>JANZXP010000002.1:26151636-26168696 GCA_027576715.1 Erythroxylum flavicans
TCATTTTAGGAATCATGCTCTTGCATGAACACAAGAGTCACGAGAGGTTCAAGTCGTGCAGCGCAGACAATAGATCTAGACATCACGCGATTAGAATGAACCCGTAGAAAAGCTCAGCCAGAGGAAGAAGAAGAGATAGAAAAATCAACAATAGTAGAGGAATTTCAGAGGAATATGGATCAAGAAGTGAACCTTAGACAACAACAACAGACCCTCATAGACTTTACGAGGCCAAGGTTTAACTCAGCAAACCAAGGAGTGGCTAGATTGCCTGTTTAAGCAGTCTCATTCGAAATTAAGCCAACCCTTCTCAACATGCTCCAACAGAACGTGCAATTTTATGGATTGGTGAATGAGGAGCCGAATGCGCACATAGTCAGTTTCTTCGAGATCTGTGATTCTTTCCGATATCACTAGATGTCGGAGGATGCGATTAGGATTAGGCTGTTTCCTTTTACACTTAAAGATAGAGCGAAGGCTTGGTATCATTTACTAAGCCCCGCTAACATCACGAACATCACAACGTAGGAGCAACTTGTGCTTGCCTTTCTAGACAAGTACTTCCTATTGACAAAGACCACAAAGATTATAAAGGAAATTACCAATTCCAACAAGGTGATAGGGAGTCAATTTACGAAGCGTGGGAGAGATACAAGGATCTACAAAGGAAGTGCAATTTCCAATAAGGTGATGGGTAGTCAATTTACGAAGCGTGGGAGAGATACAAGGGTCTACAAAGGAAGTGCCCACACCACAACCTACCGAAGGAGTTCCTTTTGCAGACCTTCTGCAATGAAGTGAACCAACCTACCAGAGGCACGATCAATGCAGCGTCAGGAGGATCTTTGATGCGGAAGACAGTGGATAAGGCAGAGGAGTTAATCAAAGAGATGGCCAGCAACAGCTGCCTATGGATGAGTGAGCGAGGTAAGCAGCCTATGATTTTTTAAGAGCAAAAGGGAATTAAATGATGGAGATATAAGTGAGGATTGACAATTTGACGTAACAATTTAGCAACAAAAAAGCATCGTCCTTAGCTCAAGTTAAAGTTGTACAACTAAAGTGTGAGCTCTGTGGTCAGGCAGACCGTGACACTGTGGATTGTTATTTGATGGGAGCACAATTTGGATGAGGAGGGGGAAATAATCCCTACTCTAACACTTACAACCCAGGGTGGAGTAATCACCTTAACTTTTCCTAGTCAAATAACAATAATGGAGGACAGTTCAAGCCTCAATGGCAATTAAGCTTTCAATAAGATAAAGCAAGCTCAATGGAGTCAAAGGTAGACGAAATTTTGGGTAAGATCAAAGGCATAGAGGAAGCACATAGGAGACTTGAGAGCAAATTCGAGCAAGTAACAAAGAATCATGCCTCCTCTATACACAATTTAGAAGTCCAAGTGGGCCAGTTAGCAGAGGCCATGTCGACTCGGAATGCTGGAACTCTTCCAAGCAACATCAAGTCAAATCCAAAGGAACGTATCATGGTTATAAGTCAGACCCAAGATGAAAAACTGGGAAAGATAGAAGATAAAGAAGAAGGTCAGGTGGTTAGAGAAGACCTTTCGACTAAGCCCCTAATTGAATCTCTCAATGCAACTCGACGTATATTTCAATTCCCTATTGCGCAGCAACGGGAGTTATATGCAAATAGGGAAGCGAAAAGGCTACGAGAGATTGAGCAAAATAAGCTTAAAGAAGTGATGGAAGTAGTACAAAAAAAGTTCAATTTACAAGAGTTCGTTAAAAAGAAGGTTAAGAAGCAACCACTAGAAGATGACCTCAACATAGCTAAGAAGAAAGAGGACCCAGGAGACTTTTTCATCCCCTGTAGTATCAACAAGATTATTATAGATAGGGCATTCGTGGATTTAGGCGAGAGCATAAACATGATGCCTGACACCCTAAGTCTAAAATTGGGGTTAAGAGAGTTAGTGCTCACTAAGCTTTTGGTTAAGGCGGCTGATAGAATATCATATAAACCGATAGGAGTTATACAAGATGTGCTAATAAAGGTGGGTAAATCTATCTTTCCCATAGACTTCTATATTTTAAACATCAGCGAAGATGGGGACACCCTTATAATTCTTGGACACTCTTTTTTAGCCACTACACGCTCCATTATTGATGTTGATAGGGGCGAATTAACTCTGCAAATAGGGAAGGAGAAATTGACATTCAAGGTAACTACAAGAGAGTACGGATCTCCTTCACCTCCAGTGGATCTTAAAGAACCCGAACCTCGAAGCAAATGGGAGGATATAGAAGATTCTAGTAATGCTTTCAGGAAGAAGCACTCGCGAAGGAGAAGGCAAGGAAAGGAAAATTGTACGGACGATGGTAACTACAATATGGTAGCTAAAGTTCAAACGTTGAGATTAATGAAGACGCTATCATCGAACCATTCATTCCAACTACCATGAGCTTAACAGAGCGTCCAGCTACTGATGTTAAAAGAAGCGTTACATAGGAGGTAAGCTATGGAAAAGTAGTTCTTTATTAATTTTGTTTGAACGTTTGAAATTTTTTAGTGGGCTTCATTTTTGTTGAATAAAATTGGAAAAAGAACCAGACTTCAGAAGTTACGTTGAAGATGTTCCAGCAAGAAAAGAGAGGCGGAAAACGGATAGGAAGTAAAATTGAAACAAATTAGAAAAAGAACAAAAGAAGGAATTTGGAGTGAGAGTATAGCCGTCGGCCACGACCGTAGCCTAGCATGTCACGATCATGGCCTGCGATTGAGCGTGCGCTAGGTGGTAAGCCGCATGGCACGATCGTGGCATAATAGGTGGTAAGCTGCCTGCCATGATCGTGGCCTGCGACTATGCAGACAAAGGGAAGGGCGTGAAAAAATTTTAAAATAGTTTTACCATTTTACCCTTTTTACCACCTATATATTCAGTTCTAACTTCACTTGCACTTTGACTTTCATTTTCATTTTATCTCTCTAGAATTCAAGCATTCAAACACTCTTACATCTCTTTAGAATTTTTCAACCTCTAAAATTTTCCCAATTTCTACCAAAATCATGCCACGTATTAAGCAATCAGCCTGTCGAGAACCATTTGGATGACAACAAGTCACAAGATGGGGACGAAGAAACCAAGCAGTTGATTTCAAAGCACCATTTCCAATTTACACCAAGGAGGAAGGTACTCATTTTCGTTCCCTTCATTCCAGACAAATTGTAGTTCCCAAGTATTTTGACTTTGACACACTAGATAGGTTAGAATTGCGTGAGCGGGTAGAAAACCTAGTCAAGAGGATCTAATGGGCTCAATTTATTTGATTTCAATTCCCTGTTTACGAGGAGCTTACACTGGAATTTTTTACAACCCTAACCTTTGACCCCTAAGAATACAAAAGAATTGTGGTTTAGATTAGGAGGACGGGCATATGAATTGAATGTTGAAATCATGTGCGAGATGTGTGGATTCCCCGAATCCACCATCATCAATCAACATGATGACCTCCGTCCTTCTCAATACTGGCAGAAGCTTACTGGAATTGAGTGATTTTTTGCAAAGAATGCTCACAACAACTTCATATGGTCCCATGAACACTTGTTGTTGCACAAATTTATGTATTAGCTGATCTTTGACAAGACCAAAACCAACAAGTGTTATACTAAGGAACTTTTTATACTGTAGTGCATGGACTACAGTATTTTAATATGCACATCCACCTATGTCCTGAACAACCTTACTGTAACTCCGTAAAAGTAGAGCAACCATCTCGGAATGGGATACATAGTGTCTGCCATTACAGAACATTTTGCTGTGGAGCGAAGGGGATTAACAATTCACCTACCTAACTTCCTCAATTGCCATCACTTATTATGGGCTGAGATCATCCATTCCACGAACATGACACTTAGGGACATCAGCCAAAAGACACATGTTCAGATTAGAGCGAGTTAGGTGAGCTTGAGCTTGACACCACCTCGGCAGGCATAAGAAGAATCCACCAATGAAGAATCCGAGGAAGAAGAACAAGGTTGGAAGAAGGTGTTGGCTGTAATCACAGAGACCAACAAGACACTTGAGGAGATGGCAAGCACACAATGAAGCCAGAGCCGGGATATTGACAGATCCATCGATATTTCGAGTCTTAAGGCGTTCATTTACCACCTCCAACACCATCACCACCTCCATCTCTATAGGACTTTTATATAACCCAACTATTTTTTAAAAAAAGTTTCTTTTCCAAATTAGCCTTCAGTTCTATTTTGTTTTTTACGTTTATTTTTATTTTTTAATTATTCACTGTCACTTTAATTTCATTTTTGTCATTACTTATTTTATGTGATGTGTGCCTCCTTCTCACATTAAGGACAATACGTTGTTCAAGTGTAGGGAGGGATTCTTTTTTTTTTTTTGCTTTTGAATGTGATTTTGCGTACCGTATGATAGTTATTAGGTTACATTGTGCGAATTGTTTGAATGTGTCAATAACTTAGATGACTGAAATCTATTTAAGTTTGAACATAGTCTAGTAGGTTGTAAATAGTCATTAGTTAGCAAAATTAGTGAATTAGGGTTTTTGATATATATATATATATATATATAACTTAATTAGGACTTAATGTAAATTTAGCACCCTCTAAGTTGTCATATTCATTTATAATTTAAGGACCTTTAACTTAAGTAGCTTAACTAGTATTTTTCATGACAATGAATAGCTAAAAATAACAACGTAGGCAAGAAAAAAATGTTTTGTTAATAAATCACTATTCTGCTAACCTTCGGGTTATGAGTAGAGTTAGTAGCCAATTGAAAATGTGATAATAATTGGGCAACGGAATCGACACGCATCACAAATGTGTGCTTTCGCGTCAAAAGGCTATAATGACATTTCAACCAAGCTGTTAATAAATGACTTAGTCGAGTAACCGAATTGACATTCATCACCAATGTTTGCCTCTAAGTAAAATACTAAGTCCATGTTTAAAAATATTTTAAAATGTGTTCTTAATAAAAACCTACCGAACTTGTAATAAGCTTGAATTTTCATGAAAATGTACTTAGGAATAGTTACAAAGTCTGAAGGACTAAAGAATTATTAATGTGTGCATACAATTGAAAAGGGTAATTGAATTAGCATTTATATCCCGATTAACTTGTATACTTAGTTCGAAGCCCTTAGACATAGATTTTGCAGGTTAATGATTAGATATAACTTATTAGATTGTGTTTAAGATTAAATTTATTTCATGAAGTCGAGGCCATTGTCTTATTTTTGCATTTTGTGCTTCGTGTTTGTTATGTTGTTTTTTTTGCTTGAGGACAAGCAAACGTTTAAGTGTGGGGATGTTGATAATTGTCAATTGCATTATATTTTAGGGTTTAATTCGTTACGTATTTAGTGTTAAATTGAGTGTTGAGTGTGTACTAATTGTGTTAATTTATGTTTTTAAGTGTTTTTATGGGTTAGTATGAGTCTTTGAGCTTAATTATTATATTTTTTAAGTACCTTAATGGGTTTGTTAGTGTTTTAAGGTAAATGGTGAAGAACAGAGAACATTCGAGGAGCTTTTGGGTTAAAGGCATAGTCCACAATAGTGGCACAGTAGGCCACGATCGTGACAGACAAGAATAAGCTAGCGTAGCTAGGCCACGATCGTGCACATCAGGTCACGATCGTGATAGAAAGGGTTAGGCGCTGGCCATGAATGTGGCTTACGTCGGACTGAAGCAAAAACTCGAATTTCATAAGATTTTTCAGACCATTTTTACCCCAAGTTTGACCTAGAATGCCCAAAGTATAAATATAACATTATGGGACAAATGTGGCAGCCTAGAGAGTCGTGCAAGAGAGCCATCACATTAGCCAATTCTGAGAGAAAACCTCGAGAGAAATCGAGAGATTGAGGAAGGAGACAAAGGAAGCGAAACACGGAGACAAAGCTAGACAACACGTACTTCCCAGAACAAGTGGTTTCTCACTGTCGCTGCCTCTGCAAATTCCGTTCCTGACAGTATTTTCTGTTTATTCAATTTTATTGATGTATGAAATTGCAACGTTGAGAATCAGTTGTGTTGAATGTTGAGTTTTGTCTATACTCACCTTTAGGTTTTTAATTCTTAAGATTAATAAAGTTTAATAGATTGTGTTATTGTTGATTTAATTGTGATTCAATTGATGAAAATAATCAATTTGGGCTAACGAGAGTTAGGTAAATTGATAAATAAGAATTGGATCAAACTAGTAGAATCGTGTAACGAAAGATCGAGCATAGGTTCCCGGTAGGTTAATAGACAATTTTAGAACTATTTTATGTTGTGGGTAAATTTTGAGTAGAGAGATCACAATTCCATAACTTGATTTAAGGATCACTAGTTAAGGTTAATGATTATAACTCGAGAGAGAGTAATCTACTTTAGAACCGTCTAGACCCATTAATTCAATAATTGCATAATTGGTTAGATTTTCATTGGCTTCGGATTAAAAATCTCCTTTCTCTCACTTGATAGCTTCTAGGTTGATTTTCATATTGGGTTGTGTGATTTTGCTATTTTTTTGATATCTCTATATTTTAATATCCATAATTGATTGTTTGATTTATTTATTTTCTACATTAGTTTATTTCTTTTGAATTATTGTAGTTTAGTACAACCTTAGATTTTAGGACTAATTTAGCTCTCCTCGTGGGATCGATACCTTAAGTACTACGTAACAACCCATATGCTTGCGGAATTTACGAAAGTTAATAAATATTAAAACTTAGCGTATATAACCTTGCGAACGGAATATCTAATGCTTGACCTTAATCTTTGTATCTATTTCTTGGTTTTTGGCATTATATGTTTTTGGTTTTATAGTTTAGGAAGACTATCTCTATTTGTCTTACCAAGCTTCTAACATATAGATCTTGCGATTTTTTCCCATTAGTCCAATATAAAATAAGAAAACAATTATTTGTTGTAGAATAAATGTTGTAGGTATACTAAATATTGAAATTCCATAAAAAAATGCTAAAATCAATATCAAGAAGAACTAGCAACTTGCTAAATGTATTAACACATTCATTGTTTTTCTTCTTTCTCTTTTATCATGTTATCCTTTAATTTAAAAGATATTAACATAAGAAAATGGCATTTCATAATTTTAGATACATCTAAATACGTATAAGTGTTACATAAATTTTAAATATTCTATCTTTGATACGCATTTCTCCAACTTAATATTTCAAAGTTATATAGAACCTATGCCCATATGTTGGTCATTTAAAATGATATAATTTTTTAATACCAAGAATTGGATTAATGGCTAAGAAATTTATTCTTTTTATTTTTTATAACCAATTGGATTTAAGTGATAGGAAAAAAATCATCTCCTTTATCTTATCTCAACCAAAATAAATACAAACATAATTAAATTATTTGTTTAGATGAAAGTGAAAATTTGTATTCGTTATCCTAGTTTGAATTAACTTTACTAATAAATAGTACATTGTTTAATCATTTTAGAGAAATTGAAATGTCTAAGGTACATGCAAACAAATATGAATAGTCATAATAAATATTTTAAAAATTAAATTTGAACACTAACAAATTTATTAAATCACTAATTGAAATTAGCTTTAAGTAAAAGTGAAACTCGATTTATATTGAAAACAAAATAAAAGTGCTTAATATGACATGTAAAATGTTCAAAGAGTTAGTTAAACTTTAATTAAATAATTAATAAAAATATATGAATATAAGTCTAAGTAATTCAGTATAAATCAAAGTGCATGATATAATTGTTAGAACATTAGATGTCTAGTATATTTATGAGCTTTGGAAGAATATAGTTTATATGAGTACTCTTAATAGTCAATGGTATAATTAAGTTTTCAAGTGATAATAAACATCTTAAGGTGGTAAAAGGTGTTTTAATTATGATGAAAGGAAAATTACAACATATAATCTATTTCTTAATGAGAAAGGTAGTAATGAGATTGATAGATATGTCTCAATCTTCAAGGATGAAAGAAAGCATTGTAGTATTACACATGCGGGTGAGTCATCTCGGTAAGAGATGATGAAAGTTCATAAGAAGAGCTTATTGAAGGATGACAAACTCAATAAGATAAATTTTTATAAGTTTGATATGCTTGATAAAAAGTCTAAGGTAACTTTCAAGGATATGGTGCTTAGAGAGCAACATATGTCCATGCAAATATACGAAAAGAATGTGTCAGGACGAATAATGAGTAATAATGATCCAAAGGTGGTACTATAATGGCTTGAACTAGATGTTGTGGAGGTTGAAAATTCTAGTTCAAGAGATAGAACAATGTTAAGAAGAAAGCATAAGCTCGATATAGCCAAGGATAGAGTGAAAAAGGACCATTAAGCAACCAAAGAGATATGACGAGATAGTGGTGGAGCCAAGAATTTTTTAGAGCCGGGGTTGATTAGACAACGATAGATTGGCGGCGAAAATTTTCGGGCAGCAATGCACTCACATGGCAGTAAAAAAAAAGGTTATTAACTTATTGGGTCAGCTGAATAGGTCCTCTGCTATAGTATTGCCTACCAGCAGGGCAAGGCCACTGATTTGATGTACAGTAAGTTAGGCAATTTTTTTCCCTAACAAAGCAATATCCCCATGTATAAGGACCATCTGGTGCAGTTGGCCATCCACCTATACGGTTCCCTCAAGTTATGTAACTTGGTTTTAGCAAAAACATGAACAATATTGACAGCTAATGAAGCTGACCTGTGGTCTCATTAGAGGTTTGAGCCAAGAAAGCTGCGAGCTCCCTTTTACGTGTGTTAACGTCGCCGGTGGTACCAAACCCTCCGAAAGATCTGACGGCGGTGATGAAAGCGTCATATGTATAGAAACCAGTACTTTGGCATGTAGACTCTGCAGGAGTTTGGCCAGGAACGAGCCCCCGCCAATTAAAAAAAATTCAAGTTGATAATTTATTATCTCATGAAAGATTAGGTAATGAATAAGTGTAATATGATAACTTCCATGTTGGAGCCACATGGGGACAAGCCCCCGCTCCCCATGGAACTCCGCCCCTGTGGCGAGAAGACCCAATCATGTATGCCCCTACCATCTGAGATAGGGATGCAACAATCGTTCATAAGATTAGGGAAAGTCAACTAAAAGATAGACATCAAGTAAAAGATATGAATTTTCACAAGATAGAGAAACTGATTGCATTGACTCATTTCATTTATACACGGAACAGAATTTCACGTGGGCAATGCTGGACAACATTTAAGAGCTATTTAACTTATGCCCCAACCGGTAAAGATATTTTTATATGGTTAGAAGGTTACAAATTCAGACTACGAAAAAGGGTGTGTAAGACCGTAATTATTCAGAAAACAAATGTTCTAAACTCGTCGTATAAAAGTAGCAGAAAGACCAATTCATTGGTAACTAAAACCAACAACGCTCGAAGAAATGCAATTTCCACAATAAATACTAATTCTTTATTTCACCTAGCTAATATTGCTGCTTTAAGAGGGTTCTTCATCACAACTGTGAAGGCAAAAGCCTCAGTCGGGTCGGGTGGGAAACTGGGCACGGGTACCCATTTGAAAGCTTGGACCATTCGAGCAAGCATCAAGTTAACATGGAGCAGCCCAAGTGATAGCCCGGGACAAGTCCTCCTCCCAGCCCCGAACGGCAACATTTTCAACACACCTTTAGTTCCGGTCACGTCCACGTCAACTCCGTCGCCCTCCAAAAACCTCTCGGGTCGGAACACACTAGGATCTTTCCACAAACTCGGATCTTCAGTCATCCACTCTAGGTAGAACTCGACGTATACGTTGGTAGGAATCTTGTACCCGCCAAGCTCCGTCTCCTCCGTCGCTGCGTGTGACAAGGTGAAGTGCGCCGGAGAATGAACTCGGAGAGTCTCCTTAACTACCGCATTGAGGTACTTCATTTTGTCTACTTGTTCTTCTGTGATAAACCCATCTTTTCCTGCACAATCAACAACTTCCTTGTATAACTTCTCTTGAATGTCTTGGTTCACTACAAGTTCATAGAAAATCCATTGGAGCACGCTTGTAGTAGTGTCAATCCCAGCAACAAACAGCTCCGAGCAAACTGTGACCAGCTCTTCTTCACCAAGATGACCACGCCCAGGTGCTTGTAGGCTGAAGAGAGAGTCCACATAGGCTGCACCCACTGGACTAACCATCTCTGAGTTAGGGCTTTCACGTTTCTCCACAAAAGCTCGTCTTTTTCTTATCAACGGAACCATGCACTCCATTTGAGTCTTTCTCAACTCTTTGGCTCTCTTCATTTGTTTGCGAAACAACGGAGTGAGAATTGGCAAGAAGTCCGGAAGGTGTGGCATTGTTATCAACATCACATCTTTTGTCACGCTATCAATGTCTTTGATCCACTCCTCGGGAATTTTAGCGCCGAAGCATATGTACACCAGGATGCTACACACCGTGAACCTACAGATGTCCATCACGTCAACAAAACCTTTTTCAGAGGCCTCATTTTGAAGCCTCTTCATATGGTTCTCTAATGCCCAGTCTCGTATCCAACTACACTGCTTCACTCTCAGTGGACTAATCAACTCTGTCACGAAATTCCGGCGAAGGGTCCTCCAGAGAGGACCGTATTCAGCAGAGTTAACAGCGCATTTTCCGACGCTGAACACTAGCCGGATTGGAGAATCGGGTGGCCGGCTGGCAAATATTGGTCCTTTTTGAATCAGGGCTTCGTGAATAAGCTCGGGACTGGTGACGATAACAAGGGTTCGCTGTCCCATTTGCATGGTGAATATTGGTCCATACTTGGGACGTAAATCACGTATTGAAAAGATAAAATGACGGCCTTGGAGCATAATTTGGAACAAGTTGCCCACAAGTGGCCACCCAGGCGGGCCTGGCGGGAGTTTCCTTGCGTTGCCACCGCTGACAAAACAACGGTGACACCATAGGACAAAGAAGACAAACGACAGCCCAAAGACAAGGAGGTCTCTAAGCTCCATTGATAAGGGGTATAAGGATTGGCTAGTATGTAATGCATGACAAGGAGCAAAGGTTTATAACAAATCAAGATGGTCATTTAATGACCTCTGGCCAACCTACCACATTTAATGTTTCACCATAAGCTTTGCTTAAGCAATTAATTCACTTTAAAAGCTTGGAAATTGAAAAGGTCGACGGAGGCGTAGAAATCGTAGATTCATCGTTTTTCCTTTTTCTCGGTAATTGGTGTTAATAGGAAAAATTGAGCCGTGGAGAAAATGGATACTGCTGATAAAGTCTGTTTTGGGCGTATAAATTTAGTTATTGGGTGTTCCAACTGGGGATTGTCAAAGGTCAAGACGAGGGATGTTGTCAGATGCCTTCTGGCAAGTCTCTCAAAACAGCCAAAAGAGAAGAACTCTTGCAGAGTTAGTTAATCAGCTTTAACAATCCTAATTTACATGTTTATTACAAGCAATTTCCATTAATGCTATAAAGGCAACTTCTACGTGATACTACGTTGGTACAAATCCTTTCTGTAAGTAGGAGTGTCAAACTCGGCCCAGCCCGGTCCGCTTTTGGCCGGGGCTAACTAAGCCATGAGCTAGCCACAGGGCCAAGGTCAGGATGGCCATGGGCCATAGTCTAGCTGTTACTTTCAAAATGGCAAAACGACGTTATTTTGGAAGTTTTTCTTTAAAAAAACAAATGACCTGGCCCAGCCCATTAACATCCCTATGTGTAAGAATCCTCAATTTAATCTTGTCTAATTTTAAAAACGTTACCATTCTATTTATAAAAATTCACAAACTCTATTAGTTGACACATATCGCTTATGAGCCAAGCTGACGGTTAGTCTTCCAATTTTCAACGTCGCTTAGACATCCTCACCATCTTCATTTTCATCTTCATTCTCACTAATTTCACATATTCCTTCACTTTCTCTAGCCAATGGCCTTTCAAACAACAAATGGAGCAGAGTAACAACAACAACAGGCGTGCGGACTTACGAGAAGAATGTTAGGAACTGATCTTAAATCCCTAGACCACTATTGCCATTTAGAACCCCTCTTTTTAGTCTGCGATTGCTTCCTCTCCGTCACCAATCTCCTCCGCCACAGTCTCACCATCTCCTCTCTCTTTACCCCTTTCCTACACCTCATAATACTCAGATTCTTGAATCTCAATCTCATCAAAGTGTGCGACTTTTACAGAGACCTTGATTCGGTTTTTGACCTAATCTCTCGATCTGGATTAGATATTGAATCCCTCAATATTTCCGACGAATCCCATTTCTATTTGATCAGTGTGCAAAGTTTAGGATCGAAATTGAAGAATTTGAAGAGACTTAACTATTCAAAGATAGGCTCTATGTGAGATAATGTTCTTTCGAAAATTGGGTCGTTGTTTCCAATGCTTGAGTTCATGTTTTAATCCAACTAGGACTTTGACTTTCGAGCGATTTGATGGAGTTGTGACAAATGACAGGTTGCTTGATTTGTCAACGAAGATCAAGAATTTGCAAAAGATAGATGTTTCCAGTAATCATTTTATTATAGATAGGTCCCTACTTGTGTTGTCTTTGAACTGCATGTTACTTAGTAAAGTAGTGACTATGATTTTATATCTCAGAATGGGACTAGTATGACTATGCGAAGCATTTCTAGGTTGAGTTCAATTTTGCTTGATGGAATTGGAATCCCTTCTATTGATTCGTGTTTTTTTTATGCAAATTGTTTGAGTGAGCTTGATCTCTCATATTCAATTATCTCTAATGAATTACTTAGTTTAGTTGCAAAATCTTGTCCTCCAATCTTATCTTGCTCTGAATTAGAAGTGCTAAAGATCGGTTATTGTCCTTCTATCATAGAAGAGGGGATCAAAGAAGTTATGAGAAATTGCAAGGAAATCATGCATTTGGAGATGAATATATGTTTGGGGATAAAGAATATTGATTTAATCTTTGAACTTCCTAAATTGGAGATATTACAAGCACAGGGGCTAGGAATGGACTATGAAGCATTGGAAGTGATTTCAAAAAAATGCCCTGGATTGTTGGAATTAGACCTTGAGGGTTGCCTGAATGTGACGACAAGAGGGGTGACTCAATTGGTGCAAAACTGTAAGAGATTAAGGGATATAAGTTTAAAATTGTGTGATGATGTGAAAGTTAATATTATAAATTTCTTGGTGTTCTTAAGGCTGTCATTGAGAAAAATAATCTTGCTATGTGGATTTTCTCCATCTCATAACCAATTAACATTCTTCTTACGACATGGATGTTAACTTTAGCAAGGGTAGCTTCTAGAGCACTTCGAAGTTTATCTGGCAGAACTGTATAAAGTTGCTATTTTCTTGGATTAAATTATTTATGAAGTTCAATTTTACTCTCTTGAATTGATATATCATATAGCTTTTTCCTTTTACTTTTCAGTATCATTAGTTGTCTCAACAAACTCGCTTTATAGAAACTGATATCAACTATCATGAACACATCGTAGTTAAATTTTCATGATTAACTATGATTTTTCCTAAGTATGTTTGATCAAGTGCATGGAATCTTTATGGTATTCCCAAATACTACCTCTCAAAGCTGTCACCACTCTTGATCCAAAACCAATACAAAGTTACCATCTTGATGCTTCAATTGGAAGCTTTTCAAATACCCCTTTTAAAAGGAGAAATCCAAAGTGATGATTCATGTACAAGACCTAAAAGCCATAACATTAGCTCCCTGAAAGCCATAACATTAGCTATCCTAGCATTTTTTTCAAACAGTAAACAATCATCAAAACCATTATAGGGCAAACACACAGGTTAAGAGGTGAGAAAACAAAGGACTCAACCAGGGATAGACAAAATAAGCAAACATAACAAATGAGAATACATATGAATAGTAAAAAGGTTGTTTAATATAAGTAGAGCATATGCTAATTGACAAGCTTTCTTAAATTGTCATCTTGGTCAGTCAAACATCATAAAACATAATCTCTATAGACAAAATATAGAACCAAAGAAAAAACATTAAAGCACTAAGAATGGTACACAGATGGTGTCAAATTCAATGTAGAGTTAGTTGCGTTATCTTCTCTGCAATGTAGAAAAAGAGTCTTCTTACCTCAAAACTCAAGTTTTCTACGCAATCCCAATATCAATAACCCTTAATCTAACAGTTGACTTTAGAGGAGCACCAAACTTGCAATTCGATGTTCAAACTCCTCATCAAGCTTTAGAACCGATTCAACTAACTATTGCAAGCGAAAAAAGGCATAAGCACGAACAAGATTTGTTGTAACGCTTGTTCATACCAAAATATAAGAACTATGGATTTACAATGCAATGCAAATATCTTCATTAGGGAGTAGGGATGAGATAATTTGTCAATTTCTAATGATATTTTGATTTTTCGTTTTCGAAAAGGAAAACTTATTTTGTCGAAATTGTTCAAAAGCTAATTTCAAATAATAATGGAGCTTGGTATTATACAAAACTCTTAATTACCTATTTTGATTTGCTTCAATTCATAATGTTAGAAAATATAACGGGTGCATAACTTTTTACCTTTGCAACTTCGCCTGACTTCTTGTTTACCAATAAAGCTCTAACAAGTAATTCATAGAATCACTAGACTACCAAAATTATAAAGATTTTAAACTTAGTAATTGTCTCTTATATCTATGTGGGTTAGAACCTTTTAAAGTACTTTACCATTTTTTTAGAGTTTAGCTCAGTGTATAGGGTGTCCAATGATTTCTCATTCATTGATGAGTTCCTTAACTGAGAATTCATTAATGGTTTTGCATTTTTCCTTGAAAATGCTTTTATGGACATGGTAGGTTTCACGGTTTCCCCAAATTTCCATATTCCATTTCCATCAGTGTGCTTCCATTCAGAATAGGATTTGAGTGCCAAAACACTGTTCACAAATTTTCCTCCCTGAAATTTTTTGAGGAAAGAGGACAATAAAACATACAATAGAGAGATTGCATCATTTTACACGAAGAGGCCTCCTACATTTCCAAAACAACATTCTATCTCCACTCTCTAACATAAAACCAAATTATATCTAGTTATCACCAAAAACTATCCAAGAGATGTCTAAGATTCACAGTTTGAGCTAACATTGCATGAGAATTTGACTCCTCTAATATACTAAAAATGTTATTTAGACATAAAGCTATAGAGAGTAACTCACTAACTGCTATTTCCTCTTTTGCAAATACAAAACAAGTCACCAAGGCATGGAAGAGAACAACCACACTTCTCATTGCAAATACCAACTCCCAAATTGTTTGGTTTGATATACACTCCCAAATTGTCAAAACCAAATGTTTGTTGTGCCTATCAATCAAAATTGCATTTTTAATTAATTATACAATTATTAATAAAATGCAATATTAACATCAAATGCAATAATTGAAATTAAGAAATAAACATAAAAAACAGTACCATAAGTAAATCAGTCATGTGCATTGAAGGTATTAATGATATGCAATCAGTCATGTACATTGAAGGTATTAATCATTAATAACTGGCGAATTTACTTACACAGAGGTAAATCGCAACATTACAGTCTAAACAATAATTAAGCGACCAACTTGATTATTTGACTGTGAATCAATTAATTTTAGATTATAATAATATACACATTTCCCATAGATCTCCATGTATATATATATTACTTACAAAGGAACCTTGGTACATTATGACTAGTTTTTTTTTATAAATCAATTATATAATTAATTAAGAAATAAGGTTTTATATACATAGGTAGAGATTGTCTGAAAAACAGATCTCATACCAAACCAAAAACAAAATCAACCCACCCGAAATAGCCTTACTGAAGTTGCAACCTAAAGTAAATACATGCTCCACAATGCAATACACATGAAATGAAACTATACAAGCCCATATACAAAACATCCTAGTATTGTCATTTCTCATATGTTGGTTTGAGTAGACTTCTTTTCCCGAAACTATTCCTTTCCCGAAACTATCATTTTGTTCACTGCATTCTTGTAGCATCTCTTTCCAAGATTTCTGATATCATTCGCTTGAAACCATCCTTCACTGAAATCAGCTTTTCCCTTGAGCTCCTTTACCCTGGATCCAACCTTGTAGCTTGGGATGCCACGTACATTATTCAGAACTTTTGTAGGTTCAACCATTACTGCATCTTATGCCTCTCTTGCTCACAAAGAGGGTGAGTTTCCTTTCATTTTCCTGAATCTGTAGAAATAATCCATGCCTTGCATATATGCTCACATTGATAAATAATGCAGATGAGTGAGTAGCACACCTGCAAAATAAAATTAGAAGGAACAAGATAACGAGCCAGAAGTCTCTATTTACCTTCTCTTAGTGTTTGAGCTAAGTTGTTCCATTACTTGGAAGATTACTTTAGTATTAATATACCCCACTTCTATGGCTGCATTTTTTAAGGTTCTAAGGTTTCTCTAGAACCATAAGTTGTACACAATAACAGAAAGAAGAATGTTAAAAATGTTGAGGTCAATGTTTCTGTGGCTTTGAGGTTGGTTAAACCAAAGTAGAATGGATGGGAGATTTAACAAGTTGGGAATGTTTATTTGAAAGTGGCTAAGGCAGTGTAGCCACACTGATTTTGAGAAGGAGCATTCAAAGAAAAGGTGGTTTGTAGATTCATTATCCAAGTAGCACAGGGAGCAATGATTAGGAATATAAGTATAAAGGAGCTGATCCCTTATCTGAAGCTTATTAAAGAAAGCAAGCTAGAAGATAAAGGCATACCTTAGCTTGGAACCTTTATGCCACACTAATTTATGCCAAGGTACTTTCGAAAAAGGAGGTCTCATCAAAGTGTATGCTAGAGCATTTGTGTAAATTTTTAGGGGCTTACAGTCCCATCTAATCTATCAGATTGGGACCAATCAGTTTGGTATAATAAAAGCTTGAGCATGCGAATTGTACAAATAAAACCAAATTCTTTTGTTTTATTAATAATGAATATTTTCATTACGATATTGTAACTAGAAGAAAATTAAGTTATATGTAAATATACTTGCTTTTCAGGGCACTAGATTTACATAACCCTAACATCATTATCGAATGATCAAGGCCGGGGAAAGAGTGCACT
>JANZXP010000002.1:26189026-26226631 GCA_027576715.1 Erythroxylum flavicans
GCTGATCATTGAGGTATTCAGGTTGAAAAGGGATAAATGGACAAGTCGACTACCATCGTAGTAATCGACTGTTCTAATAGCTGAGTTGAGCCTAGAAAAAGGGGAGTTTGAGAAGATAATCCGACAATGGACAAGGTGTTCTCTTTGGGAGATAAACTCACGTATTAAGATTTCTGCATGCAAGTTGGACTTCGAAAATGGGGTCTGATAGATTTCTTAGTTCGAGATCACAAAAGGAAGGTTAAGTTAAGCTCTACAACTTAAGCTTAACTATCACATAAGGACTTTAGCAAAATTATTTTGATTTCACTACGCTTGAAAAAGTCCCCATGACAACTTCTACTTTAGCCAATCTAATTGGTATATGTGTCAAGATTTTTTCACATAAAATTTTTGTTAATTTTTTAATGAAATTTTAAATTATATCTTTATGAGAATCTTAAAAATTAAATGTGGATTTGCTTTCTTTATTCTTTTTTTAAAAAGTTACATAGTAGCAAATATGACTAGTTATGACATCTATATTTTAGTTAGTAATAAGGATATTATGTTGTTTCGATTAGTACCAATCAGTAGTGTCACACCAACTAAAAAATAATAGTAAAACAGTTCATTCTTTATCAAACTAAGGTATTAGTTGGTACTGATTCCTAAAATATCAGTCGATACTTGACTGAAAACATAAAATTTGAAAAATTAATAAGTTTTCCTAAATTATAACCCTAGTCATTCCTTGGTACTTTCTTTGCTCCTCACCATTTCACAAGCTAAATCATCCTCTCCCTGCCGTCATTATATGATTGCTCTCCTCTCCAGCATCTCCTTAGTTGACTCTTCCCCTTCGCTAGTTTGTTGTCTTCTCTACTCGATACTCACTTCTCCATTATTGCCACTTATAATTCACTAGGTCACTACTATTGGCTTACCACTCACTGTTCCCAAATAGTTGCCATTATGTCGTGTAATCAACTCCTATCCTCTGTCCTCACTACTGCCATCAGCTACTCAATCATCTCCTCAACACTCTTCATTTCTTAACTCTTGGGTTGTGGAGTTATGGCTTGGCTTTTAATTTTCCTCTTTAAGGTGACTATCTTAGAGCAAGAAAATTTAATGTTTATATGTTAAGTGTTGACAGTTTGACTTTGAGAATTGCTGGTTAAGATTTGAGAATAATTTTTGTCATTGTAAAATAAATTGCCAGTTAAGATTTAATAATAATTTTTCTCATTATGGAATAAATTATAATACTTGGAGGATTTACTTACATGTAGACGGGTCTTTCAACTTTCAAGTTCCAATATAGGTCTTTTAGTATTATAATTTATAATAATGAGAGTTTACTATTTTTTTTAATTTTTACAATAAATTCATTTTTGTAATGTGGTTATGTATTGATAAAGGAAAGATTTATATTTTTTAGTTTCCTCTATAATACTCATTTGATTTTTAACATATCCACATTCAAATTATGTCCTCTACATTGGCAAAAATCTATCTGGACATGTTATAGCCATAACTTATAACATATTATGAATATAGTAATAACAATTCCAATACATTAGTTTTATGAATTTTATTTTTTAAGTATTTATATATGGTTAATCTTCTCAAAATAGAATTTTAAATTTTTATAGCTAAGTAATGATGTTATATGTGGACATCATAAACTTATATAAGTTTCAATGAGTGTAATTAGTTTATATATCTATTAGAAATCATTATATATATATTGATTGACTAATTTTAGTTTCTCAATATTAATTTATTCGCAATTGCACAACGTAGTTATAGCTAGTATCGACAAGTATGGGTAGATTCTGTGAAGACAATGATTACTAGTAATTACGTTTATCCTATTATCTAGGTTAAGGATTGCGTTTAAATTTTAATAATGAAAATTTAAATTTGAACAATTAAAATAAAGTAAGCACCAATATTGAACACAGAGATGAAAGAAGCCACTTAGAAAATAATCAATATCAAGAATTATTGTCTAAGTTATGAATCCCTCTAAAATCTATAAATAATTGACCTTTTATTATGCAATTTTTTATTGACAATTAGATCTTGAAAATTCCTATCGTATGCTAATAACTCACTTGAGACTACTAACCACTAATCTTAGAATTATCAAACGATATTATTCCTTCGCCAGTTGTTCCTCAACTAACTTTGTCCACTCTTTTTCTTTCTCTTCCTGGATAAAGGATTCTGGCTTGTCTTCTTCTTTAATTATTGTTTGACACTCTTTTACTTCCTCTTCTTAGATGGATACTTCCTCTTCTTCTACGTTTGCTACCTCTGTCATATCTTCGTCCTTCTCTATAATAGCAACAATTACCTCCTCATCTTCTTGGAATGCCACTTCATCCATAAAGCCAACCTTCTTCTTTTCTTCACTCTGTTGTGTTAATAGGCTCATATAGTATTTTGTGTTATGCTCAAGATATTTAGGTAAAGAAACTCTTTCTTTGAATTTACATCAGATAGTTTTAAGTTTGATAAGGCATTCCATTATTTTATTTGTAATGCTTTCTTCTTTTTCTGCTTCTTCTTCTTCTGGGAGCTCGTTTCCACTCCTAAGTTGATTGGCATTCATGTTCTTTAGGATCTGTTTATGTAAGAATAGCCAAACTGCTTGACGTCTCGTTAGATATTTTCTCTACCAGCTGGTCGATCCAATTCACCATATTTTGTATGCGAACCTCTATTTTCTGATGCCTCATGATTAATTCTTGAAATAAAGTAGCCATCATAACTTCTAGGGTTAACTCCTTAATTTGAGATGCTTGGTTTCGTAAATACTCAGCTAGAGCATAATCATTTCATCCATAAGTGTAAGAGTTGCTCTATTCTGAATTGTAACTGTTCTCATTTGAGGTTGATTGTACATACTCGGTTGCTCCCACATATAGATTGGTATTCAACATTCATGATTGTAATTATTACTCTTACAAATGTTGCAACACAGTATGGATATCAGTTGAGCCTCCAAAAATATGTAAGGAAACCCCTCTCTCTTATATGGTAACGTTGCATATTACGAAGACATATCGTAGCTCCTATAAGAATACTATCTACTCCATCCTTCCATTGTGAGTTATGGTGATGATGTTAAAGCCTAATCTCTAAAATCACAAACACACTATTAATGTAGAGAAGTTCAAAAGGTTATTAAATGAATAAGCCAAAAATACAACAAGAAGCAATAAAAATAAAATAAATACAAAAAAATAATGACTAGAGTAATAGCATTCACTTGTTCCTAATATTAATGTCTACAGCAACGACACCAAAAACTTGATTGGATGTTGTTATACCAATATTAATTTTACCACAAGTGCACTACGTAGCCATAACTAGCACAGGTAAGCTCAGGTCGAATCTCACGAAAATAATGAATACTATTAATCACCGTTATCCTATTATCTAGCATACAAATTTGATTTTTGGTTTTAATAAAGAAAATTAAACTTAAAAAATTAAAATAATCAGGAAACAGTAATGAGTAGAAAACAAAAAAATTAGTTAGAAAACAATCAATATTAAGAATTAGTGTCTAGGTAATGAATCCCCTGAAGACTATTAAATAATCAACCTTTTATTATGCAATTGTTTTATTGACTATTAAACTATGAAAATTTCTATCATATGCTAATAACTCACTTGACACTACTAACAATTAATCTTAAGGTTATCAACTAATTACTCAAATTAAAGTTTATAAGATTGCTTTATCAATTTGTAAATTCTGCTATTAAGTTTAACCCTAGTCTAGAGGATTTATGTCAACATATCTCTAGGTTTGCGATCATCTTCTTTCAATAACAGTATATCTATTCATACACATAATTTCTCAATCTCTATATTATGAAATCATTTTATATACTAATATTCCGGATCTATTAGAACATATATTAAATACATAATTGAATCATAATACACTCAAAATAATTGCATTAAACAAAATAGTTAAAACACATTGTAGCATAAACTAGGGTTCATCATACTTAGACACTAAAGATGTTTAATTACATATGATAGAAAACAAAATCAAACATAAACAGAAAGAAAAATGAATAGAAAACAAAGAGTTCATAATTCTAAATCTCCATTTATCTCCTATAAAATGTTCTTACAAGGTAGAGGTTTGATGATGTAATTTATTAGATTTATCGATGATTTCTTCTTGTTTTCAATATCTTTGGATCAATATTGCCACTTCTAGATAATCTTTACATCGGAAATTGTCTCTAAAAGTCTAATCCTTTATTTTTCCTTTACTCACATCTTTTTATTATAATTTTTAAGATTTCAGAGAGATACATGATTTGACACACGACTATGTATTGGACTGTGTATAACCCAAAAGCTCTAAATTTAGGATTATACATGGGCTGAGAGACTTACATGACTATACACATGGCTGTATATCCCTTCTTTGCTTCAAATCTTCATTTTATGTCTCGTTTTCATCTGATTTTTTTCCTTTTAGTCCATGAAGGCAGTTATAATCTATAAATGAACTTAGAGCGAATTAAGTAGCAAATCTACAATAAAGTATAAAATATCAAGCAAAAATACATTAATATGGGTGTATAAATATAGTCAAATATGCATCTATCATATATATGTATGTGTGTGTGTACAAACACTTCTCTATTATATAGTCCAAACTAGCTTTTTCTTTGAGATATGTCTTTATTTATTTTTATAGATAAATGGAAGAAAATTCAAATACTCTTAATAATTCAACCTCTTTAAGACAATTTGATAATCTAACTTGGGCTTATGCAAGATTTGTTCCTGATGTGAAGAATATACTAATTTTTTATGTTATAGCAAACATTTGAAAGGTATAGGAGTCACTAGGAGAAAACATTTAGTTAGGATAAAAAATGATGTGGAGTCTTCCAAGAAAGTTTTTTTTAATTTTTTTGAAAAATTAAATTTCTATTACCTTTCAAAAGCAAGTTGCATGGATGTATTAACAATATAAGTTACAAATTAGTATTCTCCTTGATATCATCAACCAAATAAACACAAGTTTTAGTAACTCTTCTGATTTACTCAAGGTTGACTGTTCAAAAATCTTGTCTCCATCTTTGATTAATATGATCCTTAAGTTAAGTGGGTTCTGCTTCTTCTACATCCAAAGATCTTAATGCCTAGGGAACTAAAGGTTAGTTGTTCTCTGCATTGTTGAATAATTTTATAGTTAGATTTTCTCTGTTTTTTTTCAATTTTCCTGAAGCATCTTTGACTTGTTTCACACTAAATTATGTATATGCATATGCTTAGATACACTGTTATTGTATTTCTTTCTTCCTTTTTTATGGTATTGCCATTTTGAAGCCATTGGATTACCGTAAATAGTTCATAATACCTCTTTTGTGTATCGATTTTGTCATGAATTTTGCCTCATATTCATTTAGAGTATTCATATTAAAAGAAAATATAAGGGAACTGTTTCCTGTTTGCTCTGTGTAATTCACAAGCATCTGGGATGTTTAAAAGACTAATTCTATCTTTTATGCTTAGACCATTATTTACTACTAACCATAGGAGTAATGTTACCTTAAGAAGTAGAGTTTTGTTCTAGATCACATGGCACCATCTAAAATTTTCCCTTCTATCCCTTTATAGCTCCTTACATGAGTTATTTATGAATCTCCCTGTATGGTATCTTAGCCAAGTATAGCTATGTTCCACCTCCTTTTGTAAGTGGTAGTCTAGAATTGTGAGGTATAATACTGGTGGGTAATTACCCTAGTTATTCCCCATAATCCATTCCTCAACTTTTGCATATATAATGAATATAATTAGCATATGTTTGTTGTGATTATAGTAGAAGAAGGGACCCCCTCTTTGCTTTAACTATTAAAGTAAAGTGAGGTTTTTTCCCTATTCATTATTCTACATTTTATATAGCTCTTTAGTGCTTCTTTGGCTTTGACCAGTGGTGATATATACTGTGAGTTGTTGTGAGTTTTTTTTAGTTCCTAAATGCTTTTGCTTATGAGCACATGGGTTTTCATCCATTTTGACCATAAGGTCTCTTTCCCTTCAAGTAGCCTCTGGGGACTTTTAGCAATTAAGACTTTGTCTATGACACTAATTCTAGTGATTCCTAGTCCTCCCTCATCCTTAGGTTTACACACTTATACCAATTTTACCTTTTCCATCGTTTTCCCTTCCTTTCTCCCTACTTATAAAAGGTATATCATAATTCTTCCTATTGATATGTGATGTCTTTATAGAGGATTATATAGGTTGACCAATAGGTGTGAAGTGAGTTGAGGACAACTTTGACCAATGTGAGTCTTTCAGCCAGTGATAGGTCTTTATATGTCCAATGGTTTAACCTTTTTTTAATCATCTCCATCAATGGGATACAATCTCTATGCCTTAATTTCTTGGTAGATACAGGTAGCCCCAAGTAAGTGATAGGGGGTCGTTTTACTTAAAAGCCATAAATTCTTACTAGCCATTATACATCTTCAATTACACCTAAGGAGATAATAAGTTAACTTTTATTATGATTTACTTCTAGTCCTGAAGGGTCCTTGAACATTTAAAGAGTTGCGGAGATACAAATCTTTCGTTAGCCTTGTAAAAAATTAGGAGATCATTTAGTTTCAATTCTTTGCATTTGTTATGGTATTCATACTTCAAGTTTACAGTTATGTTAGGTTTAGTAATTTGGATAGTGCCTTCATGCTTAGTATAAAGAAGTAAGAGGATAAGGGATCCCTTTGCCTTAGTCCCTTATTGCCTTTGAGGATCTTAGTGAGTTTTCCATTCACTAAGATGCTAAATGAGGTGGAGGTTATGTATTCTTTAATCCACTTTCTGAACTGATATAGGAAATTAAAGGGTTGGAGAAGCTGGATTATGAATTTTCTACTAATTATATCAAAAGCCTTATTGAAATCCACCTTCAAATCTTGGAGCTCTCTTTTTAACATGGTCCTTGAAGAGTTCCTAAGCCAATATGAGGTTATCCCCTATTAGTCTACCCTCCAATAAGGCTTCTTAGGATTCACTTATCATGTTATGCAGAGCTTTCGTCATTCTGGTTACAAGTATTCCTATATGGTTTTATAAATAAAGTTACAAGATGCTATAAGTTTGTAGTTGTTCATAGTGTCAAGGTTCTACTTCTTTTGAATCAGGTATAAGTGTGTCTTGTTTAGTTTCCTTAGTGACTTCCCTCTTAAAAAGAATTCTTGAACTGCCTTTATAACTATACACTTTATTAGTGGCCATGTTTTGTAGAAAAAAAGTACCTATTAAAACTATCAGGACATTGGTTTTTAATTTGATGAAAAAGATTTCACCAATAGTAGGAATTTGTGTCCTCCCACCATTACAAGATTTGTAACTAATTTGTTATCATTTTAGTGTTTTGTTCAAATGAAGAACGAGTTAAGACAAATATTTATAAATAATAAATGATTTGCATCTCAATATGCCATTTTAATGATATGATGAATGTTTCCAAGATTATACTTGAAGATCATGAATTTTAGTTCCAATGTCAATTTGTCATATGAGTTTATGAATCTTTAGTGAGAGTATTTCATTTAGTTGATAGTGATGAGAAGGAAACAAGGGTTATTTTTATGATGCTATGGAGAGGGTGAAAGAAGCAATCAAGATCAATTAAAAAAAAAGCTTATATACACTTTATCTTGCAATCATCAATAAAAAATGAGAAAGACAACTTTACTCTCTATTTTTTGTTGCTAAGGAATTTCTGAATTAGATTGTCTATTCTAAACCAAGTTTTACAAATAAAGTTAAAGTTAATATCATAATGCTATTAATTATTAAAATAATTATTTCGTATGAGATGACACAAGATCTCCTTAACTCACAATTATATGTATATAAAGATGTGCACGATGATTTTGGATATCTATTACAATATGTGAAATAAACAAACTTAATCTATGTATATATTTATTAACTTTTGTTACTTTTTAAAAATTAATCTTCACTTTATTTTTTTATAAAATTACTTTTGTTGTTTTATAGTTATTTAGTATGACTAATTTGGAAGTGGTGTTCTATAATTAAAAAGGATTGCAATTTGAATTCTTAATCAATATGTGATTGGAATTAGGTGTAAAAAGAATTTGAGCACATTTGAATTCATCCACTCGAAAAAAAAGAAATAGATTAGAACACAAAAGATTAAATGATTTTATATTTGTTAAATATAACTTGAAGCTTCGAGAAAGATATATTATTATTAAGTTGAATATAATTTCTCATAACTTCTTAATAGTTTAATTATGTTTGTTACTATGACTTTTAATAGAACAAGTATTTTTATAGATCTAGTTTATCTTGATCATATTGAACTTTTAGCAAATTGAAACAAAGTTTTATAGATAAAAGTGACTTGAAAGATAATCTTAGATAAGAAAGCATTGATATGTCATTTAGTGTATGAGTTTGAATGATGCTGATAACGAAACTCCTCTCAGTGAAGAGAGTTTCGTACCAAATAAAAATTGAAGCAAATACAATTTGAGCAGATATGTCATCGAATGAAGTTTTCATTTTTTATTTTTTATTTTAATTTTGCTATATTTAATGTATATGTTAAATTCCATACCTACAATATAAAATATCAAACTTTTAATTATAAGAGTTTTTATTTTAGGTTTCAGTTCTACTTTATTGTGTTCCTTTATAAGAACTCTTGTTGTTATGCTTATGAACCTATATTATTATTATTAAATGATGTTATGACTTTTTTTTTTGAGATATGATGTTTTGACTTTGATATAATCAATTATAATATTTTTTAAAAATCAATTGTAATATGTTTAATTATATATTTTTATGATAATAAAATGATCTTTTTCTTATATTAATTGTAGTTATTTTTTATTTGAGAGATAAGCAAAAATAATATTAATAGGAATAAAGAGGAACTTATTATATCATTTATATATTATTATGATTTTTTGAAATATGGTTGAAATAAAATTAAAAATTATACAATATAATATATTGAAGAATTATTTTGTAATTTTTTAAAATTTAAGAATTATTTATAATTTTAAGTTCCATGCTTTTCTTAGTTGTATCAATGGTGATTTTCCACAAGTCTTTCTTCATTTTTTGGGAGGGGAGTAGAGTTGTCAAAGAATAAAGAAATGGAGCAACCGGATAAAATAGTCGAACAACTTATTTCTCTTCAAAGAGCTAGGAAGCTGAGACTAGACCCATTTCTAAGCCTAAGGCAAAAAGAGCTGAAAAGGATACAACCTAGGGTACTAACACCGATAAAATAACTCAAGTTTGAATATGTACTCCACAGATAAAAAAGGAAAATAAAAAACCAACTAATCAGGCACATTGTGCCTAACATTATGCAAGCCCGTCATAACATATAATTTTAAAAAATTATAAATAGTTCTAAAATTTTAAAAAATTACAAAATAATTCTTCGTATGGCAAGGCGATCTATGCACTAAGGAAAGATATTGGATAAGATACTGCCTGAAAGACAGAATCCAAGTAAGCAAACACTCAAAGCTTCAAAGGAAAGTAGTCATCGAAAGCCCAATAAACCGCAAGTGGACCAATTTCTAGGAGCCGAAAGTTTCTCCAAATTTTGGTCAACTCTTGCACTGCCGTTCTTGGACTCTCTTTGCCTGGTGTAATCGACCCTTCCCTCAACGTCACTTTTGACCTTTGGACAAATGAAGGTTGACCCCAGATATTCACTGTAACCAGAAGCAAGCAAAGAATGGAGTGGTGTGTTTCTATTCCAAAAGTTGAACTTCATGCCCATCTGAATGGCTCCATTAGAGACTCTACCCTTTTGTATGCCTTCTACACTCCCTCTTTTTTTTCTTTTTTTTTTGGCTCTTGTTCAAAGACATATTTCGCTTTCCTATGTAATGCGTTCTTTCTGTTTTGTTTGTAGTTAGTCACTTTGTTATATGGCCAATCATTTTATTCATTTACTTACTTAAACTCGGAGGTAGGAAGAACTTGATTGTGTAGTTTCTTTCTGATGTTTAAGATGTTCAAGTTCCAATTAGTGGACCAAAAATTGTCGGTTGCTTTAGAAGTGAACAAAATTTTATTTTCTGTCCTGAATTTCTCCTGTTTTTGCTTTACTTTTCTTGTTTGTTCCCTTTTTTTCTTTCCGATTACATACAGAGAACTTGCCAGAGGATTGGGTGAGAAAGGCATCGTTGTTTCCTCCGATGTGCAACATGCTATCATGAAAAGTACGTTCATTGTTCCTTTTTCCAATCACTTGTGTGTTTAGTTGCCGAGAGTCATGGGAAAAAAGCTTTTGTTCAAGTTAACTTCACGTTTTGATTATTAGTTGGTCAGTTGCTCAAATGTTTGAGCTTTTAAGTTGTAATATGCCTTCATCATATTACACATGACCATTGTCCTTGAGATTGAAAGCCTAGTTCTTCCCATAATCCAGTTCAATTTTCTGACCTAATATTTTACTCAGTTTGGCTTTTGTCTGTTGACATGTATTGTTTTTGAAACCGTTATTTGCTTCTGATCAGATGATCGATCTCTGAGTGAGGTGTTCAAATTATTTGACCTGATTCATGTAATTACCACGGATCACAAAACTGTTACAAGGATCACAACAGAAGTATGTTAATTGCCCCATTTTTTGTATCTCTTGTTTGAACCCAATTACCTCTGCTTCTAAATTGATTCCCTTAACAGGTGGTTGAAGATTTTGCTTTGGAAAATGTTGTATATTTGGAGCTAAGAACCACTCCAAAGGTACTTTACTATAAATAATTTGCTTTGGAAAATATTACTCAAATTTTGACATTCTAGTTTTCTTGTCTCTGAGACCTCTGTATTGAGTTTCTCTTGATATAAAAATTTGTGGGTTGTGCATTATCCAGAGAAATGATTCTATAGGAATGACTAAACGCTCTTACATGGAAGCTGTGGTGGAAGGTTTAAGAGCTGTTAGTGCCGTTGACCTTCATTTCACCCCACATGATTTGGATGCTAGAACTTACATGAATTCTGCGAATGATACATTTCATGGAACTTCAACGAAAAAGATATATGTCAGACTTCTTCTTAGCATTGACCGTCGTGAGACCACTGAATCTGCAATCGAAACTGTATGTTGGATCAAGTGGCAGTTGTATGTTAATAGTTCTGAATTGGATATTCTTGATTTCTGTTCCCACTATAATATAGGTTAAGCTTGCTTTGGATATGCGGGATTTTGGAGTAGTTGGTATTGACCTTTCTGGAAATCCTATTGTTGGGGAATGGTACATCTTACTGGCAGAAGTTCCTTATCAGCAAATAAATAGCTGTTTGTGACTGTTACATATGAACTACCATATCTAATCACTATTCCATTCAATGAAGGATCACATTCTTGCCGGCCTTGAAATTTGCCAGGGAACAAGGTCTCTATGTAACTCTTCACTGCGGAGAGGTTTGTTTGTTTTCCTATTCTGATACAGACTAATCAGAAAAGGTTATATTTCCTCTTAGTGGTGAAATTACTCTTTTTGTTTATTTTGTAACTTAGTGCATTTAGGTACCTAATCATGAGGAAATCCAAGCAATGTAGGTACCTAATCATGAGGAAATCCAAGCAATGCTCGACTTCCTACCACATAGGCTTGGCCATGCGTGTTGCCTTGGAGAGGAAGAACAAAGGATGTTAAAATCATCTAAAATACCGGTAGGATACCTAGATCATTTCCATTATTTGGCATTAAGCACGTACGAATATATCTCCAAGCACATTGATAGCAATTTTTAAATTGGTCTAAAGGTTTTTGATTGATCGTCAGAAAATATAGAATATTTTAGTTTCTGTTAAAAGTGTACCCTAACTCTATTGCTTCAATGTGTATTTCCTTGTTCTTCCACAGTTATCTACGGTGCAGGGAAATGATCTAGTTATAGCTCGCTAAATCCATTATTTTTTCCAATTTGGTGAACTTTTGCAGGTCGAGATCTGTTTGACATCCAATATCAGGACTAACACTATTTCTTCACTGGACATCCATCATTTTGGTCAGATTTCTGTTTCGGTTTAATCTGTTATATTTCATATATCTGCCCTCACAATTAAGTTTTATGCTCTAGCAACAGAGGCATGAGGATCTCATGAGCATAGTTAGCTTTTACTAGTGCTTCTTTTTAACATTCTGCATTACGATGCAGCTGATCTGTACATGGCGAAGCATCCTCTGGTTCTGTGCACTGATGACAGTGGAGTGTTCTCCACCAGCCTTTCCAAGGAGTATAATATCGCTTCTTCTGCATTTGGTATGTAGATGTTTAAAAGGGCTGAACTGAAAGATATGAGATGATGCCAGATATTATTACTCATTATATGTCTCTTCTGACCCCATAGGTCTTGGAAAGAGGGAATTGTTTGAGCTTGCAAGAACTGCAGTTGATTTTATATTTGCTGATGCTAGCGTGAAGCAGGACCTAGCCGAGACGTTCAATTCAGCAGCAAAGAAGTTGGACCTCTGATCTGGACATGACATTTTTACATCCCAGTAGTAGCAATTTGTCTAGGAGTAGGACTATTCAATCCAATCATCTCAGTTGCTAGGTTTCTTAATTTATTTGGTGATTTATGGTGGCATAGATGATTGAATAATGTCTCGAAACCAGGTTTATTTATTTTGGACTTGCTACTGAAAATTGTCTTTAGTGCATTTTTAATAATCACAAAAGCTTGTGATTTTCCACTGAAAGCCTGGCAGACAAAGTTGATGCCGGCTTCCGTCTCTGTGGTTTCTATCGTCCTTCTCGATGCCATTGGTGTTCTTGTGTTTTCTGATGGAATCCACCTGACGAACTCTTGCCGGACAATGTCACTTTTCCCATCAAAATTACAATAAATCACTCTCCCAATCCCAACTCAACGCCACACCCTAACCTAATTCTCTTTGAGAGGATGAAAAGTTGCAATGGTTGATTACAAGTATTTTATTTTGAGTTATTAATTCATACAACAATGTATTCGAATATTATATGTATTTAATTTAGTTAAAGGTAAGACATTGAGATAATTATTTTTTCTGATAAAAATATACATTTCGGAGATTTATAGAATATGAAGATTGATTGCGTCATTATAATTACATTAGAGACAATATCTTCTCAGTTAGCTACAGTACAAGGAATCTCGGAACGACATCGTTTGGGATGCACTAAGTCAAAATTAGTGCATACCAAGATATTGTCTCTAATTACATTAGAGACAATATCTTCTCAGTTAGCTACAGTACAAAGAATCTCGGAACGACATCGTTTGGGATGCACTAATCTTAAAAACCGAAACAGGAGTCCGTTCAAACTTCAAAACCCAAAACCAACCGTGAACTTTCAGTTCCATTTTACGTTTCCCGTCTCTCACGACACATTTTCTCTCTCGTGCGTTTTTCTATTTTCGGTTAATTCCTACTCTGTCTCTCTGAGCTCCTTCCATTAATCTAACGCCCCACCACTCTCTCTCTCGCTCTCTCTTTCTCTCTGTAACTCTACACTCTCACCCACCCCCTTCTCACTCGCACATTTCTCTCCCTCCCTTCGCTCAGGATAACTGCCAACCGTCGCTACCGGCGGCGGTATCCAGTCTTAGACACTGCCATCGGATCAAGCCTCCGCGGAGCTCTCGCTCTTCCGGAGCAATGTCTTGGGGATTAGGCTGGAAACGCCCGTCGGAGATCTTTCGCTTGTCGCTCAATTACGGCACCGAGGAATCCGGCGACGATCTTAACCGTATTTCAACTTCGTCTTCGTCCACCTCGTCTTCGACGTCGCCATCGCAAGATCAGGAGCTCGGATTCCGGATTGATTTGGATTGGACGGCCGGAGATGACGAGGACCAGGTGGCTCTGCGATTGCAGTCGCAGCTGATGGTGGCGTTGCCGCTGCCGCAGGATTGCGTGACAGTGGAGTTGAAGACCGAAGAGGATACAGAGGAGGAGGGAGGGAGTGTGGGAGTCAATATGGAGGTGGTGAAGAGGAGAGAGCCGTTGCGTGGGATCATCATGATAAAGTCGGGTTCGGGTCAGCAGAGCGATGGTGTTGGTGTTCTCACCAGACTGTTGAGGTCCAATTTGGCTACATCTTCCGAGCATTGGAGGACCGTAACCTTGCTTAGCCTCTCTGGTTGTGGTTTGTCGGTAATGAATATCTCTTCTCTTTTCATTTCTTTTATGAGTGTAAACCTGTTTTGAGGACAAACTAATATGTTCTGGAGAGACGGTTTCGTTAGTTCGTTAATTCCTTAGATTGCATGTAACTGGAGGCATCGTATCTTTTACAGGCACTTCCGGCGGAGATTATCCGACTGCCACTTCTTGAGAAATTATACCTTGACTATAATAGACTTTCAGTTTTGCCTCCTGAGCTTGGTGAACTCAAAACGTTGAAAGTTCTCAGTGTTGATTACAACTTGTTGATTTCAGTTCCTGGTAAGACTTGTGTTCTGATTTATGTGATTGACATAACTATTATGTTGTGTCGATGATTCAAAAATTAATGTCAGTTATCTTTTCTTATCATGCTGCTTGAATGTTAAGCAGTGGAACTGAGACAATGTGTTAGAATGGTGGAACTTTCATTGGAACACAACAAGCTTGTTCGTCCACTTCTTGATTTCAGGTCATTTATCTGATAATCGATGCTAATATGCTGCTTTAATACTCTCTGCCTAATGTCTCTCTCCTGTGGACCTGCAGAGCTATGGCTGAGTTACAAATTCTTAGGCTATTTGGTAATCCATTGGAATTCCTTCCAGAAATTTTGCCACTTCACAAACTGCGCCACCTGACTTTGGCCAATACTAGGATTGTAGCAGATGAGAATTTAAGATCAGTTACTGTTCAAATAGAGGTATTGATTTTGAGGAAGCTATAATGTTTATTATCCCAAGATGCTGTTTGCTATAATATAATGGGAGGTGTGATAATTATTCCACTATTCATTCTTTCGTTTGGTTGTCTGACAATTGTTTTGCATTACATTGTTATTCCATTATATTCTCTATTTGGTTCTAATAAGTTACATCATGTCAAACGTGCCTTAGTTGTTTTATGAGCACTTTGTTTGGAACTAATTTTTGTAAAAATGATAACTACAGATGGAGAATACTTCCTATTTTGGCACATCTAAACACAAACTAAGCGCCTTCTTCTCCCTTATATTCCGCTTTTCTTCCTGTCATCACCCTTTGCTTGCTTCTGCACTGGCGAAAATAATGGAAGATGAGGGAAATCGTGCAGCAGTTGGTAAAGATGAGAATGCAGTGCGACAACTTATTAGTATGATAAGTAGTGACAATCATCACGTGGTCTGTAGGCAACTTTCTCATGTTGAGTTGATAATTTCTTGCTTTCTTGTTCATACATACACACTTCTCAAGCTTCTGCTTCATCATAGGTTGAACAAGCATGCTCTGCACTATCCTCTCTCTCTGGAGATGTTTCTGTGGCGATGCAATTGATGAAATGTGATGTGATGCAACCAATTGAAACAGTACTGAAGTCAGTTGCAAAGGAAGAAGTAATTTCTGTATTGCATGTTGTGGCCACCTTGGCTTTCCAATCTGATACTGTTTCTCAAAAGATGTTGACAAAGGATTTGTTAAGAGCATTGAAATTGTTATGCGCACATAAAAATCCAGAGGCATGTATCTTTCCTCCTTGTTGCAGTTAGCTGGTTCTAGTTCCTAGTTTATTTTTGTGCTGTTCCCTTATAGAGTCTCATCTGTTGGCAGGTGCAAAGATTAGCATTATTAGCTGTTGGAAATTTGGCCTTCTGCTCTGAGAATCGCCGTATCCTGATCACCTCTGAAAGTCTGAGGGACCTTCTTTTACGCTTAACAGTTGCATCTGAACCACGTGTAAATAAAGCGGCGGCTCGTGCTCTTGCCATTCTTGGTTTGTTCATTGATCCAGTTCCTACAAACTTTTCAGTAAAGGTTTAGGGGTTGAATATCTTGTTCAACAATCAATAAATACTTGCCAAATTTATATTACTGTCCAGGGGAAAATGAAAACCTGCGCCGTGCTGTAAGGGGAAGATCAGTTGCAAAGCAGGGACTGCGCATACTTTCCATGGATGGAGGAGGAATGAAAGGTATGGCGACTGTGCAGATTCTTAAAGCAATTGAGAAAGGAACTGGTAAGCACATACATGAATTGTTTGACCTTATATGTGGCACATCAACGGGTGGCATGCTGGCCTGTGCTTTGGGTATTAAGCTAATGACCTTGGATCAGTGTGAAGAAATCTACAAAAATCTTGGTATGCTACTTAAAAATGTACAGGTTACATAAAATTTTGATTATTCCTATATTTGTCACCCTGTTTCTCAAGAGTCCCTCTTCAGGAAAACTTGTCTTTGCTGAACCTGTTCCAAAGGACAATGAAGCTGCAAGTTGGAGGGAGAAGTTGGATCAACTATACAAGAGTTCATCACAGAGTTTTAGAGTAGTAGTGCATGGATCTAAGGTAAGGTTTATTCCTTTTATTTCTTGGCTTAATTGCTTCCATTCACAATTTATTTTATAGATTCTATGTCTCTGAATTACGTGTATACATAGGCATGACTGTATGTTGTATAATGCACAAAAACTGGAGGATGTGAAGAGCAGAGGTTATCTTTATTCAGTTTTTGTTCTTTAGTGATGAGAGGAATAGGGACTATTTTGGTGCTTGTTAATTCTACAAAATGTATGAATCAATTTCTGTTATCGCGATAATCTTGAGTTACCACAAATACAGCATTCCATCCTGCAGCATAGTGCAGATCAATTTGAGAGACTGTTAAAGGAAATGTGTTCAGATGAGGATGGAGACCTTCTAATAGATTCAGCAGTGAAAAGCATTCCCAAAGTTTTCGCTGTATCAACTTTGGTCAGTGTGACGCCAGCTCAACCATTTGTATTCCGAAATTATCAGGTTAAGTCAGAGAATTCCTGTAACTTTTTAACAGATAATAGTCTACTATTCAGAGTTTCAACTTATTAGTTCTGCTGCTTGGATACGTCTGTTTTGTTAGTGCAATCTGGGTGGTTTGCAATATTTATACCTCCTGTTTTCACATTGTTTTTCTTGCCTTATGCTTTCAATTTGCAGTATCCTGCCGGAACATGTGAATCACCCTTCCCAATTTCAGAAAGCTCTGGAGCTACTGTTTTAGGATCACCTACTACTGGAGCTTCAGTTGGCCACACACGCTGTGCTTCTATTGGGAGCTGTAAGCATCATGTTTGGCAAGCTATAAGAGCTTCATCAGCAGCTCCATATTATCTTGATGATTTCTCCGATGGTATACTGCTGTTGTGCTCATTCATAGTTTGTTTTCCTCCTCAGCAAATAAAAACTAATATTTTAGCTTTATGTGCTAACTTTATGATAATTCTATAGGGATAAATCGCTGGCAAGATGGTGCTATTGTGGCAAATAATCCTACCATTTTTGCAATAAGAGAAGCGCAACTTCTTTGGCCTGATACAAAAATTGATTGCTTGGTCTCCATTGGCTGTGGTTCTGTACCAACAAAGGTGCATTGAGAAATTTCCAACCCCTTATTCCTTATCTTCATAATTTTCATAATTTTCTTGGAGTTTGAGCTGTAGCTATCTCTGGCTGTTTAGAAACTTGCTTTGTCTATGTTCATAGTGGCTCTCCTTTCAACTATGCATCCCAAATTCAAAAAAGAAAGAACTGGAGTGGTAGATTGTTGATGAAATTTGACTTTTTACTGGAGTGGTAGATTGTTGATGAAATTTAAGATTGTTGATGAAATTTAACTTTTTATTCAAAAAAAAAAAAAGGGAAGAATTTTGAATGTAAGTTCTTTTTATAAAATCAACCCAGCTTGTAGTTTTCAACATGTCATCTAAATGAAAAACCTTTGGCAGGGGTTGCTGTAGTTCAGTATATATTTTTATGGTTTGCGATGGGAATTTAATTGGACAATTATTATACATACCATAAGAAATCTACTCTTGATGGTGGAGTTACAACTTGTATTATAGATGAAACAATGCCACCATAGAAACTCTTGTGGATATTTTAAAATTGATATTTCCAGGTGCGGAGAGGTGGATGGCGTTATTTAGATACCGGGCAAGTGCTGATTGAGAGTGCATGCTCCGTCGATCGGGTGGAAGAAGCATTAAGCACATTGCTTCCTATGCTACCGGAAATACAGTACTTTCGTTTTAATCCAGGTAAATATAATGAAGTTTATGGAAATTTATTTTTTGTAATTATAGATCGTTGCTCTTTATATCTTCTCATGATGTGGGGATAATTTCCTATAATCTTCTAATAGTGGACTCTTTAAATAGTTAGTGAAAAAGTCAAAATTTTCAATTAGACTTGTATACTTTTGTCCTCACAGTTGATGAACGTTGTGGCATGGAGCTCGATGAGACTGACCCGGCAGTCTGGCTGAAATTGGAAGCTGCAATTGAGGATTATATCCAGTCTAATCCTGAAGCCTTAAAAAATGTATGTGAAAGACTAATTTTACCCTATCAACTCGATGATAAGCAGTCAGAAAATTTGAAATCTCTGCATTTCCTCAAGACAAAGATGTCACCGATGTCACCTGCTGGTATTGCCATCATATTCTCTCAATCAACTGTTTAGGCTTACAATAATTCTTAATACTCCTTTTACTGAATGCGAAGCTCTCTTAATGTTATGATATTAGATGGAAGTGGCCCTTCTTTAGGTTGGAGACGCAATGTACTACTAGTTGAAGCTTTGCATAGCCCAGATTCAGGGAGGATTATACATCATGCTCGGGCCCTAGAGTCATTTTGTGCTAACAATGGCATAAGAGTTTCTCTGATGCTCGGAGCAGCAGGAATCCAAAAGACAGCTCCAGCAACAACATTTCCATCTCCATTTACCTCACCTCTGATTACTGGAAGCTTCCCCTCAAGCCCTTTACTTTACAGTCCTGATATTGGTCATCAAAGGATTGGCCGGATTGATACTGTTCCACCTTTAAGCTTGGATGGGAGTCAATCTGGAAAGACAGCTGCATCACCCCCGACTTCTCCTTCTGGACGCAGACAATTATCATTACCTGTCCAATCCTTGCATGAAAAGTTACAAAATGCCCCACAAGTGGGAGTTGTACATTTGTCCCTTCAAAATGATTCCTTAGGTTCAATACTAAGGTGAATGTTATCTGGCATTGTTATTCCTTTTCTGGTTGTTTGTGCCTGTGTGCTGACCTATTTAGTGTTTTATGTCTGTAGTTGGCAGAATGATGTATTTGTTGTTGCTGAGCCTGGAGATCTTGCTGATAAGTTCCTTCAAAGTGTTAAATTTAGCTTGTTGTCAAAGATTCGGACCCGCCGCCATAAAATGACATCAGTTCTTGCCAATATATCAACTGTTTCTGATCTGGTTCGTTATAGACCATATTTCCAAGTTGGAAATATCATGCACCGTTATATAGGACGGCAGACACAAGTATTTTCTCCTGCCATCTTCCTTTTCAACAAAATTTTTTATGTTATCTATACATGAAACTTATCATACAATGCAAGTTGTTAAAACTTCCACTGATGTTTTCTGAAGGTAATGGAGGATGACCGAGAAATTTCAGCATATATGTTTCGAAGGACGGTCCCTTCTATGCACTTAACACCTGATGATGTTCGTTGGATGGTACATTTGCTTTAATTTTATTACTTATTTCTCCTTTAGTTATCTGCATACCCTGCATTTCATTTCTTTAGTTCTTGCATCTAATGCTGCCTGTCCCCCAAAGAACATTACTCTGTATTGGCCAAACTGAAGCAGGTTTGCTATGCTACCCTGATGTGAAGGGTTTTTTTTTTTCCAGCTCCTATTAATTTGATTTTTTTTTTGAAATTACCTATTAATTTGAATTGATTGATGCTGTTTTTCCTGAGCTGTTATATGTAGCACCCCTTCAATTCATAAATGGGTTAAACTTTTATGGTTTTTATTGTCCATCAGTTTAGAACAGGTCTTGCAAGGGCCATCATATTTTATAATTTCTCTTTTTAATTTATAAGAACATATCAGTTCCTTAAATGGATGTAATTTTTGTTTGCAATGCTCCTTCGAATGTGTGTATCTGGTTTAAATGCTGAAACCGTTGGAACTTCCTTGTAATTTAAAGAATACTGCAAAAAATTCTGTAGGAATCATCAAGAAATTTTTGCAGAATATATTAAGCTGACAGATGTAACACCATTGATTTTTAGAATTGAAATTGTTTATTGTGCTCTTATCAAATTGTAGACCTGACAAGTTTGTTTAATCCTTCCTGATATGGTTTTTATATGCTCAATTTTGTGCTAGGTTGGAGCTTGGAGGGATAGGATTATAATTTCAACAGGAACATATGGGCCGACCCCAACATTAATCAAGGCATTTTTGGATTCTGGGGCAAAGGCTGTTATATGCCCTTCGCTTAATCCCCTTGATGTCCCGTTGACATCAGTCCATGGATCAGGTGAGTTCAGTGTTCTGGAAAACGGTAGATTTGAGATTGGAGAGGAAGAGGCAGATGAAGAAGAGCTTGAACCTGAGAGCCCAGCTAGTGATTGGGAAGATATTGATCCTGAGAAGAGCAGGAATCATTCTTCTATAGGTTTTTGGGATGATGATGAAGATGAGCTCTCGCAGTTTGTCTCTCAACTGTATTACTCATTGTTCCAGGAAGGGGCAGGAGTAGATGCTGCTGTACAAAATACTCTTGCCTCACATAAGAGGCTAAGGTATTCATGTCATCTTCCCTCTATACAATGACGAGATTATATAGTACAAACGAATAACCTGTAGATTTTTACGAAAACAAAAAAGAGAATAAAAAATAGAAGCCTGCACAGACCAAGGGAGAACAGAGGAATATCGCAATAACCGCGTTGCAGTATAGAGGTCAATCAAAATTTTGAGGCGTAAAGGGAAGATACTTCTGGCTCCTGTTAGTGACACTATACATGTCATACAGTAGATAGCATATAGAAGCCATTCTTTTACTTTACTGATACATATGTATACATTTGTTATTAGAATGTACAGGTTACAACTGTTATTTGTCCGAGAAAAAGTATGTTTGGTCTGAGAACAGGTTAATCTCTCAGAATAGAAAGGACTTTGATCCATATTTTTGACATGATGTAAAAGGATTGGAAAGTGCATTCCCTTTTCTTTTCCATTACCAAGCCAACGTTTGCTATAATTTTGTCGGGACAGATCTTCTGTTATGTGATCCAATTCTAACCCTATTTTATTGATTTTCATCTGCATATTTATGTGGGTCTCTCATGGGTCTCTCGTAATTGTGTGGGTGAAAATCAATAGATGGTTATAATTGGGTTACAGGCACGGTGGATTTCGTCTGAATTTTGTCACACTGACTCGTGCCGCAGAGCACTATGGGACGTTCTCATGCTGTCTGGTTCGGATTTCCATGCTCAATACTGTGTTACCCCAAGTTGGTTGACAGTTTCCTCTTATTAAGATGGATATAAAATATGGCACTGGGAGACATCTTTTGCTTTTAGGCTGTTTCATTTTAAATTCAGCCCTCAAGCTTGGGAACCGTTCAAATCACGGACTTCCCTTCTACGACAGACGATTAAGTTCTTTACTTAGACATAAATACAGCATGTTTACATTTCTTAAAATGAAGGTCAAGAGTAGATTTGTATTTACAATAATGTATGCAAAATAACAGTTTGTATTTACAATAATGTATGCAAAATAAGAATCACAATTTTAACAAAATATAAGTAATAAAATAATATATATTAATTATTCTAAAATAAATATTGGATAAAAATTATAAGTTAAAATAATTGCAAATTATTTATAAATATTAAGTTAATTTGAACTTTTTCTTAGTTTTTTTTATAAAATATAAATTTAATTCTTAACATGGATATGCCAACTTACATGATTATATAATTATGTTGAGGGCGAATTGTCTGCCCTGTCCTCTCATTTTTCCCCCGGCATGAGTCATGAATGATTAATATAATAAAAACATACTAATTACATTAACTAAAATTATGGTTTCTTAACTTTTTCATGTAATAACCCTCCTCCTCCTAGTCCTACGAGAAAGGAAGGTTAACCTAACAGATATATTCATATATATGCCAAAGGTAAAGTCAGTTTACCCGGGAGCAGATCTGCTGTGTCCTGCCATCCAACACAACAATTCGGGAACAGCCCGGCTGTGCCCAGTTTACCCCTCCAACATTCATACATAACCATACCATACCGATCAAAGGCTCCAATTTGGCACAATCTCACTGGTGTACATGTGTATGTGTGTGTGGTCCCGTTGCCATTGATACTCCTGGATCGTTGGTGAAGAAAGAGATTGAGTACTTGAGGTTAGATCCAAGTGCAAGTTCTAGGAAAATTCAGGGACATTACCTTAAAAATGAGCTGGAAAAGAAGGAAGCTAACAGGCAGCAGTGGGTAGGATTCCTTCCAAGTGTCTATTCAATCGTGGAAATGACTCCCAGGCTTCAACCTTTTGCTTCGACTATTCTATTCCTCTGGCTCTCATGTAATTATGATTAAATGTACGAGAATGAAAAGGTTACAGGGTGTCCCATAAATCACTCTGATAAAAGCTTGCTAAAGTCTGAGACATAATATGAATGAAATTGTCACTGCGTTAAACAGATATCTGAAAAGAACTTACATTTTCCCTTCAGTAAAAAAGGTACGACTTTTGAAGCGATCTCACAAGTTTGTTCGGAAGTTGTTGGTGCTAAGAAGCAAGCAAGGACTTGCAGGTACCAACTGGCTTCCACATTCACAATTTCCATGATAGGTGCAGAAATTGATGCATAGCTACCGCGCGCAAAGCAGTTATTACAGTTTGCAGGTTTTGTGGGACTTAAAGAGTCTCCGAAGTAAGCCTCAACTGGTTGGTTTTACTTAAATTCCTTTAATTACACTGAGAACTGCATTTGAATGAAATCCCTCCGATATATTCCTTAGCTTTAGGCTTGACTAAGAATTGGAGTGCATTCACAACATCAGACATAGACGATCGTGAATCGGGATCCTCCTGTAGACAATTGGCTGCTACTGCCAGAGCTTGATAGAGACTCGTCTTGAAGCAATGGATCTGCCATTCTCTCAAATTGACTTTTGTCCTTAAATAGTGGCCCTGCCTGCAAGTTTACGAACAGGATTGGTGTCAAGTTGTACTTATTGAACAGTTTATAGGAATTTCAGGGTAAAAAGATTGGGATCTGCTTCAAGCAATAGGGTTGGATAAAATTTAGAGCGCATCAGAAGTGTAGACAACATACCCATTAAATTAAGTTCTGCTCCTCGGTCTGTCTTTCCATATCATATTACCAATGACCCTCCTTCTTGAAATCAACTCCAGGAACACAACATCAAAGCGATAGACATCAGATTTCGTTGTCAGCTGACCAGTGCGCTGGTATTCCAGGGCACAATATCCATAGGTACCCATAAACCCCGTTGACAAAAAATGCTGTACTCCTGTTGGAGCTAACTTAGCAATTCCAAAATCGGAAAGCTTTGGTTTGAAGTCTTCATCGAGTAATAAGTTAGAGGCTTTGAAGTCACGGTAAATGACTGATGGCTTGGCAACATCATGCAAGTACTCCAACCCCTGTGCTGCTCCAGCAGCTATCTTCATCCTAGTAATCCAATCCAATGGCTCCTTTCCTGCAGCTAAGTCTGAGAAAGAGAATTTGCTGTGATCAAACGGACACCATTAATAGCTGTATCTATGCCTTTGTCCCACAACCTTTTGGATCTGTTTCTTATTTGAGATTCATTGGTTATATGTTTAAAGGTTAATGGTTGAGCACATACCAAGAAGGTGATCTTCCAACAACCGACTGAGCAAGAACTCGTAAACTAACATTCTGCGTTTTCCTTCAATACAGTAACCAATCAATTTGACAAGGCTCGGGTACTCAACCAGATTTAACACAAGAACCTCTGAAAAGAATTCTCTGCTTCCTTGTCGCCCATCCCTGTCAAGTTGCTTTATAGTTACATCCTGGAGAAAACTAGAGGAACAAGTAAACAAATGAGCATAAAGCATACTATACACAGACACAGGTGCTGCACAAACTTGATCAATGCTCTGTACGTGTCCTTTATACACCTTCGCAAATCCTGCTTTCCCCACTAGACAATCGTTGTTGAAGTTGTCAGTTGCAGCTGCTAGTTCTTGATAAGAGAAGACTCTAGCAGATGGTTGTGCATTTCCATCTTTCATTACCTCCTCTGATATCCTCCCACACCTGCTGCTTCCTACACATTCATGTCAGAGCCGGCAGGAAAACCCTTTATAACAGGATTACTATTTGATCCCAAAAGAAAATTTTCAACTTTTTTTTTTATGCATTGAGGGAACTTTTAATGCTCTGCAAATTTTCACGTAGGATGCCCCTTCCTATATATTCCCTTTCATCCCTTTTTGGTGTCCATATAATATTCTAAGATCTCTTGCATGCTTAATTAGTTTCTTTGGTGTAAACCTACACTTATCGGCTTTGGACATCAAAGCAACTTCTTCACCTTTTAGCTTATCATCCAAATCATCGAAAACTTTAGTTAGAGGTACTGGTCTATATCTTTCCCCCAATTTATTGGAAACATTTATTACTTTTCCCTTTTACAATTTTATGATTTATTATGATGGCCTTTTCGAAGCATTTTCACATATTTTCACTTCATGTTCATTCATTTAAATTGACCTTATAATGCTTGTAAAATTAAAAAAAAGTTATTGTTCTTCCTTAGGTGTAGAACTAACTTACTATTAGTGTTAGCCACTCCTAAGCCTTGTCTCCCTTAATTTACTACAATGTCAGTCACTCCTAACTTGTCTCTTACCACTATATTCCTCATTTTATCTCTTATTGTAATGTTGCACATCCAACTGAATATCCTCACATTTCCATCATTAACTTATGATTAAGCACTTGTTTGAAGAGCTAATACTCTATCTTATAGAACACAGTTGGCTTAATTATTAAACGGTATAATTTATCTTTTAGCTTGAGCAGTATCTTCTTATCGTATAAAACTCCTGAGGTGCCCTTCTATTTAAGTCACCCTAACTTGATACGATAAATTATGTCATCATCTACCACTACTTTGAATGATAGATTCAAGGTACCTAAAACAATTTTTAGGTAGTATAACTTCTACTAATCTTGATCTCCACATCGGCTACAACCTTATGACCTAAAAAATTAAAGTCGAGGTACTTAATATTAGTCCTGCTCAATTTAAATCTTACTAAAAGATCTAAATCAAATAATTTTGAGATTGATATTTTTATTATAAGGAACCAATAAGTTATCATAAGAATTAAACTTATGTAAAAGGAAAAGAAGACTATCCAAATTCCTAAGGGGTAGATCAAGAGTGCTTGACTAGAATACTTGCTGAAACCTTAGCCGATCACCAAATTCAAGCAACGGAATCCTTTCTCATTGAAGGTCAAATCCAAATGAAGATTCCTGTGAAATTGGAAAAGCCTGCTTAAGCCTAAGTTGCTAAGTGAATTTATCTGTTTTTGCATGTTTCACGGATGTATCCGCTAAAGTTAGTCGAGCTCGAAATTGTTCTTATAAAGGAATTTCATTCATTCGATAGCCACACCATCTTTTATGAAGATGAATGTCAACATACATTCAAAGCCAAGTATACTTGTGAGTTAGGTTTCTTGTTAGGAAATGTTAATGGCTTGTTGATCATCAATCTGGGATCTACTCCTTTTCTAAATGTTGTCAAATGCATGATATCAACTAAAATCAGTATCTCATTGACTCTTAATTTAGGTCTCAAATTTAAGCATAAGATGTGAAAAAACATAGGGTTAGTAGTTTTGCAAATTTTCCAATTTTACTGTGGTCATCTCTAGCACAAACAAAAACAATCAAAAGCAAAATAACATCAGAAATTTGGTGACGCAGTTCGGTACTTCTTCTTTACATCTGCGGGGCCCTCACCCAGCTTATACTTTCACCAAAGTACAATAGATTTACCCAAGACTTTACTGAGCTGACATCACTCAACCCTTGACACTATCTCTCAATCTCCCTTCTCGTGAAGAATTTTTACTCCCAATAACACGACCGACTCGTGTTAACGTCAACAGAGGATTTTTCTAAATAATTATTAATTAAAAGATAATTAATAAAAATAAATCAAGTGATCAATCAACTAAGAACAGAATAATAATACACTTAAGATAAAAGAGAAGAACAACTTCCTGAAAAGTTTAGCTCCACTGAAATAAATCTGGAAGTCATCGCAATAATGATGAGAAAGCAGTCCACTCAAGAGGCACTCCACAAATCTGAACGTGCAGCTTATGCAACACCCCACAAAATCACGTACACCATATGCTTCAATTGTTCATGTAATTTGATCTTCATGTAGTCACACGAAAACTTCCAGCCAAAGAACCAACGCATAAAGAGAGAGACATGTCTTTAGCTGTGCATTTCAAAAAAGCAGTTAACGCACTCTGCACCATTGATGTGCAATCCATTGGTTTAACATTCAGCCAAAGCCTTCACAAAGTAAAAATAACCCTTCCAATGAAAGAGCTGGGTTACGTCAATGTCAACACCCTTCAGCAGTGTTTTTCAAAAAACCAATTAACACACCCACATTCTCAAAGCACTCACGCTGCACACATAGACATCAGGCGTAGGTTCAACACCAAAAGCTTCACACTTCGTATTTTTTAGAAACTACTTAATTCACAAGGAAAATTTCAGCAATACCTTTCAACCCCCACATTCACGTAATTACACCATAAGTCTTCACAAGATCCACATCTATTCAAGATAGGATTCTATACTATCTAGAACATTATTCAAATAGTTCTTTTTGAATCCAAGATAATAAAAAATCTGATAAGTCCAATTTTATAAAAATATGCCAAAATAAAATAAGTAGATATATACAACATATATCTAACAATCTCCCCCTTTTTGGCATATTTGTCACAAATACTAGGCTCCCCCTAAATCACATAATTAGACATATAGATATTGAATCCACAATGCTCCTCTTTAATGTAAGATTTAATAGGCAACACAAGCATAAGTCAAGCATAAACAACAAATCACTAAAGATTTAGAGTTTAAGATTCAATACAAATTCAACAGTCAAGTCAAGATTCAATACAAATTCAGCAGTCAAGTCTTTTATCTTCTCCCCCTTTGAGACAACATGTGTCAAAAAGACTAATTCAAGAAGCGTTGGGAAAGCATAGAACTCGCTGCTTTAAGTGGCGAAGAGCATAAATAGCCACTTGAATAATACCTTCAATCCTCTCAATTTCAGCAAAGAAAGTTACATGTGGATTAACAGTCATCCTCGAGGCATCTGAAGGACCAGATGTGGTGTACAGCAAATCCACTACCCGTGGTTGACAAAAACTCCTTGGTGAAAAATTGAAAGTATTAAAAGTTTCATAAACTTTTCGGTAAACTCCTTTGGCACGAACAAAAATAAAATCAAGCAAAGCGAAATAACAAGAACACCAAAAATTTGTTAACGCAGTTCGGCACACCTTGTCTACGTCTGCGAGGCCCTCACCCAGGTTAATCACTTTCACCGAAATACAATAGATTTACCTAAGGCTTTACTGAGCTGACACCACTCAACCCTTGTTACTATCACTCAATCTCACTTCCCGTGAAAGATTTTCACACCTAATAGTACGACTGCCTCGTACTAACCTCGACAGAGGATTTTCTTAATCAATCTTTTAACGAAAGAACAATGAACCAATAACTCAAGTGATTAAAATAACAAAGAATGAAAACTAAATACACTTGAGATAGAAAAGAACAACTTCCCGAAAAGTTAAGCTCCACTGAAATAAATCTGGAAGCTATTGCAACAATAATGAGCGGATTTAGATAAACACCAGCACGAAACGACAGGTCACCCAATCAACAGAAAGCGTAACAACAAGATGGATTAATTATCAACATAAAATCAGGTTGAGATCAACACTATAACGAATTCTGGTAGGTGCTATCTCAGATAGGAACAATGACACTGCCTCTCACCACCAATGATGACGATAACAAAAGAAAGATCAATTAACGCAGTGTGTTTTCCAGAATAAGTGATTAACGCAGATCCATTACACTGTTGTTTATCTCCAGAAAAACTCAAGCAAGCTACCTCACCGTAGCTCTTACACAAGACGTTATTCAGCAGATTTTCACGTGTGTGCTGCAAGCAGTATGTTTTGTTCATAGACACATAACACCCATGCAAGGCCACTCCACCTGGCCACAAACGCCCACACCTCCTTTTATGAAAAAATTCAAACAACACCCATATATATTGTCAGTTGAGAAACATGCACTCACCACTGCACAAACCAAAGTTGCCTTAAGCTATATCACTGAGACATGCACAGTTGCTGCTTTTTTTTTATTCAATGAACAACTAAGGCACACCACACCCTATTACCCACTCACGCAAGATTCATCATATATCTAATTCCCTTGGCCCAAAAAACAACGTACACGCATCACACATATTCCACTTATGCTATATCACGGCCACCGCATGTTTTTAATTTCAGCCAACTGCATGTGTTTTATTTCAAGACTCCCACGCAAGATAAACTTCTTCTATTAGATTTTCTTCAGCTATAGATAGAGACATGTACTTCAAACACACAACAACCACATTTCTTTGTTTTCTTCTCTATCCGAAATCCACAAAATCCATGCAGCATAATTCGATCCCCAACATGATAATAGACTTCAATTCATATGATAATTCCAATTATCTTATATGTCTAATTTAAAATGCCAAAACTAAATAAGGGATATATAAAATATATCCTAACAATTTTGAACAACTATGGTTTCGGAAAACAGAAAATTATAGAGAAAAAGAGTCCATCTTCCTTCAATTTCCCAGCTACGAACCATTATCACATGTCCAAGTCTCCAAGGAAGTGGAGAAGTACCTGAATGCTTTTAACAGCAAGCTTGTTTAAGCGATTCAAGTGCCTTTGAACCTCAAGTTTTTGCCTTAAAACAGTTAACCTAGCAGCACAAGAAATTGAGAAAAGACCCCAGAAGCATAAAACCACTACAAACACTTGGCTCCTTCTAATATGACCAATGACACCGCCACCTTCCATCTTCACTAACCCAACAAGAACTAAAGAAGCTAGCTTTTAGCGTTAACACCAATGCACTGATTAGAGCTTAAGCAGAGAACAAGCCAACCCACTTGACGGAACCTTAACAATCCCAAATGAAAGGAACAGCAAAGGAGAAAAAAGAAGAATGAGGAATAAGAAAAAGAAGAAGATGGAAAAGAAGAGCAGAGAGCAGAGAATAAAAGAGGCAATATCGACATAAATGGATCAGCTGTCTTGAAACGCTCCAGTAAAGTAGCTAATGAAAATTTAGCTGGTTGGGTTGAATCAGCCAACTCAACTAGCTCCTAATCAAACAAAAAAAGAGCTGATTAATATAGATCAAATAGCTAGTTTAAGTCAAAAAACAGCTGAAAAGCTGTTATCGAAAAGAGAATGAAAACAACAAGAAGACAATACCACGAAATCACTTGTTAGCGACTGGATGTATTCATAGTCCCATAAAGCAGGTTGGTAGTTCGCAGATCTTCTGGTTATGGTCTGGTCGGAAAGTTTGTTCACAACCCTGCATTGAACTCGGTTAAAAGGACTATAGTTTGATGAACCAAGCAGCAAGTCTTGGTTTCTTAGAGGCAAGCTTGTGACACTGCGAATTGAAGAGGAAGCAACCAAGGGAAAACCCATGGTTTGATGATAACTACGAGACGTATTAGATGATTTTGGGAAATAGCTAGCCTGATAATGCCCTTATTACTAACCTACTTAGACCTTTTATAGATTAAGATGTCACTTTATAAGTTTTTAGTCAAAATTTGTACGTATAATTTTTTTACACGTACTGATGAACATTTAACTCGTGGCTTCTGGCGGCTAATCTAGGTGATGGCCCACGATCCACATGCAAATCTCGTGGTAAGGATTTTTTATTAGTTGAACGAATATGGAAAGGCACATTTAACCCGCGGCTTCTGGCGGCTACTCTACGTGATGGCCCACCATCCACATGCTCGAATTTGATCTGGCACTTAATTGTAGGCTTGACAATGGGCCGGCTTCACTCCGAAAAATTGTCTTCATGCTCGAATTTGATCTGGCACTCAATTAGATTCGAAATGTTCCAGTTAAATATATATTTTATAATTTTTAAAAATAAAATAATATTATTTTTACTTAAAATAATATTATCTTTCTTAAAAATTTCAGATTTTAAATAGAATTGAGTTGAATATCCCGAGCTTGAGTTCGGTATGAAGCCCAAAATTTTAAATATAAAAAAGTCCAAACTCAATTTAAAGTCTCGTCAACTTGATTTAGCCTGTTAATAAATTTGAGTCTAACTTTATCCCAAAAAATACCTATAAGAAGGGATTTGTTATATGTTTATATGAAAAATTTTTTAGCTTGCTCATTCCAAGAAATCAAGAACAGTTAAGTATTGCTCATTCGAAAATTTATAAAGAAATGGAAACAAATAAAACTGTAAGAGGATAAACAATTGTCAAAGCTACTTTCGCATTTCGAAGTGGGTAATGTGTTTTTCTTCGATTAGAGGCCTAAGAAATAAGGATAATGATAAGCTAAACAGAAAGACTCGCACAGATACAGCAAGAGATGGAAAGCAGATAAATTCTAAAATAAAAACTTGGTTAAGTTGATTAGAAAAGACAGGAAGGATAAATAAGCATCACAAAAGTTACTTGGCTAAAGAGGTAAGCCAAATAACCACATTGATAGCAAAAACTAAAAAAAAAAATTAACGCTTGCAAATAAATGTTGGAGAAAAGACAAGAGCGAGAGAGACCAGAGTTGAAGACAAGAGCGATGGAGACAAGAGCATGAAGACTCTGCAGGGATATTTCGATCCTTAACACATAATGTTTATTCCAATATGCGAGACAAGGGTAAGATGTCTTTAGCTATTTTCCAAGTTTTAGGCATAATTAAACTTAAGAATATCTGTTCTATATCTTTTTTTTCTAATCAAACAAAAAAATAAGTAATCGTCTAATATGTACCAGGAATAGAATAATAAAAGTTCAAGCTCATTTATTGGATCGATTTTTTATTTTCAATTTTAATATGATCTGAAGTTATATAAAACCAAAAACATAGTCATCACAAATTGAGTCCTAATTAGGTTCACTCAAATATTTGAAATTAGGGTCAATTTTTTTAAAATAATTTTTAAAAAAATTAAAAGTATAAAATAATGTATTTTTTTAATTGGCCTAAGCTTAAACTGGCTCAGACCTAATAGAAAACACATGAGTTTATGTTTAATTCTTAAATTTTTTAAATAAACTAAGGTCAATATTTACGCAAATTAGTCAACTAAGTTCCATCCATTCTATTGAGTCTTGATTTCGAGAAATAAAGTTAAATATAATGAAGCAGTGATTCAATTCACCGATCTTATCAAACATGGCTAGTTGGTTTAGATGTCTACACTACATATCCATAAGTAGATGGTTTTGGATTCCAAAATTTCTAAATCAAGTGCAACGTTACAATAGGGATGACATACAGACAAGTCAATAAGATAAAAGCATAGTAAATGTCAAGTTTCTCAGAAGCTTGCAGTGCATATTTAGAAGAAAATATGTTTATGGCAACCGTAGTTTGCAGTTGTGATGTTTCTTCGGTTTTGGCAAAATCAGATTATCGCTGTTAGATATATGGTTTATATATCTAGTTATTTTACTTTGACATATTTGTATAGATTGGACTTATCAGATTTTTGTTATCTTGGATTCAAAAAGTTATTTGGATAATGTTCTAGATAAAATAAAATTCTATCTTGCATTGAAGTTGACTTTGTGAAGAGTTGTGGGTCTTACGTGGATGAAGCTGCTGAAGGGCATTATTGTATTTTCAATTGTGAATTAAGGGTTTTTGCAATTATACGTAGACAGCAACTTGGGAAAAGATTTTTTTATGACTCACGATTTATGAGTGTGTGTGCAGTGTGTGTATTGTAGTCGTGGGTGAAGAAAAGTTAAGCAACCAAATTTATCTTACAAGGTGGACTGCGTAAGATGTTGAAGGATTGATTGATATGCTGTGATTGGAGTTGTGTGTGTGAAAAAAACAAACCTATGGCAATTTGGTGGTTTTGTGTGTGAGTGAAAAATAAAACCCACAACAATTTAGTGGGTGAATAAAAATCTGAAGTGATTGTTGAGTAGGTGTGAGTCACTTGGTGAAAGTGTTGGAAGTGTTTGTTTATAACTCATCTGATGTGTAAATGTTGGTGAAAACGATGGTGTGCTGCTGATTGATGGGTTATGATATAACTATTAATTATATTGTGTTAACCGCTTAAATAATAATTTTTCATTTTTATTATGTTTTGAATGAATTATGTTTTCGATTTATTACTATATTTTCTTTTTTAATTCTCAATATTTACTGAAAACAAATAGAATAGAATTTATTGTGTATCAACAGAAAATTAAATAACAAAATATTTGAGATTAACGAAGACTTCCCTGTGGATTTATCTCCTCCAAATAACCCGCCAAGAAACTTTCTTCACAAAAATCAGTCACTGTGTTCCTTCGAGTAACAATCAGTCCCTGTTGGATCCCGTTGTTAGGATTTTTATATTTTTATTTATTTTATTAAATTATCAAGCATGAAAATAAATTAGAATTTACGAATTAGAAATTTTTGGGGATTAATATGGTATAATATGAATTTTATATGGTGGTATGAATTAAAAGAAAGAATTAAAAATAAAGTAAAGGAGTTAGTAGGAATTTCATTACATAAGAAGGGCAAAGTTGAAAAATCAAAAATTTTGTCTTAAAGTTAATAAGACAAAGAAGAGAAGGAGTTGTGAGTGTTAAGAAAGAAAAGAAGGGAGAGTCGTGGAAGAGACTAGAAGGAGAGAAGGAGAAAGAAAGGGAAGAAGAAAGAAAGAAAGAAAAAGGAAGAAAGAAGAAAGAAAAGTGTAGGTGAGATCTTCTTTGTCTTTTCTTATTGTTTTAGTAGATTAAAGAAGTAGAAAAAGTAGGTTTTATGTGAAGAAAATGATGAATGAAGTGGAGAAACTAGGTTGAAGATGAGGAAAGAAAGAAGAAGAATAAGAGGTTGATGTGTTCTTTAGATTTAGTTTTTTTCTAGTTAGATAAAATCAAGAAGAGAGTAAGTGTACGCTTATTTATGGATAGCAAAGTTTAAGGAAAGCTTTATGCGTGTGTGATTAAATGAAATATGTTTGTTCTTATGGAATCAAGGATATCGATGTCAAGAGCAAGGAGAAGAGCAAGCTTGATTTTGGAAAATATCAAGTTAAATAGGCGGGTAATATGTTTATAGTGTTGTGATGATGAGCTAAAATAATTATATGTATGTATGATGAATATGTTTGTTTTATTCTTTGTGAATGTGGGAAAATGTTTCGTGAATGTATATTATGATGCTTTGTATGAATTCTGTTACTTTTGTGTGAAGGACAAACAGAAAATTTAAGAAGCATGAAAACATGAATATATTATGAAAAGAATGAGCATTGAAAAACTTGTTATGTGGGCAAGAGAGAAATCCATTTCGTTAGTCTCGTGCACGATGACCTATAGCCTTCTCCCGGCTGCCCGCTTGTGGTCACGAGATCCTAAGAAATCGGACTCGTTTCGTTTCACGGTGTAAACTTTGGTTTCGCTGTTTCGTTCCACGGAACTCTCGAGCCATTATGTTGTGCATTGCATTTTTGATATGTCAAGTTATGATGTAATGTGAGTGTTATGCTTTGATGATAAGTATTCCTATATGAGCATTCATATATGTTTGGGTGTGGTTCATTATTACTGGCTATAAACATATTAGCCATTGAGCTTTCCAGCTCACTCTATAAATTTTCTACTCCTCAGGTGAAGAATCAACAGGTCATTATTGAGCCTTGCAAAGTTTTGGCAATCTCCAAGAATTTCAGACTTTTGTAATTAAGTTAGTGTTAAGCATTTCTGGTGATCTTATAAGCATATCAGCATAAACATTTTTGTATGAATTTTGTAACTATGAAACTGATATAGCATTTTGATATGAAGTATGAATATGTGTATCAACTTTGTTGTTGCAAATTGACATTGAAAGTTGTCAGTGAAAGTGCAGGAATTTCTTGACGTATGTATGTATAGATATACATATGCAGATTCTTTTTCTTCTGTTAAGTTGGCTGTGTTGAATGTTGGGGGATCTTTGGATGGACTTGTTTAAAGTAAATTGTGTATCAAAGGAGTTTTGGTATGTAGGGAATTGAATGTTGTTTCGGGTCTTTTGAAATTTGTAGAAAAATGTTTGTGATCAGATGAATGAAGAACAGAGAAGAGGATAAAAATGTGATCTGAAATTTTAAGAAATAAACTGCATTGATATAGGTAGATTTAGGCTAAGTGGTCTTCATAAAAGTTGTAGATATTCTTTTAACTTTCTAATGGTATAAATATTGAAATTTTTGGACTTCAGACGCAAGAGTTATGGCTTTTATAAGATAGCAGTATTGGTGTACAACTTTGGATTGAAATGGTAATCTTTACTTAAACTATTAAACTATATCGATACAGGCTGAATTAACAAAATTGTCTTTATAAAAGGTGTAGATCTTTTTCTTAGCTTTCCAACGATATATAGTTTGTAATTTTTAGACTTCCGAATTGAAAGTTATATTGTTTAGAAGTAAGGATGCATAACTAGGAAGTCGAGATCGTGACACAGTACGATCGCGATAGTCCCATAATTTCCCGACAATCACGATCGCGACAGTGCCAAAAAATCGCAATTGCGATGAAGCGCGATCATGACAGTTTAGAATTTCCCAACAATCACGATCGTGACGAAGTGCGATCGCGACAGTCCCAGAAATTTGCAAAGTCGCGATTGTCACACAGTACGATCACAACTCCCCTATTTTTGCCTCCCTCTCACGGGCGTGAGAGATAAAAATCACGCCCGTGACTTTTGTCTCTTCTTTACATGTCACAGGAGTGAGTAAAAGAGTCATGCCTGTGACTCTCTCCCTTTTACATTTTTCTTTTAATTCCTTAATCCAAACTGCAAATTAATTCTTTTAACACCCAAATCAATTATTCTTTGATCACTTTTGTTATGGAAAATTTTTCATTAAATTGTTGGGTATTATTTTTACTTCTCCTATGAATTTTATTTATTTAATATAATTATTATCTATTTCCTTTACTTTGATATTATCTATTAATTGTGTATCTTATTAATAATTAATTTTTTATATTAAATTATTTTTTAAAATAATTTAATTTTATGTCTAAAATCATTTTATGACATTTTAATTACTATTTATCAGAAAAGTCCCACCATAAATTTTCCTTGTCTAGACTTTAATTAAACTTAAATGTTATATTTTATTTTATTGAGATGTTCCCAAAATATTTATTATTATTTCAAATAAATCCCAATGGTGACACATAGTCATCTTAAAATCCATATGGAGACTGAGGGTCAACATCTTTAGTATCAGAGCCCACGGTTTCTAAGGATTCCTAGGCTTAGAATATGTTATGTTATGTTATGTTATGTTATGAATTATATGCTATGTGATTATTGTGTCTAATAGATTGATTGCATAAATTGATTGATTGTATTAAGTGACATGCATATCATGCATACATTTAAGACATAACATGTAAGATAAAATGTAAGCTAAATGTTAGTGTTTTATTGAAGGAGTAAAATGCTACCTCGTCGAAGGACACTTCAAGAAATTTTGCAAGGATCTGCTGCACCTGATTCTCCACCGAGAGAGGAGGGTACTGATGAGTCTAGCGCCCCAGCGATTGCTGAGGCAACGGTAGGGCAGGATAGCGAGCCCTTTCCACCCCAAATGCCCGAATCGTCCCTCTCTCAAACACAAGCTCCTAATCCATTTGATCCCAGAATGTTTCAAGCCTTTGCTCAAGCTTTTGTACAGACGATGGGTCAGATGCCATCCACGTCTACTCCAGCCTCATCCAAGAAAGGAAGACAATTTGATAAGTTGAGGAAGTATGGCGTCGTAGATTTTTATGGAACAACCGACCCTGAGGAAGCTGAGCCTTGGTTAAGGAAGACGGAGAGAATATTGCAGCAGATGGATTGTGAAGAGGAAGAAAAGATTGTGTACGCCGCAAGCTTGTTACAGGGGGATGCCCTGCATTGGTGGGAAAGCATACCTGGGAGCTAGTTAAAGTTGCCAGTGTTGACATGGGTCAATTTTCAAGCTGCTTACAAGAAGAAATATCTGTCCGAGGTGTACATCCAACAGAAGCATAGGAAATTTTTGAGTCTCATGCAGAGGGAGATGACGGTGAGTGAGTACGAGGGCAGGTTTACCCAATTATCCAGATATGCAGAGCTAATGATGAGTGAAGCAGCCAAGTGCCGAAGATTTGAAGTAGGTTTGCATTTGGCCATCAGAGAGAAAGTGGTCGTGCAAAATTTCTGTGACTTTCAACAATTGGTAGAAGCTGCATTAAGAGTGGAGAATATTGAAACCATAAAGAGCGCAGTGAACAGAAAGAGAAAGGGAAGAGAACAGCTAAGCAGGGGAGGTAGTATGCCTGTGCTAGGAAGGAGTACCAAGACTTTTCCTACACCGTCTGAGGTTCAAAGTCGTGGCTCGAGTAGATCCAGACCGATGAGAACTAATCCCTTCAAGCCTCGACTGTTGGAGGAGGCAGAAGAGGAGAGGAGAACAAGCCAACCTATCCAAGATGTGACCACTATGGCAAATTTCATAAAGGGGAATGTTGTCGACTCATTGGAGCTTGCTTTAATTGTGGAGAGAGCGGGCACATGGCTAGGGAGTGTCGAAAGTATGTTAGACAGGTGGGAACTCAAAGGCAAGAATAAAAAAGGGCTGAGACTGTGGAAGTTAAGTCTGCAACTGAAGTGGGCAGTTCTGGTACAGTTAAGAAGGTAAATCCTCCAGGAAGACCAAGGGGCAAGCACCAGCTAGAGTATTTGCAATGACTAGGGAGGAAGCAGAAGCAGCTCCAGAAGTTATAGCTGGTACGGTTAAATTATTTGTAAATGATGTTATTATTTTGATTGATCTAGGGTCTACCCATTCTTTTATTTCTACAAGTATGATTTTGCATGATAGAACCTTGAGTCCATTAGATGGTCCTTTAATGGTTAGCACCCCAAAGGGCCAGTATGTTATAATTAGTCATGTTTATCGGGAGTGTGAAGTATGTATTGGTGAGGCAAAATTAGTAGTAGATTTAATGCCATTGGAGATGAAGGGATTGGATATGATTTTGGGTATGGACACTTTAGAAAAGTATAGTGCCATTTTGAATTGTAGACAGAAGATGGTAGAGTTTGTGCTGGACAAGGGTGAAAAGGTGCTGTTTGTGGGAGACAGAAAGGCAAGCTCACCTAAATTTATTTCGGCTCTAAAA
>JANZXP010000002.1:26226731-26254776 GCA_027576715.1 Erythroxylum flavicans
GTTCTTTTTTTTTTGAATGTTGTAGTATTTCGTTCTCTCCCTCCTCGCCTTTATGTCTGTGCCTCTGGGAGATCAAAAGCCTTTGAATCTCAAAAACAGTTTTTCTTTTTTTCCTTTTTGTCTGAATTCATAACTTTGTTATCTGTTATATCGGTTCGTTGAGATTTTTTGGCTTCTGAAAAAAATTTAATGATTTTTTTAGATCAATTAGATGAGTTTATTTTCCTTCTTATGATTCCTGAAAATTCTAAATCTATAACAGCATGGATTTCAATGTGCATGTGCTCAGTATTGACTATTTTTCTTATTTTTTGAGACAGGTCGAACTTTGCTCTCTACGAGTACTAGATGATTTAGGAACAACTTTGTGCATGGACTTCTTTTCTAGTGGTGCTTACTTTTTACTTGTGTTTGTTTGTGTTTGCGTACCAATTTCTTATTTTGCATTCACTGGTTGGCCACTCTGGCTATCTGCGATCTGTGGGGATGCACTCAATGTTTGGATCCCACGATGAGCAGACTCATTTAAGAAAATTGATAAGGTTAGGTGCCATCTTCCAAATGTGTTTTATGTTCTCCCAAGGTGATGCTGTAGTAATTACAATGTGATGGTCGTTATTAAGATTTTCAAATGCCATCATAAAGCTTGGTCTTGAATGCCTAATGTAGATATTTTAAAAATGAACCGTTATTACAAACAGTTATAATTTTAGTAAGTTTTGTTCCTGTGGAAGGACATATGATGGGCAAAGGCATTTGAGATAAAAACTCCATGATGTGTATTCTGATTTTTCAGTTGTTTATTTTATGTTTTTTCTTCATAATTGTTGGCAGATTGGTCTCCAAGAGTTCTGGCCTTGTGTAAGAGAAACGTTTAATCCATAGATACATTTTGGGTAACTGTTTTCTTTTTTTTTTAATATCTACAAATATTTGCTAATTGTTTGTAGGATTATGGAAAATGACCAATAACTTGAGAACCACTTACCTTGGATGACATTATTCCCCTCAAAATAGGCCAGGTTACATTCATATATTGCTTAATTTTTATTTTTTTGTTTCTTAAGGTTTCATTTTCCCGATCTGACATCTTCTTCCTCAGCCTCAAATGCCCTGTTTGTGTCACTTTTTTTTTTTAACTTTTGTAGGTTGTGAGACCGAAAACTGTACAGATTGTTAGCATCATTGGGATGCTTGGGATGTTCCAAAACGTACGCTTCTCTCATCTCCTACCTTTTTGGGTGCACTATTTTCTATTTGCATATACACCAATATAGGGTTGGATTTTGTCACTATCAAATTCTTGTTGGAGCTCATAAGATGCCTTAATCAATTATTACAAAACTGTTGAATGTTGTCGTAATTGGCTTAGTCATGCATTTTGTTATTATAGGAATGGGATGAACTAATGTTATCCAATTTTGCATTGGAGCAAGAGCTAAGTCATGCACTATATCAGGTAAAACTGTTACTTCTTTTTCCACCCCGTCATATTCCTACTGGATAACTTGACTAACGTTGCTTTTAGACATTGAGCATGTAACTTCTTACCTATTTTAGAGCAATGCAATTACAATGTCACATATGGTGCAAAAATGTTATATTAACTGTGCTGTTATAATTGCTTTTGAAACGACCTTTTTGGTCATAAACCATTTATGTTGGGTCCCATTTTTTTAGGCTTTTTATAGCATAAAAGCATGAATATATGGTACTATGAATGAGCATTGAAAAACTTGTTATGTGGGCAAGAGAGAAATCCGTTTCGTTGGTGACCTATAGCCTTCTCCAGGCTGCCCGCTTGTGGCCACGAGATCCTGAAAAATCGGAGTCATTTCGTTTCACGGTGTAAACTTCGGTTTCGCCATTTCGTTCCACGGAACTCTCGAGCCATTATGTTGTGCATTGCATTTTTTATATGTTAAGTTATGATATAATTTGAGTATTATGCTTTGATGATAAGTGTTCCTATATGAGCATTCATATATGGTTGTGTATGGTTCATTATCCCTGGCTATAAATATATTAGCCACTGAGCTTTCCGGCTCATCCCAAAATTTTCTACTCCTCAGGTGAGAAACCAGCAAATCATAAGTGGGCCTTGCAAAGTTTTGTCAAATCTCTAAGAATTTTAGACTTTTTGTAACTAAGTTAGTGTGAATCATTTTTGGGTGATCTTAGAAGCATGTGAATAGGATAAAAAATGTGATCTGAAACTTTAAGGAATAAACTGCATTGATAAAGGTAGAATTAGACTAAATGGTCTTCATAAAAGTTATAGATTATTCTTTTAGCTTTCTAATGGTATAAAGATTGAAATTTTTGGACTTCAGACGCAAGAGTTATGGCCTTTATAAGCTAGCAGTGTTGGTGTGAAATTTTTGCAAAATTGGTGTATAATTTTTACTAAAATGGTAATCTTTGCTTAAATGATTAAACTATATCGATGCAAGCTGAATTAGTAAAAATAAATCCCAATAGCGACACATAGTTGCTATAAAATTCATTTGGGGACCCGGGGCCAATAATTTATGTCCTCATTGAAATATGGTAAACCTCAACGACCTACTATCTACTAGTTCAATAGTTCCTTAAGTTATTTTTGTTTCAGTAACATGATTATTTGGACTTCATGTTGTGGAATATTGATTCAAGGTTTACTATGCCTTTATGAGAGTTTGGCATACTAGGACTTTAGGTTTTCAACTTTATCAAAGTTAAAATTGCTTTTTCAATAAGTTTTTGGAGCTTGGTTTTTGACTCTATTCTACGTTTTTACTTCTTCGAATGGTTTCAGGACATCTAGGTGAAATGCAGGTTTGCAGTAGCCTTTAAATTATTCTCGTGGCATTAAATTGACAGGACATTAGTATTTTTGGGAAATGGCCATACAGTGTTGTATTTTATTTTCACACATGTTAATACTTAATTTTAGTATGCCAATTAACAATATTGCTTTCTTCATGAAGGAACTGATACACCTAAGTGTTGTTTTTTAGATGAAAAGAAAGCCAAACCAGTTCTTGTGAATCTGATAACTAAAAACTCTTTAAATTTTAAATATACGATAAAGTTCCTTTGTCCTTCTCCTTTTCTGGTGTATAGTTTTCTTGTCCATTAAGCTTTTATTTACATTGATTGGAATAGATTACATTGGTTGCATAACAAATTTTGATGTGACCAATTATTTTCCCATTCTTTTGATAATTTGCATTCTACATATCAAATATGGAGTACGTAATTGTCTCTTACTTTTCTGATTATTATATTTGGAAAGTACCTAGTTGCACTTTAACTATATTTTTACTTTCTAATTATGTTCTATTGAATAACTCTTTTGTTTTGAGGATTAAAAGATCTCGAATTTTTCTTCATTTTGTTATTTCAAATTATTAAAGACTCCATCAACATCCTTTATATATGAGTTTTGGTTCTATCAATCACTAGTTCTGTCCATTTTATCCAAGACCTTGGAATTGTTTTTCCCCCATTTAGTTTATGTTTTATGTACATTTGTTCTTTGTTCCAATAAATTCAAATTGGATTGGTAATATGGTGTTTTCAGTCTTATTTACTGACCTAACTATATGGACTGGTTTTATAGTATCTATTGTTGCAGCATGATGCTGCTTGCCGTGTAATTGCTAGACTAAAGAAGGAAAGGGATGAGGCAAGACAGAAACCCCAGCTAGGAGCAGCAACCTCTATGGGAAGCCCATCATGCCTGGTCATATTAAGGTAGCTATCTATGCTTGTGATTGATGGTTCTAGCTATCTATGCTACTGATTGATGGTTCTATCTATAATTGATTTAACAGAACATCAGTGCCTGCAATATGAGATTTAATGAATGCAATCTAAGATTTAATGAATGAAATCTGAGATAGATTTAGTTTCATTAAATGCAGTCTGATAGTAGTTAAGGTTTATATGAATTTGCTGCAGTAAAATTGTGTCAATCGAATTATATTGTAGATGTTTGTAGAAAGTAGCTACTCTTTGTATTTATGGAATTTAACTTCATTGATTACTCACATCTACTCCACTGTCTCTTTTCACTTTTAAAATGGAAAAGCTAATACAATCTTACATTATCTGATCAATGACTTTGATTCTTTACTGATTCCTTGTGGGTTCACTTGGATCTTACTTTCTAGTAAGTTGTTCGTTGTTTTCTTTAATGCCAATGCTGTCTTTCTGTATTTTCATTTGTAAGTTTTGGTCTTTCTATGTTCTGATCATGCCCTATTTGATTAAAAGGTGGATTGTTTCTGTTTTTTGATTGAATCTTGTGTTTTTGGGTTGTTTTCGGGTTTGTGTGGGTACTACCTGTTACTTTGCTTTTTTATAGTTACCGAGATTGATTAAGGTTTGATTTACTTTATTGGTTCTCATTAATCAAGGAAAAGGCTTTTTTTGATCATCTCTTGGGTTGTATTGAGTGTTAACTTACGTTTTCGTTCATGGTGTCAAGATTCAAGGATTGTTTCTTAAACTTGTTGCTGTTTCGGTGTTTGTGCTTAGATAGTTATAGTAACATCATATTGAATATATATATAGACCCATTTATGTTGAAGTATTCAATTGTGACTATATTTAACTTGTATATTCCTAAGAGAATGAGGAACTTATGCGATAAGAAAGGAAAATGAAAATGACTCATACGTTTTAAAAAATATAACACGATTATGTTCCTGTTATTTTGAATAGGGTTAGGAGATTTATTTGCTTTGCTGAGCACCAAAGCTTAGAGTAAAATAATTACTAGGTTATGTGAAGATTACTAGAATTGACTGAAGTCATTATTTTTGTGTTTGTTTATGTATACATAAATGAATTTAGCTCCACTTGCGGTTATTTAATCATTTAGACAATCACAGATGCTAAACTGCTGTTAAATTAGAAGCATTAACACTAACCTTTTATTTTAACAGAACATCAACTTGAAAGTTTGGTGGCTCAAGATATACAGTTGACGTGTGATCATTTTTGGTTCTTAATTGGTACAAGACCCCGGGGGTGGAGTGGTAAGGATTAAAACTCAGGATTTGTATTTGTTGATATTGAAATGTCTGTTACTAATACAAAGAGTTTGGGTCACTAGCCTGACCAGAATCAAGCAAATTGATTTTTGCAAAATGTAGAAGATCAATCTATTGACGATGATTTAAAATTTTTAAGTGCACTGTATGTGATCGAAGGGGGTCAACATTTCTTTAAATAGAAAATTGATAACATATATATGTATATATATATACACATACACACCACTAATTTTAATTAAAAATCTATTTGTGTATAATATTGTATCGCATAAAACAATAGTATATGAGGTTCTTTTTCTCGTATATTTAATAATACAATACAATTCCAAATTACAATGGATAAAAATATTTCGAAGAACGTAAAATATTATGTAAATTGAAACACATGATATATGGTTTCAATTGATTATAAATTTATTCTATCACTATAATAGTGTTGTCATTTATCAATGGTTATTTTTATTTGATAATCTATTTAATAAAAGTAGATAGTATTTATTAAATTAAATTAATGTTTGTTTAAAGATTGTTTTAATAGAAGTAGAACCATTAATAAAATGATTATAATTCATATTAAGAGTTTTTGTTGTAATAATTCTGCTTAATTACAAATAAAAAATGTTAATAGTTTTACTTTTCCATTTTATAAGCTTTAATATGTGTTTATATACACACCTGTGTGTAAACTTTAAACATTATTTCTTCATGCTCTTAGTATAGTTTTTATTTAGTCCTAATTCAAACATATAAATTAACTATTTTTACTTGTACAGATAAGTAAGTTTAGTACGATAAATGTTGATATTCATTTATTAATATATAAATCAAGATATACATAAAAAAGAGAAAGGAAAGAGAGTTGGACAGCTACCATATAATTTGAAAGTAAGAGTGTAACTTCTCGTGGACAATTAAAATTTTTTGTTGATATGGATGGGTCGTATTTGTTGGTTTATGATAATTTCAATTTCATTTTATTTTGTCTTGTATGGTTCAATTCATTTTGCATCGTAATTGATATTAATGTTTAATCTCTGATTTATAGTTATAGAATACTTATATTTTAATCTTTAATTTAATTTAGTATTTGGGTTTAATTGATCATGCGTTCAAAGTTGATTATTAATTAATATTTGCAATTTTATTTTTATCTTTTTCTAATATTATTTAATTATTTAGTAATTCTTTGGTTAAATAAAAGGAAAATACAATAAAATTTTATATAATTTTTGAATAATATTCACAAGTTAATTATATTGCTCAATTAAAATTAAGAGATCAAATAATTTTAAATTAAGTAATTCATTAAAAGATATTAATTAAAATATATCGATGATTAAAAATATTTATATAATTATTTTGTTGAAATAGTTTAATTGTAACCAATTAAAGTAACTCACTAGTGAAACCAATTGCAAATTGATTAACAAGTATATAACCTTTTCTCATCTTGTATGATTAGATGACATCATCTCAAAAAATAAACAAAGGAGAAAGTCAAGGGGGGAATGACATAAGTGGGGTTTGTTGGCCAAAATAAATACTTCTTCTCTTTTGTGACCTTTGTAACCAATATATTCAAATGAGTAAGGGAAAACATGATGGAGTTATTTGTCAAAGGATATTATGGAAGAAGGTGGAGGAAGAGTTTCACAAAGTGGTCAAATTACAATAGGATAAAACTATGCTTAAAAATAAGTTTGATTGGATGAGAACAGATGGAGTCTTTGGAACAATTGTTGCTAGTGAGGAGTGGTGGATTTTAAAGATTAAGGTTAGCCTATTTTAAGTTATTTTCCTTTACTTTAATGCGAAATAAATAGTTAAATATAAGTTAATTAGTTTGTACAAGAGAATAACAATTTTAAAATATTTAAAGAGGAAGGGTTTGAACCTGAGCTTGAATGTAAGTTGGATCAACTTTTTGGATGTTTGGCCTGAGGAGAAATTATATTTTGTTTTGTGGCTAACCCTCCACAAGAACAATGAGAAGTTGAGAAAGTATATGGTTCTTTTCCACTTGATAGCCATAATGTTCATCATTAATTGTCAGGCTATCATGATCATGAGAATATAGATGAGACTAGTGATCTAAATAATTATCAAGTGACTGGTGACTAGGAAGAGGTGTGGATAAAAACCACTCCTATCCTTGCATCTACTCCTGTTGCTACCCCTCAAACTTCGCATGATGAAGGGAGTGAGAGAAGAAGATGCAAAAGGGTTTTATAGAATGAAAGTTCACAAAGCAATAAGAGTGCAAGAACTGATTCCACTAAAAAGGTAGGAAGATCTGCAACAGTGTATGAGAGACTTGACGATATTATGCAATTGATTTAAGAGAGACAGAGTGCAACAATGGAGATGAATACTTCTATTACAAAAATTTTGAACACAATGAATATTGGTGCAGCACAAAGTACTAGTGCAGGTGCGTCCCATCATGATGTTACGAATGCTTTGGAAAAACTATGTACTTTGCTTGGTTTAAAGGCTGGTACTCTTGAATTTTACTTTGCTTGCTTGTTGATTGAAGATCCGTAAAGAGGGGCCATTTTTCGGTTTACCAGATGACAAAAAGAGAGATAAATACATAAAGTTTATGTATGATTATGACAAACATAAAAAACATCAAACATAGTTTTTATCCATGCATTACTATATTTAGTTTATTGTTTTTATTATTTGTGCAATTATATTGGCATGGTATGTTTTAAGACATTATGAATTTGGTTAGCTTATTTTATTATATTATGTTATCTTATTGATAATCTATTATTTTATTACGTGTTATATTATTTATTTCTTTATATTTAGACATATTAGTGTTATGTTTATTTAGAATATAATTTTACTTATTGATTTATAGATATGGATGATAATGTTATGCAAATTATGCAAATTAAGCAATTTTTGGACAATGAGATTGAGTTTTGGGATTCGGTCGCTTGTGTAGCGAGTTACATGGGTGTGTATTTTTTTAACCATATATACAAGGAACCATCCATGACTTCCTATCAAATGGGAGAATTATAGATGAATGAATTATTGAATGATCATGAAAAACAGTGTTTTAATACATTTAAGATGAATCAAAATACATTTCACTAATTATGTATGGTTTTGGAAAATAATTATGGTTTGACATCTTCCGAAAGGATGTCTATTTTGGAGAAAGTTAGTTTATTCGTGTATGTCCTAAGTAAAGGTTCTCATAATAGAGATACCCAAAAGCAGTTTCAATGTTCAAGTGAAACTATGAGTAGAGTTTTTAAAGAAGTTTTGAGTGCCATGGATGGATTTTCAAGGGATTACTTATACTAAAAGATCCTGAATTCAAGGAGATTCCACAACAAATTGCCAATGATGCTAGATATATGCCACATTTTAAGATAATTCAATATGTTCGTACTCCCCCCTTCATTATATTTTTCATTAAAAAATGTTGTTTTATCATCTTATGATCATTGTTTTATGTTAAGATTGCATTAGAGCTATTGATAGTACACATATAGCGATAGTTGTTATGGAAGAGGATCAAATGAGATATAATGGACGGAAAGGAATAACGACTATAAATGTATTGACAGCATGTGACTTTGACTTACTATCTAAGTATGTTTTAGCGAGTTGGGAGGGATCAGCACACGATTCTCGTATTTTACTTGATACAATTGGTAATTCGGGACTTAAATTTCCAAAACCATCGATAGGTAATTTTAAGATTTGTAGGAGTTGCTATTCATGATTTAGACTTTTTATGATATCATCTATAATAATTATATTTCCTCTATGGACACTCAAGTAAATATTACTTGGTTGACAAAGGCTATCCAGAAAGAGAAGGATATTTGACACCTTATCCAAAGACAAGGTATCATTCATCAGAGTTTCGTGGTGCAAGTCAAAGAGGATCTCGAGAAGTTTTTAATCGAGCTCATTCATCATTGAGAAGTTGTATTAAGAGGGCTTTCGATGTTCTTAAGGCTCGATGAAAGATATTGGAGAAAATGCCTAAGTATTCATCGATGGATCAAAATAGAATAATTTGTATAACTTTTGCATTTCATAACTATATTAGAAGAAGTACAATTGACAACCCGACTTTTAACATTATCGATCAAGATCCTGAATTTATACCTCGAGATGTATTTCAAGATGTTGAAGTTAACTCTATGCAAGAAGGCGTCGAAAAATAAAGAAGTCGAGAGATGACAATTATTCGTGATAATATTGCTTCTAGTTTAATGGCAGTTAAACGTCTATCTTAAATTGTTATAAACCTTGCTTTAAATGATGATGTTCATTTATTTTTTGTTCAATTTGAATTGTGTTGGTAAACTTCATTTGGATTCTTATATTTTATGTTTGAATGTAACATCATTATTATCATTATTATTATTATTATTATTATTATATGTTTTATGTTTTTTATTAGAGTTATAAACTTAATTTTTATAAAATTAAATATCTAAAATTCAAATTCTTATAAAAATATTCAACGAAATATTAAAATATATAATATTCATACCCTTATTAATTTTTTTAAAGTCATATCCTCGTAAGTTATTTTATACATAAACAATTAATTTTACCAAACATCTTAACAAATAGTTAATACAATCAACTGATATAATCAACTATTAACTAACATTTAATGTAATCAGCTAATTGTCAAAAATGATATTAAGCCTTCTGCCTTTCATGTTCATGCGGTTGTCTTTGAAGGCAAGGCTAGTCCAGTCGGGGTTGTTTTTGGATCGGATGGGAGTTTGCAAACCAGCTCTACCTGGGGAGCATTACCGACTTCTAAACAATGCTACAACGTTTGGAGGAATAATTAGTGGAGTTATTTTTAATGTAAATATTTAGTTTTTTATTTTTAAATTCTATAAAACGTTAAACTTCAATTGGCGAAAATTTTTAGATTCCTTCTGTTATCAGTTTTGAACATCGAGGCCTGCAACAATGGTCTTTGGTAGGATTTTGGGCGGTGGTTCAGTCTTGTACACTAGTGTTACCATTGCAAGTGCCACGTAACTTCCTCCACCCCTAAACCCTGCTAAATCCTAATCGCACGTTCAATGCCCAAAATTTCCTAAACCCTCATTCCCCAAATTCTTACAAATGCTCCAAGAATGGCGATCTTCAGGTCTCTGAGAACCGTAATAACCAAAAACAAGGAAAGCAGCAAAAAGATTAGAACTTTCTTTACAGTAACAACCATCTCTATAATACCGTCTCCCTTTGCGCCCATCTGTCTACAACCTATACACTATTCACCTTACCATCGCTCTCTCTCTCCTCTCCCCAAATGGGTCGCCCCCTTTCACGGTCCTCTCTTCCTTTCCTCACCTCCATGGAAGCTCTCTCAGTCCGCTACTCCACTTCACCTCCGCGGAAACAGCCTCGTTTTGAAGAAAGTTGAGGCCTTCCACTTGAATTTGCTTAAGAGTCCAATTGGGTCGGGTTTTACTGGCCGGGTAGTGTTTGATCGGGTGGATGATGTGGAGGAGGATGGATTTGGAAATCCGATGGTCGAAAGTTTCGTCAATTTGCCTAATTTGATCTCTTTTAGTCGTATGCTTTCTGGGCCCTTCCTTGGATGGTACGATTATCTGTCTTAGTCTCTTCTAAACTTCTGGCCATCCCATCATCTTGTTATCTGCTTGGTTACCCTGGAAATGGTGAAAGAAGTGATGAATGTTTATTTGATGGTCACAGCTCGATATGATGTACCTTTGACATCATTTTGTGGAAAGATCAGATTGTAATGGTTTTTACCTACTTTATCCGACGATAAGTTCCATGATAGGCTAAGGAGAAGTCTTAAGTTGTGAGGGAGTGTTGTAAGTTAATCATCGTACACGACCTGCTTTAGATGGCAAGAGAAAAATCTATGCGTTCTTGCTTATTTACATACATAGTTTCTGTAGATTTGTGATTGCCTTCGTGGAGATTTCTTCGCTTTAGTGAGGCTGCAACTTTCAGTTTTTGTTGAGGCTGACTAAAAATTAGGTTTGGAGACTATAACGTGAATTGTCTTTATTACTTGTATTTTGGTGGTGGATATGTCGAGATTATTAATTGAAAGGACATAGTTTCAAGTTGATAACGTAAAGATTCTGTCTTATATGGTTGGTTTTTGTGCAGGATGATCACAAATGAAATTAGTTTCAAGTTGATAACGTAAAGATTCTGTTTTATACGGTTGGTTTTTGTGCAGGATGATCACAAATGAAATGTATACTGCTGCATTTCTTGGGTTGGCTATATCTGGGGCCACTGACTGGGTACTGTGTTTTACAATTTTGTTATGAAAAAAATACTTTGTGGATCTGAAACTAAAATCCTGATTCCTCCATTTTGCAGTTAGATGGGTACGTCGCTAGGAAAATGAAAATTGATTCTGTTGTGGGATCCTACCTTGATCCCCTTGCTGATAAAGTAAGCTTTAAGTCCCATCTTCTTCCTATCCTTATGTTATCTATAAATTTCTGCACTTTGAAAATGTTATTGGCTTTATTATCAATCCCCTGTGGCATGCTCCTGATCTTGCTTCTTAATACAGGTTCTTATTGGTTCAGTTGCATTGGCTATGGTACAAAAGGATCTTCTGCATCGTAAGTGATCTCAGTCTTTAAGCTTGTATTGCTTGAATCTATCCTTGATTCATGTGGTAGTAGCCGCCTTACCTGTTATTTCTTTGTGAAGCCGGACTTGTTGGATTGGTTGTGTGTAGAGACATAGGACTTGTTGGTGGTGCACTATATCATAGAGCCAGAAGCTTAGGTTGGAAGGTAAGGATTATAATATTTTTCTTCCATTAACTTTTGGTTGGCTGTAATTTGGATTTGACTTGGGAACATCTTCTTTCAGTGGAATAGTTGGTATGATTTCCTGAACCTTGATGGAACCCGTCCTGAAAAGGTTGAGCCTCTCTTCATAAGCAAGGTATACTCCGTAACATCCTTAATTTATGGGATATAACGTGACTGTAGCCGAACAAGGACCATTATCCTATTATTCATAATAAATGATGGACGAAAACGTTAAGTGAAGAATAAGGCATAAGAGATGAGATTGTCCAAGTCTATGTTTGTCTAAGTTCTAATCCCTTTCATTAAACAGTGGTTCATGAAGTGGAAACTAGGACAAGGGGCATGATCTGGAAAAAGAAATCAAAATACTACTTGCAAATTATCTTACAGAAGTAAGAATTGAGTCAAAATTAGGTTTCATAATCTAATGGAAACATTTGAGAACATATTAAAGGAGCGCCAATGGAGTTGTGAGCCAAAACTACAATTTCTTGCTCTTAAATTCTCTATATTAACCTTATCGATATTTGAGTTGTGACGCAGTGCTTATCTTTTAATCTATATGGTGATGTGAAAAAAATTCTTGCAAGGGATATTATGAACATGATTCAGTTAAAAAGACATATTTGTACTTCCTAACCAGAACGAAATGTTGACAGATTAATACAGTCCTTCAGTTAGTTTTAGTTGCGGCAGCTCTGGTTCAACCAGATTTTGGAACTGAGGAAACTAAACCATATATAACGTACTTAAGGTAATTTATCACCACCTTACGCATCTTTTTGATTGTTAACATTCGGCCTCCGTTAGGACCATTTTCGATATGCCACCTCCTAATCGTCTTCATCCCAATTTGGTTCAGTTGGTTGGTTGTTTCCACAACTATGGCATCTGGTGCAGCGTATGGGAGACAACACATGAGAAATAAATCTGCGCGGAAATGCTAGTCTTGATTATAACCATGAACCTGACAACATACGCAGAATGGGTGCTGAGTCTCACTAGGCCTTGCACTAGCCGGCGCTGGTATTTGAAGTGGAGATAAATGATAATAGCGCATAGTGTTGGGGCTGGTGCTCCTGCACACACCTCTACTTATTGAAGCATTCCCGATCCTGATATTGGTAATGGGGTAAGAGGCCTGCGCTTTGCTTCTGAGCGATTCTGCTTTGATATAAAAATTGTAACGGTTCACAAGTAATCATTTTCTGGGGTTCTCATCTTCCTTGCATCAGTATTTCTGTGATCACTCAGCTCCCTTTTGCAATTTGATTAATTATTTACTGCAAGCCCATTGGTTATTGACTTCAGTGATATACATTTGCTGTAAATCTTCAACAAATTCATTACTATGCAAAATTCCTAGGTCTTGGATGGTGACCAGTAACGAAGGCATTAGAATTTAGAATTGATTATATGTGTTTGATATGAAATTAAATAAAGTTAATAATTGTGCTGGTATTTGGTATCAAATAATAAAAAAAGTTATGAGAAATTTTTTTTATTAATATTTAGTTATTATATGATTTATTTTGTAAAAAATTAATCAGAATATTTTATATTTTAAAAATAATTAATAGAAATTTCAATGATTTAGAAATTAATATTTATATTTTATAAATAATTATTTAAATTTTTATGATTTATAAAATTATTGATTTTTAAATAATTATGAATGACTTTATGAAATAAAAATATTAAAATAGAATAAAAGAACTAATATAAAGGTTGTAATATATAATTTTGGTAATAAAATTCCGATAAAAATTAAAATTTGTATGGAATTTATTCTAATTTTTTCATTCTTTATTTTATAAGTAATTAAAAACTAAAGAATAGGTTGTATTTATATGCTCATCTTATTGGTTATCAACGAAGTTATTACTGACGTTGGGGACTTTGGAAGGTGACAGGGCACAAAACTTTGGAAACTATGGGGGATTTGAAGCCGACGTGAATCGAGCACCCAACCTTCTCGTCCGGAGTCACACGTGCTACCATTGCGCCACGTGGGAAAAGGTATTTTTAACTTATTAACATTACTGTTAGACTATTAATTAACTTAATATTAAATAATATAATTATTTTATAATTAAGTCAAAAAATCAATTGAAGGGAACGTAAAGCCAAAAAGAAACAGGGAACAAATTGCTAATGGAGGCAAGTTTTAAGAAGAAATAGAATTTTGTTTTAAGGATAAGAACATTTGTCTTGTCTCCCGGTTTGTATAATTTATTGAATAATAAATTAGATCGGGTGAGCGTTAGATAGTGTGCGATCCACTTCGTCACGTGACCTACCCATTTTAGCACGTGTTAGAGGTCTTTTTACTTTACAAGCCTTTATTATATATATACAACATACAATCCAACTTTTTCAATGTTTGGCTGTGAATAACATAGGTGAAAGCTATTTGCCGAATTAGTCCTAATGCTTTCCTCCCCCGACTTATTTCCCTACTCGTGATTTTATTATACTCACATATTAACAAATCCTCTTTATATATAAAACATTACAGTATTGGCATTACTTACCAATAGTATGATTTAACTACAGCAATGTGTGTTAGAAATTATAAATTAGCTTCAAATTAAATCATAAAATTTAAAACTTTGAAAATTTTTGTCCCCTTATAACATATTTTGTTATCTAACCCATTTTATTAAAATTATTAAGTCTAAATGTCTTGCTTAATTTTTTTAAAATTAATGTCACTTTTTTATTAATTGTTATCCTCTTATCTATGCTTAGCAATAAAAAATATTATAAAAATCATTTTATTATCAAAACAAATGATTTTTATAGTGCTATATATTATCAATTTATGGCTCTGTTTATGCAACAAATATTAAAATAATTTTATTAAAATAATTTTATTATCAATAATATCACATCATTATTATAAAAATTATTTTGTTATCAAAACAAAAGATTTGTATAGTCTAATATTATCAATTTATGAATTTGCTTATGTAATAAATATCACAGTAATATTATGAAAATCATTTTATTATCAAAACAAAAGATATCATGATGTTAATATTATCCAAATTATTTGATGATATAACTTATAAAAAGTCAAAAAGAAATTATCAATTATAACTGGAGAGTAAATAGGTAAAGACAACATTTTGTGCATAAAAATATATAAGTAAATAATTATATCTTCAATTTAAAAAAACCATGGTAATTACATGAAAAATAAGTAAATTCAGAAATAAAGATTAAAGATAACAAACTTGCAGTAAAAGAAAGGGGATAACTAATAATTATAATTAAGATTGTCAATAGTTTGCACCACTTCTATCAATAGTTTACACCACTTCATCTACATGTAGAAACATTATTGCATAAATTATAACTACTTATGTAATATTTGTATTATATGAATATTCAACACATGATATACCTTTTGTTACATTATCATTTGTTACAACTAATACCTCCATCCCGTCTTTCATAATCAAATTCACAATATGCGTAGAATAATGCATATGGTATAAGATCCCACCAACTGATGAGCTCTTAACCTGTAACTTGTTCGTTAAATTTTTTGTTATTGCCACTGTTGTGAATACCATACCAAATTTGATACCGAATTGAGTTTTGGTATGGTATTATACTGATACCAGTCAATATCAGGTCCCTAAATTTTTTTAAAAATTGCAAAATAGTCTATTGTCATATTATACAGTTGTACTGTATAGTTTATAAGTTTACATCAACCATGTTTCAAAAAAATCGTAATAATAAATAATAACCACAATTAATATGAAATAACTATAATTTTCAGATATTTCATATATAAATAATAACCACAATTAATATAAAAAAGACAATTATCATCATATAAGTATAAAATTAAGAATAATATAAAATATTTGAAATATTACAATTTTATCATATAATAAATAATAATTGCATTAAAATATCAAATAAAAAGAACAATAAAGATCCTTAACTTTCTAATTATTGCAATTTACAACAAAAGTTCGTGATAAAAAAATAACCAATTAGAAGTGAAACTTAAAAAAAAAACATATATTATTTAATTTACTATTAATTAAATATATTATTTAATTATTTAATATATTAATTATTAATAAGAATTTAAACAATTTAATTTTATATTTAATTAATTGAAATTAATTATTGCTAAAATCATAAATAACTTAATTTAATTTAAAATTGTAAAATTGATTATTATATTTTTAAAATATTTAAATTTTAAATAAAATTTTATTTAATAATTAAAATATATTGAAAAATAAATATTAGTTTATAAATAATAAAATTTAAATTATTTACTTTTAAAAAATAATTTTTATTAATGCTTTATTAATAAATAATATATAAAATATTAAAAATAATTTATTTTAAAGTTTTATTTAATATATAATTATTATGAATAATAAAAATATTTATTTTATTTTAAAATTAAAATTAAAAAATCATAATAAAAGTTGATATAAATAGCTAATGAAAAAAATGTTTGAAAAGGGAGGGAGGAGAACGAGGGAGGAGAATGTGGGAGGGTAATTTTGTAAAAATTTTTAAAAATTTGTTGAAAAGTCCTAATTTTTAAATTTCACAATATTGGCTAATATTCGGTCTTTATTGATCAGTATCAATCATCGATATTTTTAAATATAATTTTGTAACATTTTTTGGCCCGGTACAATATGAAATTTATATCTTTGTATACTACTGAAACAATATGAAATTTATATCTTTGTATACTACTGAAATTTCTAGATATTGTGAATTAATAAAATTTTAACTGAATTATTGTTGTTGTTGTTTTATTATTATAGCCGGTTGATTGAATGATTATTGACCATGATTAGTACTGATTTTGAGCTAACGTGTCGTTCATTATGTGAATGGGCTGCATGCAACGAGGGACACTTTGGTGTATGGTAGGGCATATACGCCTGTCAGCTTCAAGAAGATAATTAAGTATTTATGATTGGAACCTTGAATTTACAAGCATCTTAACCACAAGAAAAAGCACAACGAATGGTATTAAATGTTCTAATATTGAAAAGATAGGTAGTGGAAGAACTGAGAAAAGTATAAATGGTCATAATTCAGGCACATTGATTTCAAGAATATGATAATTATCACATCAAAAACTTTAAATACTCTTAACTTTTTTAAACGAAAAGGAAAATAAAAGATTCTACATGTCTCATTAAAGTGTGAAAGCAATCACTAGCTTTTGATATTAATAGGAAAGTGACGAACAATTTAAACATTCCAAGGATTCTCCAAGCACTAACACTGGCTCTCTTATTTTCGCCTGTTAGTTATTTATTGTCTTTTGGCTCATCAATTCCATACCCCATTGCATTATTAGCTGGAAATATCCAAAATTCAACAATGAATGAAGTTTCTGAATGTGAGTGGTCGGTCTATGGAACAAAGACTAGTCAAGAAACAAAGAGTGGCTCCCATATATCGAATCCAGACTTCTCTTATCTTTGTAAGACGTTTGGTGACTTATGCTCTTCATTGATAGGCAGACATTTTCTTTTCTTTATAAAAAGACAAATTCCATAAATATATTTGAATGTTCTATTTTATAATGGGCATGTTCCTCAAAACTCACAGATTAAAAGCAAGTAAAGAACAGTTGGCGCACGTGGTAACAGCTTGTGCGTGCGACGCGTGTAACACATGCACTTAAGGCCGTGCGTCTGCATGTAACGCGCGTGTGACTCACACACCCCACAATGATTTGTGGCGCGTGTCTAGCATGAGCTTGACACATCCAATGGCGCATCAGGCATAGCTTGTGCAACGCATGCATAATGTTGACGTCAGCACATTATAGGATTAAAAAACTCAAATTTTTAGAATTCACAGTATGGTCTCTTAAGTTAGTTTGGGTCAATTTTGAGATCTTGTGAATTTTTAATTTTTTTGAACTTATTACATTAGTAATAAATAATGTTTAACTTCAAAACAATCAACTAAGGTTATTAAAGGTAAGGTTTAATTTAAGAAAAATCAAATAAGGTTATTAAAGCCATCTTTGAGTGAATTTTCATGCTTTAGACTTGAAATAAAAGAGGTACATATGATTTTGATATCTCATATACTATATATGATGTTCGGTATTATATTATTATCATTATGATTGAGATTTTCCTTGTGATGAATTATGAAATAAAGTTAATTGATAATGTTTTTAGTACTAATATGTAATAATGAGTATATGTATAAGGATGTTGCATTTATGGATTGTTTATTATCATATATCATATGCACATACACAATATAAGGATAACATACAAATGTATCATTTGTACTTGTAGATCCATTTAGGTACTAATGAGAAGGTCATCACTACAATAGCCTTTCAAGTTAGTATTTGAATTGTTATGCTTGCATGTTTGGAAATGTCTTTGGTCTTATGTTTGGTTATTCTGCCCACAAGTGCAGACGTTATGTGAGATTTTGAGATGTGCATACAGGCATAAGATGGAGGTGGTAGAATCATAAAAGTTAATGGTGTGTACTATGATTGATTTTATATAGAGGTCTAATTTGCATGTATTATATATTCAACTCAGAGGTGTTTCATGATACATTTTATAAGATTCTCGATATAGATACTATTTTGTGGCTTTGAGTATTGTTGTTATCTTACATTTGTGCTGATCTTTACGTTATTAATTTTGCAATAATCTTTTCTGTAACACGCTGTACCTAATAATGAAATTAGCATATCGAGTGTTACTATATTTTTAAATATCTAATACTTCGAACCACAACATTTTCTAATTAAAACCTCATTATTCTAGCAATTACTATTCACTTTATAAAATTTTGACAGAGTTTCCTCTGTATGTATTTAAAACCTCTTGGAAGAAACTTCAATACACTTCTCATGCATGTTACTCAACTATCCATCTCTATGTTAAACTCCGTGACAAAATAATTTACCCACCCTCCAATACTTTTCAACACATCTAAACTAGATTTCATACATAACTTTCTTGTATTTATATATAATTCACAATAGAATCCTGTAAGACCCTTCATTTCTTTATGTGTACATGTCATAACCAAAAACAAATGAAAATTTGTAGTACATCCACCTCCAAATCTATCGAGATCCTCTATGTGACTATTGTCTTGTAGTAGATTCACCACAACTTTCTTCTAATTCTCTTCAAAACATACGCGCAGAAAGAAAATCTACACGCTAAGCTTTAAGCTTAATGGCATTCAAGCAATTTCATTTCTCATTCAATTCAATTCATTCAACTATAACATGCATAATATATAATATTTTCAAATATAAATATCTTCATTTATTTCTAAGCATAAATAGGCATTTAAAATCAAGTTATGAAATACCAGCATGTATCTATTTTAATAATTCATATCGAATTACACAATGATGAACAAATTGTACAATTTAATTTACAATCAATTACTAGTTTCATTTGAAGTTACTTAATCATTATATCTATACATATCAAAACTAAGCTTTCGGAGCCATGCAGTTCATAACTCAAATCAAATATCTTACATCGGAACCAAGCTCTCGGAGCCATATAGTCCAGTAACATATATCATGATGCAGTACTGCTAACTCCCTAATTGGCATGTCAACCTTATCACATTCTTCCAATTCCCATCTATTTTACTAGGGGCAAATTTAATTAAATTCCATTGAAATTTCATAATAAAAGCTCATGATAAACAATTCAAGTTATTCCATATTTGGCCAAAGTAAACGTCATTCTTTAATGTCATTTTTTCTTCCATTATTGGTTTTAATTTAATTCATAACATTCAAGACATATTCATCTCACCAATTAGTCAAAAATAACATGTATATCAAGTATCTCAATTCAAACATAATGTATTCCAATTAGGGAAAATACAAATTATAAGTTCAAAATCTCAATTAATCATATATACTACTTTATTTAGCATTCAATTAAATATTTTTAACAAAAATTTCGTAAACCCCCAATTTTATCTTAAGAACCCTAAATTACATAATACACAATTTTTAAGAAAAAATAGAATTACATGAACACATACCAAATTAATGTCTAATTTTTTGAATTAAGCTTCCATCAACTTCAATTTCACCACCAATTCCTTATTCCTTCTCTTTCTTTTTCTTTCTCTCCTTTAATTCCTCTTCTTTATCTTCATAATATTGCATAAACATTCAATTTCATGCATTTTATTCATCAATGCATGCAACTACACCAAAATCATATACTAAAAATAATCAAACTCCATTAACTCACTTTATAAATTTTTGGGTACTATTCATCAAGAACATCCATATACCTTTTCTTCATCTTTTCCCAAACCTTTTGTTGATATAGTGAGTTTAAGGACTCTAGGTTGATGATGTAGAGTTTAATAGTTGATTTGGGGGTTGAAAATAAAGAAAGTTGGCTTAAAAAATGATAGAAAATGAAAGAAAAATGGTGAAGAAAGGAGAAATGGTTGTTCTCGGAACTCCTTGGTGAAGAAGAGAGGGTAGGTGGCCAAGAAAATGACATGTGGTCCCTTAATAACACTTCTCATTTAAAAAAATAAAATTAACTGTAACCCTTAATCTATTCTTTTCTTTTTCTCAATAAAAATACCCATAAGAAAAATATCAACCTCACATAAAGACCTTAATTAATATCATTTATTTCCATTAATATTTTTGAGTTTGACTTTCACCCTTTCTTAACTTTGACCACTGGTCAGCTCTTGGTGAAACCCTTAAAATGAAATCGTCTTGAGCTCTAATTTGATCCTCAGGATATCTTTGAACAATATTTTCTGATGTCAAATAAAATAAAATGCAATTTGGGTACCTGGTGTCACTATTAACCTTGAAATATACTATTCATGACTCAAAAAGTACTATTTATAGAATCGAGATTTTTGGGGCATTACAATTCTTCCTCTCTAAAATAAAATTTTGTCCTCGAAATTTACCTGTGTTAAATAATTATGGATAAGATTTTCTCATGGTTTCTTCTGGTTCTCATGTAGCTTCTTCAACCTCATGGTTCATCCATGGCACTTTCACCAGTAGAACCATTTTGTATCTTAAGCTATAATTTTCACTGACTTCTCTTCATAAGTTAGATCTAGTTATATTTTAATATCTTCTAGTTTTATAACGTGTGATGGATCAGACCGATATTTCCTTAACATAAACACATGGAAGAAATCATGAATCTTTTCGATATCTTGTGGTAATGCTAATCTTTAGGTTACTGTTCCTACACGCTCAATAATCTCAAATGGACCAATAAATCTAAGGCTTAACTTACCCTTCTTACCAAATCGAAACACTTTCTTCCATGATGAAGCTTTTAAGAAAACCTTATCACTAACAACATATTCAATGTCCTTTCTCTTCAAATCTGCATATGATTTTTGGCAATCAGAAGCAACTTTCAACCTTTCCTTTATAATTTCCACCTTATCCTTGGTTTCTTTTATTAATTATGGACCACGATCTTGCTTTCACTAAGTTATATCCAATATAAGGGTGTTATGCACTTTCTACCATAAAACGCCTCATACAGCACCATCTGTATGCTTGTTTGATAGCTATTTTTGTATGCAAATTCAATCGGTGGGAGGTGTTCATCCAAGCTTCCTTTAAAATCGATAACACAACTCCTAAACATATCTTCTAGCACCTGAAACACTCTTTCTGATTGTCTATCTGTTTGAGGATGAAAAGCTATACTAAAATTTAGCTTAGTACCTAAGGCCTCATGTAATTTCTTCCAAAATCTAGAGGTGAATCTTGGATCCTGATATGATAAGATGGAAAATGGTACTCCATGCAACCGCACTATCTCACTGATATATAATTCTGCATACTTTGAGGGTGGGTAGTCATTTCTGACAGGTAAGAAGTGAGCTGACTTAGTCAATCTATCTACGATCACCTATACGACATTATGCTTCTTTTTAGTTTAAGGCAACCTAGACATAAAATCCATCGTGATTCGATCTCATTTTCATTCGGGTATTGTTATTGGTTGAGGTAAACTCGATGGAACTTGATGTTCTGCTTTTACTTGTTGGCATGTAAGACACTTGGTAACATAATCTGCAATGTCTCTCTTCATACCTGACCACCAATAATGTGTCTTCAAATCTTGGTATATTTTAGTGCTTCCTGTTTACACAACATATGAACTGCTACGGGCTTCCTTCATGATGTTTTTTTTCAACTCATGATCATTAGGGACACAGATTCTATCTTTGTGATACAAGTATCCATCCTCTTTGATTGGATATTCACTATCTTTCCCCTCCGAAATTTGTTTAAGAATGGTAATAAGCTTTTTATCTTGTTTCTATGCTTCCTTGACTTACTGTAATAAGTTTAGTTTGAGCCTTAACTCAGTTACAATGGCTTCATCACTGGCTACAGATAATCTAGCACTCATTGCTTTTAAAGCTGATAACAATTTCTTGCTAAGAGCATCGACCAATACATTTGCTTTGCCTGGATGATAGTCATTGATGTAATCATAATCTTTAATCAACTCTATCCGTCTTCTTTGCCTTAAGTTCAACTTTTTCTGTGTAGGCAAATATTTAAGACTTTTGTGATTTGTGTAAATATAACATTTCTCTTTATATAAGTAATGCCTCTAAATCTTCAAAGCAAAGACTATAGCTACTAATTCTAAATTATGGGTCGGGTAGTTCCTTTTATGAGGCTTAAGTTGCCTAGAAGCATAAGCAACTACCTTTCCCTCTTGCATAAGTACACATCCAAGCCCGTTATGTGAGGCATCACTATAGATCATGAAGTCTCTACCAAGTACAAGTTGTATAAGAACAGGCGGTTTAGTCAATATGGCCTTTAGCTTCTCAAAACTTTCCTAACATTTATCACTCCACACAAATTTTGCATTCTTTTGAAGTAAATTGGTTAAAGGTGGTGCGATTATGGAGAATCCCTTAACAAATCTTCTATAGTATCCTACCAAACCTAAGAAACTTGTAATCTTTGTAGCATTCTTAGGTGGATTCCATTCTAGAATGGCTTCTATCTTCTTAAGATCAACTCTAATCCCATCTCCTGATATGACATGACCAAGGAAAGAAACTTCATTAAGTCAAAATTCACATTTACTGAAATTGACATAAAGTTGTTTATCCCTCAAAGTCTACAAAATAATTCTCAGATGCTCATTATTCTCTTCTCAGTTCTTAGAATAAACCAAGATATCATTAATGAATACTACCACAAATTGATCCAACTAAGGACGAAAAATACAATTCATGAGATCCATAAAGGCTGCTGAAGCATTTGTAAGTCCAAAAGGCATCAATAAAAATTCATAATGCCCATATCTCATTCTAAAGGCTATCTTAGGGACATCTGCTTCCTCTAGTCTGAACTGGTAATGCCCCGATTTTAGATCAATCTTAAAGAAAACACTTGCACCATTAAACTGATAAAAAAGGTCATCTATTCTAGGCAATGGATATTTATTTTTCACTGTCACTTTATTCAGTTGTCTGTAATCCACACATAGCCCAAGAGACCCATCTTTCTTCTTGACAAATAATATAGGTGCAAAGAGACACACTAGGTCGTATAAAAACCTTCTCAAGAAGTTCTTGCAGCTAGATTTTCAATTTCTTAGGTTTTGTGGGTGCCATCCTATATGGTGCTATACCAGGTATCACATCAATAGAAAATTCAACTTCTCTTTTTGGTGCTAACCCCGACAACTCCTCAGGAAATACATCCTAGAAGTCACATATAGTTGGTATATCTTGAATTTTAGGATCATCCTTTCTAGTTTCAAGGACACAAGCTAATTAGGCCATACACCTCTTTTTAATAAGCCTTTTTGCTACTGTCATTGATATAACATTGGAGAGAAATTTTGACCTTTTGCCAATAACTATGATCTCATCAATATTAAATGTTCTAAGAGTGATTCTTTTAAGGTGACAATCTACCACTGCATGATGTCCAGATAGCCAGTCCATACCAAGGATCACATCAAATTCGCAAAAAGGTAGTTCAATCAAATTACCAGGAAATTCATAACCTTGTATTTTTAATGGATAATTCTTGTAAACCCCAAAGGATTTGTAGCTATAATATCATGTTCAATAGTGTCAATAAGTAACCCATATTTTCATGCAATGGCATATATATATATGAGAATGTGTAGATCCTAGGTCTATTAATGCACGAACATAAATGTCAAAGATAGTAAAAGTACCCGCAATCATATATGGGGCATCCTGGTTATCATGGGCCCACATTGCATATGCATGAGCTTAAATACGGGTATTAGGTCCATCAACTGTCTCTGATGTGACCCTCTGACCATTAACACCAGAACTAGCTCCCGTGCTTTTACCTCTGCCCCTCGGAGTCGTAATAACTGGTCTCTCTGCTTGACTAATTGTTTGATATTATCTACTAGGGCAATTTCTCTAAAAATGCTCCATAGATCCACATCGTAGGCATGCTCCCATCATCTTCCAAAACTATTTTCGATGTTTCTTCCTACAATGTTCACATAGGATAACTACCCCATGTCCTAACCCACCTATTGTACTAGCTATAGATGGGACAGGTTGTCCTGCCTTAATCATTAATCTCTGACTCCGTCTTGATTGGCGATAGGATATCTATATTTGTGCTAGAGCCTAAAACCCTGAACCCTTTTGTTTTTTACTGGTTAACAAGGATGAACTAGATTGTATCTAACTCCTCTTTTGTTATCCCCTATTTCTCCTTTTCTGTTCATCAATATTAACCTTTTTAATTCTCAAGGTTGCTTTCATCATCTTTCATAATCCATAATTTGCAGTGCAATAAGGAGTTTCTTGATGTCATTGTAGAGGGCTGCTTTAAATCTCTTACACTTATCTACCCTCGTAAGAATTATCTCTTACATTTATTTGCCCCCGTAGGAATTAATCTCTCAGCATACATGGTCAATCTATCAAACTCTTTCTTATAATCTAACATTGTCCTATACCCTTGTTTCAAATGAAGGAATGCATCCCTCATCTTATCCTTATAAGCCTAATTGGGACAAAAAGTACTCCCAAGTAAGATCTTGTGGTGGAATAAGCCTTTTAATGGACTCCCACCACTGATATGCTAATCTATGAAGAAGATCATCTGCACATTCCAATCTCTCTTCTAATGTGCAATAGAGAAGATAAAAAATTCTCTTTATCTTGATTAGTCAAAACTCGACATTTAGAGCAGTAATTGATGACTCCCCCTAAAAATCCTCTGCTCCCAACCTCTTGGCTTTCTTTAATGTAAGTTTCTGTAATGGAAGAGGTAGTTGTGGATGTACAAGAAGTACAACAACCATCTATTATTTCTTATAGTCCACCACAGTTTGGAAAAACTCTACCAGGTTAGGAATTGATTGATCTACAAGTGGTGATACGGGCTATGCTAGCTGCCCCACCATGCCCCTATCTGTATCACTAACTAAGGCATGACTTTCTTCCTCTCTCTCTATTGCTCCCAGAGTGCCTAGTTCCATTCTTCAATCTATAACAGATAGAAAGGGTAGATCTACATTAGAGTCACATTATATTCTCATATAATCCTTCATTTGGCATATACACAATTCACTTTTCCTTTATTTCCTTAATTATTGACCCTAAAACTGCCTAAAATAAGCTCTAATACCACTAAATTTAACACTCTATTTCCGATAATGGAATCAGCATACCGAGTGTTACCATATTCTTAAATACCTAATAATTTGAACTACAACATTTTCTATTTAAAACTCATTATTCTAGTAATTACTATTCACTTTATAAAATTTTGACAGAGTTACCTTGATATGTACTTAAAACCTCCTGCAAGAAACTTCAATACACTTCTCATGCATGTTACTCAACTATCCATCTCCATGTCAAACTCCATGACAAAATAATTTACCTATCCTCCAATACATTTCAACACATCTAAATCAGATTTCATACATAACTTTCATGTATTCATATATAATTCACAATAAAATCCTGTAAGATCCTTCACTTCTTTATATGTACATGCCATAACTATAAACAAAATAAAAATTTGTAGTACATCCGCCTCCAAATCTTTCAAGATCCTCTATGTGAATGTTGTCTTGTAGTAGATCCACCATAACTTTCTTCTAATTCTCTTCAAAACATAAGCTCGGAAAGAAAATCCACACTCTAAGCTATAGGCTTAGTGGTGTTCAAGCAATTCCATTTCTCATTCAATTCAATTCATTGGGCATATCTATAGAGATTAACCTTGAGCCTATTTCGTCAGAACACACACACACACACACACACACATACAGACATATACATATATATTTTGTATATATGTATAAATCAATGGATTTGGTATGATATAGGGGGAGAATGTTAGTGATTTAGAAAATAATTAATTACGATTTTTAATAATTTTACAGTTAAGAGAATCGAATTTGATCCGTGTTAAAGGTAATGAAGAAGCCCAATAAAGGATCTGGTTTAATGGGCTAAAATCTAGTGAAGAAAATGGGCTTTAATTAGTGTGTGTCAGACATGTATTGAGCCTGTGATGGGGAGACCCAATAAGGTTACTATAAATAGGTCTTAAATTCTTTTGTTGTCTGTTTAAGAAAGTTCGTGGACATTCAGATTCTTTAACCCATTAAGAGGTCCATGTGTTAAAAAAGCATAGAAAGACGTTAACAACATATAGTTAAACAACTTTCGTGAAGTTATGTTTGCAGAATTTGGGGTTTAACAGCTCGTTCATCGAAAATGGATGACAAATCAAGTATTTTTCCATATTTTCTCCATTAATACAACTTTGCGGTCATAGGTTCGTAACTAAGGTTCATGTTACATGTTACAAAGTTAGCCCTTTAGTTCTTGGGATATTTCTAGGTTGCAATGCTATGGTGTTTGCTTATAGCACTATTGGAAATGGAAAGACATATACCATTAAGGTATAACATCAATGTTCCAGACTTTCACTATAGTTTCTGTTTACACCGAAAAATGGGTTCGGTCTATTTTTACTGTTCTGGGCCAAAAAAACCTGAAGCCCAAAGACAGTCCATGGTTCGAAGTCTAGACACTGGCCTTGGCCCATCAGATTTCAGTGTCCAACAGAGAAGGATGTATTAGAGTTGGAATTGAATTGGGAGTCTAGGAGTCCAAGTTTAAAGAGGAGATAAAAGGATAAGATGATAGACACCAGCTCAAACTCTATCTCTATTGGATAATATAGGGTTTTATCCAAATCTTTATCTTTATCTAGAAAGATAAAATTTGATCAGGATTACAAGTTTGAATTGGATTGCGACACTCAACATCTTTGGCTATAAATAGGAGTTTTGAAGAAGAAAGAAGCTCTCTAACCTCTGACATACCAAAAAGCCTGGCATCCCAGCAAATCTTTGAACCTATTTAGCTTATTTCTTTTTCGGCAATCCTCTATTTTTCCTAGTATTAGTCTTTCTTTTCAATTGTCATTAGCAATTTTCAATTTCTTAGTTATTGCATTTTGCCGATTTGTTTATCAATAAAACAAAGTTCTTTCTGTTAGATTTTTGTCCCTTTTTAGCAATACACAGTCGTTTTGATTTAAGTCATATTACGAGGCGAAAATTTTTTTTATTTCTTTAGTTTGAAAATACTTTAAATTCCTGGCACGCTCGCACACTGCAACAAAGGGCTACGTGTTGTCCTTTAATCAAAATAAAGGCCAAACACATTTTTGGCACGCCCGGTGGGACCCATGCAATGACGAGAACAAGATCTAGTAAGAGTACTGACATTTTCCTCAGCGAAGACGATGATATAGAAAACGTTGCAACAACAACACAGGAAGACCAATCTCAACCCGTTGAGTTAAGTCACGCAAGCAACATTGAGACTCTTTTGACAAAGGTTCCGGAGGCCATAGAGAAGTCGGCGGCTAAGACGGACATTCTTTTGAGCACCATGGGGAGTAATCAAAAGGAGATGTTGGCTGCGGTCACTGGATCTACCATGCCAGAGAAAGACAAAGGCATAGGTGGAGGAGAGTCAAAGCAAGGCGTTGCGCTAAGCTGAATCGCAGGCCAGCAAGTTACCAGTGGCCGCGGAAAATCAGCTAGTGGCGCTCACGATCACTCCAACTGGGGTTGAAGGGTCGTC
>JANZXP010000002.1:26254876-26265162 GCA_027576715.1 Erythroxylum flavicans
TAATTTTATTAATACTTTATTAATAAATATTATATAAAAGATTAAAATAAATTTAATTAAAAATAATTTATTTTAAAATTTTATTTAATGTATAATTATTACGAGTAATAAAAATTTTTATTTTATTTTAAAAATAAAATAAAAATCAAAATAAAATTGAAATAAATAGCTAATTAAAAAATGTTTGAAAAGAGAGGCACGGGGGAGCTCTATTCTTGAAAATTTTTAAAAATTTTAATGAAAAGTCCTATTTTCAAAGTGATTATTGGCCGGTATTTTAAATATTGACCAGTATCATGTGAAATCGGCTAGTACCATTTAGCATCGACGACCGATATTCTTAAATATAATTTCGTATCGTTTTTCTACCTGTACGGTACCAGCTGTTCATATCTTTGGTCATTGCATTATTCTTGTTATAGTTATCAAGTGTTCTGGAAAATAGCTTGGTGTCGATATTCTAATCCATTAAATAATCCACGAATACAATTGTCAACCTTTCACTTGTATGTGATGCCGACAGATAAATAAACCTATTATTTAAAAACATGAACAAATATCAAGTATAACATAATCAATAAATAAATGATAACAATATTAAAGAAAATAATTTACCTCTGTGGTCGATTTCATAGAGTCTAGTCGTTGTCAATTAAGTGTCGTCACCTCCATATAACTCTTCTTTTAGTTATTAGCTATCCATATGTCTAATGTGATGGTAACCCGTCTATCAATACTCAACAACGTCTTTAATATTTTTTTCTTTTGATCCTCGTATATGTTCAAAATGTCTTTCTTCAAGGTATTCCAAGTTGGGAAATTGGAGTAAGGTGAGAAACATCCTAAAATTTTTACTATTGACTATAGAAAGTGGTTGTTTATCACTAATGATTATATTAGCTAATTTGTTGTTATCATAAGTTGGGCTATCATTTCATTCTTCCCTCTCATTAAGTTACAGGTCAAAAATATTTTACATTTTGATATGATTTTTTTTTACATGGCTCCATATGTCTTTTTAAATAGGAGGTTCCACCTTTTGAATTATTGGTTAATATCTTGTGACAATATTACATTCAACCTTCTATGTTCCACCCATTGATTTAGTCTTCCTAAAGTAATTCCAAATATCACATCTCAATGAACATAATGCTTCAACATGAACTATTTCTTCACTTAGTATTAGATTAGAAGTCTTCACCAGGGTGTTGAGTATCGTTCTGTACTGGCCAAAAAATGAAACGATACGAGGAGAGGAGGTATCGGCCTCAAATACCCCGATACCGGCTGGTACTAGCAATACCACACGGTACCGGGATGGTACTGTGAATCCTTATTTTCTGAGGACTTATCTGCAAAAAAAACCTAAAACTACCCGCCCCCTCGACGCCTTCTGTTCTCTTTGCCTTTCATTTTTGCTTTTCTCTCCGCAAGTCGCACCATCACTCATTCACCAACTCTCCTCTCTCTTTCGCTCTTGTTGTCCTCTCCTCTACTTCCGGAGGTTCGTCGTCCTCTCCGACGGTGGTTGGCTGCTTTCCCACCACGCGACGTTCGCCAGCTCACTAGCTCAGTCGTGGGTCGCCAGTCGAGGGTCGCAGGTCGTAACCTCGCCAGCTCCACCTATTGCTTGTCGTCTCTCGCCAATCGCCAATTGCCAGTCGCCACCTCGCGAGCTCCTCTTGTCATGGTATGGCCAGTCACCAACTCCGCCTATCGCGGTGTCACCACCTCAGCAACTCCGGGTGTCATGGGTTGCCACCTCCAATGACCACCCAGATCTGGACCCGATCCATCACCGAATATATTATGAAATTCTAATTTTTGGGTGTGTTTTTTTCCCAAATTTTATTAGAATGTTTGTGACTTTGTGTTTTGATTGTGAGGAATGAAATTGTGAAGAATTTCTGGTAAATTGTTTGTGTTTTTTCGCTCAAGGTTACACGTGCTAAGTTTTACTATTTATAACCTTGGTAATTACTGCAAGCACACGGTTCGTTCACGTAGTACCTAAGGTGTCGATCCCACGAGGAAGGGAATTAGTCCTAAAATCTAACGGCAACTAAGTTCACAATACCTAATTAAAAAACTACTGCAAAAATTAAAATTAGTCAAGAATCAAATATGAGAAATTAAAGCACCAAAAGAATGAACAAAATAGCCAGCTTACACAAATAATCCGAAACTCAACCTAGAAGTGACCAATTGAGAGAAATGGGGAATTAATTCGAAACTAAAGAAAATCTACCTAATTATGTAATTTCCGACTTAAAGGGCCTAGACGGTCTTAGGGTGAATTACTCTCTCTCAAGTTATAATTCTTAACCCTAATTCAAATTATGAAAATTGTGATCTCTCGATCCGCAATTGGCCCAAAACCTAAATTAGTTCTAAAGTTATCTATTAACTTACTGGGAATCTATATTCAATCTCTCATTACACGACTCTACTGGTTTGATTCAACTCTCTACCTATCGATTTACCTAACTCTCGTTAGCCTAAATCGATGATTTTTACTGACTCACCCACTCAGTTTATTGCCAAGTTATGAAGAATCGAAATTAAATCACAATTAAATTGAAATAAAACACAATTAAATAAATTTTATTATTCTCAAGAATAAAAAACCCGAAGGTGAGTTTAGACAAAAAATCTACACGTAACGATAATATTCCTAATCCATATCCAAATCTCATACATCAATTCAATCGAAATAAAAACTAGAAAATACTATCAGAATGGATCTTAGAGGTAGTGACTGCGGGAAACCGTCTGTTCTGCAAAGTATGCCGCGTTAAACATATCTTCGTACTTCTCTTCCTTCATCTCTTTCCTCAATTGCTTGATCTCTCTCTAGGGTCTCTCAGATTTTTTTGTAGAATCTCACTTTGTGTACAACTCTCTCAACTCTATAAAAACTACTGGTTGCTTCTAGATATTGTTCTATTTATTTTGTAGCAGCTCTAAGTCAAACTTGGGGTCAAAATGGTCTAAAAATCACCAAAAATTGAGTTTTTGTGTCAGCCCGATGTAGGGCACCATCGTGGCCCCGCTTGCCACGATCATGGCTTGAAATTTAATCTTTCTGTCATGATTGTGGCCTGAAGTGCATGATTATGGCCTGACTTGATGCTCTCTATCACGATCGTGGCCCCTGGTGCATGATCATGTCTTGGCTATTGTTGGCTCTTCCTTTTCTGTCATGATCGTGGCCAATATGTACGGTCGTCGCCTACGTCTTTTAGCCCGAAACTCTTTAAATCTTCCCGTTTTTCCCTGATTACCCTGCAACACGAGCACACACATCAAGGTACCTAAAAAATATACAAATTAAGCTCAAAGATTCAAACTAACCCATAAAAATAATTAAATACATAAGTAACACAATTGAAACCTAAATACACATTAAACACTCAAATTAACACTAATTACTTATCAAATCAAACCCTAAAACACAATGCAAATCACAACTATCAACATCCCTACACATAAACATTTTCTTGTCCTCAAGCAAACAACATAATAACACCTAACAAAACAAACACCCATGCAATAATGTGACAATGGCTTTAATCTTCATAAACTAAATTTAATTTTGTGCATACCCATTTGAATTACGTCAAATTGTTACCATGCAAAATATGCATTTAGGGGCTTTGAAATAAATATACAACTAACTCAAAACCAAGTGTTATCCTATTTACTCATTTCAATTATGCACACACATTAATAAATTTTTGGTCCCTCAGACTCAGTAACAGTTCTTAGGTATAGTTCCATGAAGCTTCAAGCCTATCATAAGTCTGATAGGTAATTGATAGAAATCACCTCTATCAATTATTTCCCTGATCAGGTGATATCTCCTGAGTACATATTTGGACCTCTGATGAGACCTTGGTTCCTTGGCTTGAGCAATAGCCCTATTACTGTCACATTATAACAATATTGTGTCTACTACGCTAGGAACCATTCTAAGTTCCATGACAAACTTCTTGATCTAAAAAAATTCTTTTGTCACTTCTGCTGCTTCAATGTACTCTGACTTGTTTGTCGAAGCTGCAGTCATCTCTTGTTTGGAACTCTTCCAATTGACTACTCTACCGTTTAGTGTGAAAATATAACTTGGCTATGATTTGGAGTCATCTTGGTTATATTGAAAACCGGCATCTGTATGCCTACTCATTACGAGATCTCCATTTCCATATATCAAGTATACATCCTTAATCCCTCTCAAATACTTTAGGATATGCTTAATAGCCACCTAGTGACCCTCACTAGGATCCGATTGATATCTGCTCATAACACTTAGAGCATACGATATATCGGGTCTTGTACATAATATAACATGCATGATTAATCCTACTGTCGAAGCATACAGGATCATACTCATGTGAGTCCTCTCATTTTGTGTCTTGGGACATATAGATTTTGAGAGTTTTATCCTATAAGTCATGGGAAGAAACCCTCTCTTGGATTGCTTCATATTAAACCTATTTATCACTTTGTCTGTATATGTTGATTGTGAAAGACCTAGCAACTTTCTTGATCTATCTATATAAATCTTTATTCCCAAAATATAAGTTGTTTCTCCAAGGTATTTTATGGAAAAATTACGGGACAACCAAAGTTTGACTGATGCAAACTTGAGACATCATTTCCTATAAGTAATATATCATCCATATATAACACAAGGAATATGATAGCACTCCCACAAAAACCAAACTCTTTGATTGTCTCATCAAATCAAATGTTCCAACACCTAGATGCTTGCTTTAATCCATAAATGGATTTATGAAGCTTGCATACCGTTCTGCCATCTCTGGATACGAAGCCCTCAAGTTGTATCATATATACATCCTCAACTAGGTTTCCATTTAGGAATACCATCCTCACATCCATCTGCCACATTTCATAATCATAAATGTCTTATCATTGTCAACTCCTTGTTTTTGATGATAGTCTTTAGCGGCTAGCCTTACTTTATAGGTAATCACATTAGCTTCCATGTCAATTTTTTTCTTGAAAATCCACTTGCACCCTATAGGTTTTAACCCTTCAGGTGGTCAACCAAAGTCCATACTTGGTTTTCATACAAGGAATCCATTTTAGACTTTATGTCTTGAAGCCATTTTTTAGATTCTGAACTCTTCAAAGCCACTTTATAGATTGTAGGCTCATCGTCCTCTATGAGCAACATATCCTTTTGTTCACTTACGAGAAATCCTTATCTCTCTGTAACATTATGTATCCTACTTGACCTATGAACATTTTATGTGTTAGAAGGTTCAACTATTGTCCTATCTTTATAAACAATAATTTTGGGTTCAGCCAATTGATTTGTATTTGTTTGACCATCGTGAACTTCATCAAGTTCAACTTTGCTCCTACTGTCTTCTCTTAGAAGAAACTCCTCTAAAAATAGCATGCTTTAAGATAAAAACCTTTTGCTGTAAAGCATTATAAAACTAATATCCAATTGTTTCCTTAGGATATCCTATAAACAAACATTTATCATATTTCAATTCAAGCTTATCTGATTAAATCCACCTCGCATAAGTTAGACAACCCTAAACTTTTAGATGAGAAATATAGGGTCTTTTGTTAGTCCATATTTCATATGGAGTAACTTCATTTGCCTTAGAAGGGACTCTGTTTGTCACATAAATAGTAGTCTCGAGTGCATAACCCTAAAAGGATTTTGGTAAATCTTTTAAGCCCATCATTGACCTTACTAAATCCACCTCTCGCATTAATAGACATCAGACCACATACATCATAATGTATTAGTTCTAATGACCTATTCATTCATTCACCTTTTCCTTTAAAAGATAATTTAGTCATCTTGCCTAACAAGCAAGATTCACATGTGTCATATGATTCATAATCAAGTGACCCTAGGCTACCTTTCTTGTGTAGCTTAATCATATGTTTCTAACTTATATGGCTAAGTCAACAATGCCATAAGTAAGATGATTTTAAGTTATCTCGTTTTTGTCTTTTATTATCATTGATATTTAAAATTAAATTAGACATATCTATTATGTAAATTCCATTGCACAATGTAGCAGTACCATACAACATTTCATTCAACTTGAACAACCATTGCTTGAAATAGCTAAATGTAATCCTACTTTATTAAGACATGAAACAGATATAATGGTTTAGTTATAATGGGTACATAATAATAATTTTCCAAAACTAACTCTAGCCTACTAGGAAGATACAAAACATATGTCCTTATGGCTAATGCAGCAACTCTTGCTCCATTTTCCACACGTAGATCCATCTCTCCCTTCTTGAGCGGTCTACTATCCTTAAGACCTTGCATATCAACACATATGTGTGAGCCACATCTGGTATCTAATACCCAAATGTTATGATCAGAAATAAGATTAACCTCAATGAAAAATATCATACTTAAAGTAGACGATGAGGCATCTAATGCCTTCTTTTACTTTAGCGACTCTAGATAAGCTTTGCAGTTCTTCTTCCAATGTCTTTTGTTGCAATAAAAGCATATCTCCTTTGAAGTTGTCTCCTTTGCCCTCTTCTTGGCTACACCTCCTACTGGCTTCTTAGAATTATTATTCTTCTTCTTTTGATTCTTCTTTCAAGAACCAGCAGTAGAGTCCACCAACATCACAGCCTTACACTCTTTCTTGACAGTTTGCTCAGTTGTTTTGGGCAGATTAATCAGCTTAGGTATCATTGTGGATATTTGGTTTATCCGATAGTTAAGCACAAACTGTGAATAACTATTAGTCAAATCAGTCAGAATCAAGTTAATACTTAATTCATGATCCATTATGAAGCCTAAACTACCTAACCTCTTAATGTATCCATTCATCTTCAGTGCATACTGCACTGGAGATGATCCTTCATCCATCTTAGAACAAAAAAGTAACCTCTAGGTCTTGAACCTTTCAGATCGAGCTTGCTCATCAAACAGTTCCCTCAGAAGGTAGACTATGACATGAGCATCCGTAGCCTCATGTTGCTTTTGCAGTTCTGGTGATATAGAGACTAGCATTATACAACTAGCCAACTCACTATCATCTAGTAGCTTCTTGTAAGCGTTCTGATCCTCATCAGATGCATCGGTAGTAGGGGGATCGGGAAGTGGTTCATCTAGGACATATACTAGTTTCTCAGATTTGAGAACAATTCTCAAATTCCATAGATAATCCAAGAAGTTTCGTCATGTGAGTTTGTTAGAATCTAACAGGGATCGTAGGTTCATACTAGATGAAGACATCGTGACGATTCAATAACCTAGAAGAACGAAAGAAAGTGTTAGAATGTACATTAATGCATATTAATATGGACTTTAATCACATACATTATAGGTCCCATTATTCTTATTCAAATCCATAGCCCTCACTACGAATTCGAGAAAACTTATAGTTTTCTTAATGGGTCGATATCCGGTATCACCAAGAACGACCTTAGATTTGCCCAACAAGCTAGCTTAGGTCAATCGGTAGATATCATTCATACCAATTACATTCAATTATGCAACTATCGAATTGTGCCATCAACTGTTGATTTAGCACACTTATTGGGTGATCAACTCTTAATTTTTATATATCCCATGTATATAACTCAACTTCGCCTCTATCCACATTAACCTTGGGTTTGCCCAACAAATCAATGCTTCCAGTTAGGACCAACCCATTAATTCGAAAATCTAATTTCCATTGTTTGAACATATTTGTGTAGAGAAGGCTTGGGTTTGCCCAATAACCCAACTCTAAATGAACTTTGGTTCTTGCCATATTAATGGAAGGTGTAAGTCCTAATATTCTAGTTGAGGGATTTGTTCTTTGGTCTCATCAATAAGTGGATGATCTTGAATATGTAAATCACATATATACATTCAGATTATGGACAACTCAATTGAATTGAGCCTTTATCCATAACTACCCTTAAAATTCATCTAATGCATGTATCATACAAAGGAGGTTTAATTTAGGTTGTGACTTGACTATGCATCTAAAGTTCGTGATTTGATTCAACTCTTAAACCTAATCGGTACTAGTTTTAGTCTTGGCCAATCTGAATTATGAATGTGATTTGGTTAGGAACCCTAAAATTAATTATTTTAATGTCCAAATTAAACACTTTAATCCTTGTATATATGCCGCTTTTCTAGTCACACTAGAAATGCTATGCTCTATTTGGATTAATTCTAAATTAATCCCTAGGGTTTCTAAAATTCTCTTACATCAATAAGTCATCTATAATATCTTTAGGTCATCTCAAATTTATCTAAACAATTTCCGCCAAAATTATCTTGACTACACAAATTGTCTAAATAAATAAGTTAACCTACTAGACACTAAAGGGACCGATTCGATGTTTGAAAAACATTCAAAAACCATAATTTCAAGCACATGCATTAAGCATGCTATTACCTTCAAAATAATACATTTCTTGTCACATAAGAACTTTATTAAGGTCTTATAACCAAAATACATATATTATAAGTCATTAAGTCAACTGCATCAACTTTCAAAAAGTTGATCAATGTTGACTTTAACTTGATTTAGTAATTAAATCAAATTTAATTAATTATGGAAAAATTCCAGAGTCTTATACACATTCTAAATGTCTCTAATAAAAAATTATAGAGCCTAACTCTTAGGAATTATTTATTAATAAATAGGAATTAGTTAGCACATCATATGTGTACGACACTTGTCATATTACTTCTAACACTAGTTAAACATTACATCATGCATGCATAAGATAATCACTTTAACAACAAATGTCATGCTATTCATACACGTGACAACATCTCATCTTGCATATGCATGCATAAAATTTATAAAACAGTTTTTATAAAAATTAATATGAAATTTACAGCCATGCATGTTCATCACATTTCCAAAATTTTCCATAACTTTATACATGCACCAGCTGAAACTAACTTCGTAATAAAAAAGTAAATGACATTCAATTGCATTTTCTTTTTACAAAACCATAACCTAACACCTTATAAAAATTTTTGTGAAAGAAAAATTAGAAAAATAATTTTTCTAGAATTATTACGAAAATTTCAAAATCAGCACATGCATTCACTTTTCCAGAAATTCCCAAAGACCAACATATGAACAGTTTGGATATTAATTCCAACTAAAATAGCAAATGACATTAAATTGCAATTTCCTTCAACGCAAACATAATATAACACCTTATAAACATTTCTACAAAATAAAATCAGAAAAACAATTTTTTGAAAATTTACAAGAATTAGTCCAAATCAATATGCATGTCAGTCACAACTCAACAAACACTTTGCACATGTTCAATACATCATCTAATACATGCATAAACTTGCTGTTATACTACTGTTGGGTTTGCAATGGATGCATGAATCACATGCATGAGAATGCAGCGGAAGTGTCGAAATCTAGATTCCGACACCTTGACAACCCAAAAAATATAGAATCATACATGCATACATTGATATTTAAAGAACATGAAATATAAAACATTTTAATCTTTTGTTTCTCCTCCTTTCTTATTTCTTTTCCCTGTTTGGGTTTTTGCAAACACCAAACCCTTCCTTGATCACCCAAAAACATTCAAAGATCAAGAAGAAACAATGTGTCAAGGTGATTTGAGCACCAAACTAGATGAGTTCTAGTAGATGCTCAAAATGATGGAAAATAGATCAAGGCTCTTGTTGCATGCACTTTGATTCATGTAACAATTGCATAAATTGCAAAAACAAGACTCTTGATACCTCTCTCTCACTCTAGAACTCTTTTAGAGCCCTTATGCTCTCACTTGAGTGCGTAAGAAGTGGTAAGACTTTGTGTACATAAGTGAAGAACTCACTTATGTACACATTCATGCCCTCTGTCACGATCGTGGCTCCTACTTAAAAAAATGGGCTTGCCTTCAATCACGATCGTGGCGTATGAGTCATGATCGTGGCCTACTTAAAATTATCCATACATATTATGTTTTTCATCTGATCTTTTATACGCGTGACCCTTAGGTTCCCAGTTGTTTTAGATACTTGAATTAACTCTTAATTAAAGCAAATCATGAAGGGTTTGATGATGCCAATTTGTCGAAATACAAATGGATTAACACACGAACTCTTCGATAGTTAATTCTTTAACTTATGAACCTTTCCATAGATAATTACTGTGCAATTCATCCTTTCACCATACTATACCCCATTTGGTATGGAGTATAGGCTATGTGTCAACTCCCATTAGACTGACTATGTCACATCTAGTCCAAGTGATGTTAGTTCTTGTCCTGGGATCTCA
>JANZXP010000002.1:26266694-26287626 GCA_027576715.1 Erythroxylum flavicans
TACTAACTAACTCTAATTACTTAACATCATTCCTCTTAGCCCCCTCTTTCTTTCTCCTCGAGTACACTCTCCATATCCTAGGCTTATTGTTATTAGTCCTAACATTGCTCCCTTCCAGAAGAGCAGCCTTGTCCCCAAGGTTGAAATGAGGAAATTGACTCCGAAGAACAAATTCGTCTTCCCATGTAGCATTCTCCATCGGTTTACCCTTCCAATGAACCAACCACTGACGAGTTGAGTGTCCAGCCTTGGTAATCACTCTGCTAGCTAGTACAGTTTCAGGTTCAACAAGATCCTCTAATTCCAGTTCCATTCCTTCTGGCAAGGTTTCCTCAACAGTGTAGTGTCCCATAGCCTTCTTTAGTTGAGACACATGAAAAACTAGATGAACTCTAAAATTTAGTGGAAGTTGAAGTTTATATGCTATTGCTTCATATTTTTCCAGAATTTGGAAAGGACTAAAGTATCTGGCCACTAGTTTTTGATTAATTCGTCGAGCCACCGTAAGTTGTTTGTGAGGGCGGAGCTTAAGAAATACCCATTCTCCCACCTGGAAGGATGACAGATTCCTTTTCTTATCTGCATACTTCTTCATCTGATCTTGAGCTCTATGGAGATTGTATTTGAGCTGATGCAGAGCCTGGTCTCTATCCACCAACTCTTTAGCCACTGCCTCTACCTTAGTCTCTCCTTGCAAATATCGAACCAAATGTTGGAGGTTTCCTTCCGTAAACCAATTCAAAGGGTGTTGAACCGTTAAACGCATGGAAAGTAGTATTATACTATAGTTCTGCCTATGAAATCCAATAAGACTAATGTTTCGGTTGTTCAGAAGCAAAACACCTCAAATAGGTTTCTAAACATCTGCTGAGAAATTTAGTTTGCCCATCAGTTTCTGGATGATAGGATGAGCTCATTTTAAGCACAGTACCTTGTAGTCGAAGCAATTCCTTCCAAAAATAACTCACAAATAAAGGATCATGATCACTTATGATTGATTATGGAACTCTATATAGACGTACTACCTCTTTTACAAACACTTCAGCCACACTTTTAGCAGTATACGGATGCTTCAATAGAATGAAGTGACCGTATTTATATAATCTATCCACCATAACCAGTATTGCTTTATATCCTTTAGACCTAGGAAGTCCCGTGATGAAATCCATTGATGTATCTTCCCAAATCTGGTTAGGAATTGGTAAGGGTTGCATAGACCCCAGGAGATGTGGCAACATATTTCTGCCTTTGACATGTGTCACAAGACTGAACAAGGTCTTGAATGGACTTCTTCATACCAATCCAATAAAGATTGCTTGCGATCCTCTTATAAGTACGTAGAAAATCTGAATGGCCTCCTATAGGTGAGGAGTGAAACTCTTTTAGGAGTAAGGGAATGAAAGTGGATTGAGTTAAAATCACTAACCTCCCCTTATACAAGAGAACTCCTTGGTGCTATAGAAACCCTTTCCTCGAAGCCGGATTTTGCTATAATTCCTTTATAATAGCACTTAAAATAGGATCTTTGTCCACCTCCTGCTGAAGGATTTGTCTATCAGCCCATAATGGATAAGAAACAATGCTCTTCAAATCACCTTCTTCATAAATCCATGACAAAGCATCAATAGCTTTGCTTTCTGGACCCGGTTTATAAATGACCTCAAAATGATACCCAATTAGCTTAGCCATCCAGCATTGTTGGTCAGTAGTGGATACCCTCTGTTGCAGCAAATGGCAGAGACTTTTTTAGTCTGAATAAACCACAAAGGGTCTGCCCAACAAATAATGATGCCAATGCTGTACTGCTAATACCAATGCCATTAGTTCCTTCTCATAAGTCGATTTAGAGAGATTTCCTTCAAATAAGGCTTTGCTGAAGTATGCAATCGGCCTTTTATTTTGCATCAATACCATACCTACCCCCTTGCCTGAAGCATCACATTCCACCTCAAAGGGTTGAGACAATTTCGGAAGAGCTAATACCGGAGATGTAGTTAGAGCCTTCTTCAAGGTTTCAAAAGACTCTAAGGCTGCTAAGTTCCAATGAAACCCATCTTTCTTTATTAGTTCAGTAAGGGGTTTGGCTATCTTACTATAGTTCATAATGAACTTTTGGTAATATCCTGTCAACCAAAGGAATCCTCGCACCCCCTTCACATTACGACGAATTGGCCAATTCACTACACTTGAAACGTTGGCTGGATCCATTGCTACCCTATGTTCAGAGATAACATACCTTAAATATATTACTGTTCTTCTTCCAAAACTACACTTCTGTTTATTAACCATAAAGTGATTTTCTTTTAAGACCTCCAAGACGTGTGCTAAGTGTAAAATATGGGTATCCCAATCAGCACTATATATTAGAATGTCATAAAAAAAAACAGAACAAACCTCCTAAGGAAAGGTCTGAAGATATGATTCATAACTAACTGAAATGTGGCTGGTGCGTTGGTCAATCTGAATGGCATTACTAGGAATTCATAGTGACCATCGTATGTTCGGAAGGCTGTTTTATGGATGTCCTCCCTCTTGACCCTAATTTGATGATACCCGAATTTAAGATCTAATTTAGAGAAGAATCCTGCACCATTCATCTCATCTAATAATTCATCCACCATCGGATAGGGTATTTGTCTGGTATGTGACCCTATTTAGGACTCTATAATCGACACACATTCTCCACATGGCATCTTTTTTCTTCTTGACTAAGATTATCGAGCTAGAATAGGCACTAGAACTAGGGTGAATGATCCCTATTTGTAACATTTGCTGCACCTGCCTTTCAATCTCATATTTGTGATGGTGTGGATACTTGTACGGTCTCACACTAATAGGACCTTGTCCCTGCTGCAAAACAATAGCGTGTGAGTGATTCCTTTCAGGAGGTAGCCCCTGTATTTCTTGGAATACCTCCGGGAATTTGTTCAACACCTGGTTTAACTCCCCATCCTCTTTTCTAGTAAGCTGAATCTGTTGCTCCTCCATTAAAGCTACTCCCTTAACCGATTGGAAATTACCACTTAAGATAGTAAGAAGTCCATGTAAGCACACTGAATCTTCAGGGTATACACTGCCTCTCCTCGATGTGGCTGGAATTCTGCATTGCCACATAACTGCACCTTTTGTCCCTCATGTTGGAATTGCATAGTCATTTCCTTCCAGTCGACTATGACCTTTCCTAATGTTTGTAATCAAGCAACCCCTAAGATTACGTCCATTCCACCTAAATCCAAAAAATAAGCATCAATCTTCCAATCTATTTCTCCCACCCGAATAGGAACTCCTCGACACCTTCCTTTAGTTGTCACCTTATGGCCATCTCCTAATCTGATTCCTAACGCTTTACTCATCCCTACTGTTAAACTAAGACCACTGGCTAGCTCAGGCAAAATGAAGTTATGGCTGGCCCCGCTATCCACTAGAATCAGAATAGGAACTCTGTGTAACTTTCCTTCCAACCTCATTGTTTTAGTCTCAAGTATCATTGCGTCATTAACTCCAAACACTCCCATGGTTCGGCAATCTAAAGCTATATCACCCTCCTCTTCTATTTCTGCCTCCAGTGCTATAATTTCTCCATTCTCATTCAAAGTTTCACTGTCATCCAAAATGAGTAATCTCAGCTGTCTTTCTGCACACTGATGAAGTGGGTGGAATCGCTCCCCATATTGGAAGCAAAGACTCTTAGCCTTTCTATCCTCGAGTTCTTGATAAGAGAGGTGACACAACCCCCTGTTCCTCTCTATCAGCACCCTCCTATCACCCTCTGACCTCTTTGTTGATGTCGCAGCAGTTGGAACAACCATCCAACTCTGCACATGGAATTTGGGTTGGGATTCCCGGGTTCTTCCCGCCTCAAATCCCCCAACATACCTCCCACGACCCAATGAGTTTGGGTAATCTGTCTCCCTATAGTTTGGGTTGTCCCAAAAATTTCCCCTAAAAGGACTCCCTCAGTGTTGAGTCCAGATGCGCGTTCGAGAGCTTAAGCTTTTGGCACCTCTATAGTAACCGTTAACCTCATCTTCCACTGCCCTCTTGATTTTCATCAGCTGATACCTATTTACTGGCCCAAATGTTCGTACCCTTCTCCATATATCAGCTCGCAACCCACTTATGAAGTACCCTATAAATTGTTACTCCGGTAGTCGACCCACCTGTGACGAGATGAACTCGAAGGCCTCAATGTATTCCTACACTGTATCAGTTTGTTGCAAATCTGACAACTCTTCAAATGGGTTATCAAATCTTCTCCCTTCATAATGATCGATTAGAGCTCTCTTAAATTTTTCCCAGTCCAGCTCCTCCTCCGTCTCCCTCAGAAGGTTAAACCAATGTATAGTTGAACCTTCCATATTCAAAAGAGCTAGTTTCATTTTTATCGGTTTTAAGGTATTATGAACCTCAAAGTACACTTCCGCCTTAGTAATCCACCCCACAGGATCAGACCCATCGAACATGGGTAATTCCACTTTACGTACCGACATTCTATATTCCTCTATAGTGTCATATGAGAGCTCCATCGGAGTTGATTGCCGAGGATGTGTATTCCTTTCACCCGCCATAGTTTGCCCCCTTCTTGAGGCATCGCCACTCCCCTGTCCTTCCTTTGGTCTCTTACCCATCATTTTGCTCATTTCCAGTAGCAAGGCTCGCTGCATCTCCCCCATTGCCATCCGCATAGATGACTGAATATCCTCAACTCCAGAGTCCATATTTGCCATACAGGTTTCCAACAATTCTACCCTATCGGATATCTTGGGAGGCATCAAGGTTGGTTTCTCTATAAATTCTCAAGTCTGTGAAAGTGAACTAATCCTCCCTTCCGATATTGTGATCAGGCAAGTCGGAGCAATGATAGAACTATAGCTTAATATGCTAGAGATTGTGTATATTATTGATTACAATAGAGGATCTCTACTGCTATTACAAGGTGATTATATTGAACACCTTTCCTTCCAGAGCTGAATATAACTCCTCAGAGAGAATACATTCTCTCTGTCTACAATATCACTTATCTCTTTCTTTCTAACAGAATGATGCCCTCTCCTCTCTCTCTGTCCCCCTCTTAACTACCCTTTCATACATTTTGGTACATTTTATTATATTTAAGAAACCTTTGTGCCCATTTAGCCCCCCACACTACTAACTAACTCTAATTACTTAACATCATTCCTCTCAGCCCCCTCTTTCTTTCTCCTAGAGCACACTCTCCATATCCTAGGCTTATTGCTATTGGTCCTAATAGTAGTCCATTCATATGAATGCAGTGTTCACGAAAGTCTTACACTACATCCATTCCTTTAACTACTAAATGTTTGATTATAACCGGTACCTATGATTAGGCTAGGCCTAATCAGGCTTCAGGCCTCCTAAACTTGAGCAACCTTAGGCTTGGGTTGTGTGTTTCGAGGTTAGTCTCGAGTAAGATTTTTTCTCAAGCTCAACTCAACCTATTGTCATCCCTAATAGCTAGCCATTTGTAAGAGGATTTGTCTGAAGAAGAAGACTAAAGAAGATGCACGAAGTGTACGTGTTAGTAATGCAGGGAATACTCTAATAAATAAAGTCAAAATTGAGAAGAAAATGAAATGAAGTGGTCCATTAGATTTCATGTATGTTATATTGATGGATTCAAATATGGGCATGGGATAGTCTCCCTATATGTAGTCCTTAGATTAAACACAAGCTTTTTTGGGTTTCTTCGAAAATGATTAAACATTAAATACAAACTATACAGAAAGGAAAATGGATGGAGTATGTGAAAATCACTTGATTATTCTTAAATTAAGTTCTTCTATTTTTGCAAGCATGTTAACATCAGGATCTCACCATTTAGCTTACCTCTTTGATTTTTGCAGGCATGTTAGCGTATTGTCTTCTCATATTTAAATCATGTAGATGCACTATCATGCATCATTTTCTTAGCTCTCCAATCATCTTAATCATCAATCCTAAATTTCTATTCCAACTTCCGTTTAAGATATATTCTAGTCGATTTTACAAACAATCTTGATTAACCAATCCAATAAAGAAATTATGGATTGGGATTGGGTTTCCTTACATTATTTGTAAATCAACATTATATTTATCTAAACCTAAGAAATTAGGCAATTCAATGAAGCACTTAGTAAATGGATAAATTAATTTGCAAGTTATAGCTTTAAGATTTTGGTACCATGGTGTAGTAGCTGGAGGAGTCCTGAAGAGAGTGGAGCTATGAGGAGGTGGCTTCGAGTAAGGTGAGAGGTGATTCAGGCGAGCTGGTAGCCAAAGAGGGAAGAAGTAAAGAAGAGTTCCTATTGTAAAAAGATGTCATTCTACCTGGTATAAAATGGCATCGTTTTATATAATTGAATAATCAAAGGTTGGATTTTAAACTGAACTCAAACTCAAATTGAATTGGGCTCATTGACTTTAAGATAGTCTAGGCCGGACCAAACTTCATCGGGGTGTATATGCCAAACGTAGTTGCAACTTGAGTAAAGAAGGCGAGTCTTGCATAAATTGTTATCAATTTATTGTGACTTGTTCTTTGTCGGTTAGTGGGTTTGTTTAGGCTTTTCTTACCCCTTTCAAGGCTTAACAAAAGGCGGTGCCATAAGGTAAATGATAAGAAGAAAGCCTGTTTGTAGTTGGGCCAATAAACTGGCAAAGTGTAGGAGAAGGAATTTTGGGTATTAAGAATTTTATTTAAAATTTAATTAATATAATTACAATACATAATAATTAATTAAATTAAAATGGTATTATTTTAAAATTTTAAAATAATTTATTTCAATTTTATCATACCACATTACATTAGAACTTATTAATAGAAATAAATAGATTATTGTTATTTAAAATTTTTATTCTTATAATTTTTAAAGATTAAAACAAAAAATATATAATCAAATATATTGAGGAATTATTTTAAAATTTTAAAATAGTCAAAATTATACAGTAACTAATATTATTCAGCATCGGTACTAACATACCATGTTAGAATCAAATATGGTATCTATTCATGCCATTCCTTTGCTAAGAGAAAACAGAAGATTTTTACTAGGGTACTACTCATACCCATAAGCGCTCATGGACTCGCACCAATTTTAGCAGAGAATAGAGATTAGAGAGAGAGAGACAGATGGGGACAGACAGATAGGCAGACTACTTCAGAAGCTTAGGTGTTTTAGGTCTCTAGCCTTGGACCGTCTGGTAGAGAAAGGAGAATATGTTCACCCATCAATCAATCTCGTGATTACGTTATTCGAAACTTCTGTGTTTGGTGTTAGTTACGGGTTTTACGGGTTGTGACTTTTGGGAAGTTTTTGAGGAGTGGAAGGTTTTGACTTTCCGCTTTTCCTTTCTCTCTCGTCCTCTCCCCGATTTTCGCGGGAAAAAGATAGGGAGAAGAATAGTGGGAATGGGAGGCGAATTAGAAGTGGTGCAGAGGATCATTGAGAGATTGGTTGGAGATTGGTGGGATGAGATCAATGAGTCTACTCAGTGGCAAGATGGGATCTTTTACACTCTGTGTGCTGCTTATGCTCTTGTTTCATCTGTTGCTTTGGTCTCTACCTCCCTCTCTCTTTCTCGACTTGGATTTTTGCATGTGGACATTTTTGGTTGCACTTTGTTTTGCGTGTTTTGTTAATGAGGCAGATTGTTTGGATTGTCTTGTGTACTTTTGATCATTTGTCACCCTATCTCTTTGTTCATAATTAAGTGTATTTAGGTGCTTTTTCTGTTTTAGGTGCAAGTGTTGTTGTTTGTTGATGGGCGCCCAATGAAGCATAAGCTGCATTTATTAAGATGAAAGGATAACATTTTATGTCAAAATGATGGCTCTAGTCGTAAAAACATTGTTTGATAGGCTCCGAGTGGCCGATTCTGATTGTTTTTTACCATCATTTGGATCAAGCTTGTGTACCAATTTATAGTTTTGTTTAGTTTTTGGTGACTGATTTCAAGTTCTAAGTTGGTCCTATCCAATGGTCAAACAATTTCATTTCCGCATGCAATTAAAAGTTTTAGTAACTAACCTAACTAATAGGCTGAACGTCTTACAAGTTTTCTACTTGCAGTTGGTAATTTGTGGGATTTTCTTCTTCGATTGTGATGTCTGCTGTCTATGTAATCAGTCCAAGAGTTGTAACAGTCCACATTGTTGTCTTTAACATGCAGATTCAATTGATACGGATTGAAGTGAGAGTGCCTGAATATGGCTGGACGACACAGAAGGTTTTCCATCTTATGAACTTCATTGTTAATGGAGGTGACATTTGATGGCTTGTTGATGTTCAAATTTCCTTTATGACTGTAAATGTTTGCATTGGCCTGATATATCTTTTGATATATGTTCTGCAGTTCGTGCCATTGTGTTTGGATTTCATAGCCAAGTTTTTCATTTGCATCCTAAGGTTAGTTTTGAAGCTCGGATTGTTTGAGTTTCATGGTCAATACCTGTCCTGTCATCTGCCAGATACTTTTATGAGAACTACAATCTTTGTTCCTAGTTTAATGTTGATTTCTATTTATCTTTTAAGTGGTTGTATTTTACCTGTGCTGTGGTGAATGTTTCCTTTTTCACAATTTTCTGCTTGTGCCTTCAACTATTATGGGGTTAAAATGCGTTTGTACCAGGTATTAACTTTGGTACTATTGGATCTCCCGGGGCTCCTGTTTTTCTCCACATACACTTTACTTGTCCTTTTTTGGGCAGAGATATATCACCAGGCAAGCAAATGATGGATATTTATCCTTTTCACTGATGAGACAAATTTTGAAATTGACCTTATTTTAATGATCAGGCAAGAAGTCTACCTACTGATAAGCTCAGAATTGTTTATATATCCATCAATGGTGCTATGTACTTCATACAGGTATGGTAATTGCTGCCATGATTTGTACCGTAAATAGTGTCTGGCTGCAAAAATCCTCTGGCAAAATTTTCCACAATCATGGTTGTTGCATGTGTCTTGGTGATTTCTTTGCTGTTGCCCACAGTTGACAATGCCTGAAATGCATAATAGCATGCCATCTGAACATAAGTTTGCATATCTTCTACAAGTTTTTTTTTTTTTTGTGGGCGGTGGGGGTGTTTTGATGTGTGCTAAAAAGTCTCTAATAGACTGACATTCCTGGTGTTGTTAACTTAACATTAGCATCAGTTGATGGAACTTTTTGCTGAGTTTTTGTATTCAAAAATGGGAAGGAGCTAGACTCCGACAGTTTTAGGGCTATCTGTATTGCCATGTCTTATGGGTCCTATCTGTAAAGAATAATCCGTGGTTTTCTATCACAAACAGCTCTCAAAGAGTCTGTTAGTTAATTCTAAAGAATTGGTGTTTGTATCAAGTCCTAGTGCTGAACTGCTATGACTGATGAACTTTTGTTGGAAACTCTGTGGTGTTAGTATCCACAATTTAGTCAAATCTCTTACTCTTACCAAATTGGTTCAATTTCAGGTTTGCATCTGGGTGTACCTCTGGATTGATGACAACAGTGTTGTGGAGTTCATTGGAAAGATATTTATTGCAGGTTAAGCCTTACATTCAAAGTCTTGGATGTTTATTTATTTTCATTTTCAGTACTAATCCCTATCTTTTCATCCCTTCTCTAACACTCTATGCTTAATAGCAGTTAAGTGTTTTACTTGAGCACTAATGCATATCTGATTGTACCATCTCTTTTGTTCCAGTGATTTCAATTATTGCAGCATTGGGTTTCTTGCTCTATGGGGGAAGGTAAAGGTTGTTTTTGCTTGCATTCTGTTCTTTAATTTTATATTGTCATTAATTGTGTTCTTTCATATGTTCAGATTATTTTTTATGCTGAGACGTTTTCCAATCGAATCTAAAGGAAGAAGAAAGAAGCTCCACGAGGTTTTGTTATTTCTACCTTCTTTCCCTTTCTCTAGCAACTGGTCTTTCAGATCGTTGCATGTATCTCCTGTGCACAACAACATTCAGTAAACAAAAGATTAGCTTATAACCAAAACTGGCATACACATATAATCATATGCAATCTTTGTTCAAGTGTCAACTTGTACTATCATGACTTACAACCATCTATGGGCTTATCCATATTGGTGCATGGGAGTGTGCACATAGTCACAAGCTAGCAGATTAATATATATAGACCCAGATAGATATACAAATAAGCAAATTAACAACATGATTTGAGTTTCAAGTAGTACTGGTAACATAAATAATTCTTGTTGCAGGTTGGATCGGTTACAGCCATATGTTTCATGTGTTTCCTCATTAGATGCTTTGTGGTGAGCCTCAGTTGGTTTCAACTTTAATTAAGTTTGACAATAATCTTTTGATGCACTATCAAACATGAAATGCTGATTTTCTTACTTCTTCATTTTCCTATCTTTGAAATATGATATGCCTACCATACGAATGACCTCCTTATTTCACCAATATCTAGCTGTGATGTTTTTACATAAAAGAAGTCTCGACTTGAGGCTCTACTATATCTTTGATAACACAGGACTTTGTTTATTTATTGTGCATTATGGACAGAATCCTGTACTGCCTTCTGGATAGATTTTGGTTGGAAGATGTTAATGCTGTTATATGGCAAACATCTGATATGGTTGCTGTAATCTGCTTTCTTACTTTGGATTTTAATGTGCGTTTAACCCAATTCGCAACGTGCAGATTCTTCTGTCTGCATTTGATTCAGATGCTTCGCTTGATGTCTTGGATCACCCAATTTTGAACTTGATCTATTACATGGTAGTTGGCTTATCTTATGTACAATTCAGCACTCATACTCCACTTCATTAATGACTCACTTTTATTTAATTGAAAATGGGAAAACTTGACAGCTGGTTGAGATTCTACCATCAGCGCTAGTGCTTTATATCCTGCGTAAATTGCCTCCTAAGAGAATATCAGCACAATATCACCCTATCCGATAGTGAAATGTTTCTTCATTCTGGATCTGGAGTCAATATATTTCTGAAAATATGATTTTACATGGTCATGGTAATCGAGCAAAGAAGTGAAACCGGAGAAAGAATCCAGATGTCATATTCTGGTATGGCAATTCTTTTCATGAATAGGTCATCCCAGTTTGGTGAAATGGAGTGTTCAAATTGTTTTGTTCGTCGGGTATCATACAACTTGAGGAATTGGCTGCTGTTTGGTGCTTTCCGTTTATGATTAAAATTGGTTGAGGGGAAATTTTCTGTTGCGGAGGTATCCTTTCAATTTGTATATTGGGAATGGAAACAACCTAAGTTATAATGCTTACTGAAAATTTGGTAGGATTGTGTTTATTGCTTGACATTTCTAGCATTCGCAACATTTTTGGTTTACTTAATGTATTTAAAGAATAAAGAGATTCTTTTTTTTTAGCCTTCTACATTTTCTTAGTGTAGTCCGGTTCATTCCTTTTCAAGCGATCACATTGTGGCTTATTCAATTGCCTTTTGTCCTTTGAGAAAGAGTTCAATGTTTGCTTAAATAAGAGAAGATTTGATGCAAAAGAACTTAAAGTTTGTAAGAGAAATAAAAGAGGAAAGATTAATCAATCGTAATCTTTAATTTGGTAAGATGAAGATTAAGTATTGAGTTGGCATCAAAGATAAAGACTGAAATTTATATTATATTGGGATTCTTTATTAGATATGAAGTAGAAGTATAATGTTATTTTATTTTAGATATATTATCCTAATATAAGACTTATAGAATTTTTTATTATAATAGGATTTAAATTAGAAATCCTTTTTTTATTAAAATAAGGATTCTAAGAAGAAACAATCTAAAATTTTTCTACAAATTTGAGTTTTCAATGAGTTTTCAACTAGAAGGTATGATGTTTTCTTCTAAGAATAATTCTTAGATTTTAGAAGTAATTCCTAATTTTCTAATATCCATTTTTTATGTTCTTCACTAAATTAAGCCCTATTAAACCTACATTCTAGTCATCTTAAACTTATATTCCAGCCATACTAAACCTGAAACCCTATACTTAAATTTCCAGCAATCAAACCTTAAAATTCCAACCATACAAAATATGAAAATTTTACATCTTAACCTAAATACAACCTTGAAACTTGTTATTCTAGCAGCCTAATTTCAACCATATTTCTAAATTTGTGAGTTTTAGCTACTAGTTAATAATTCTTCTATTTATCCTACATCAATTTAGTATCAAAGTTTTAGTTTACGATGGTGACACATAGCAGAAGGGTATATAGAGGAATATTCAGTAACCATGAGTGAGATGAGATACTTTTAAGAGTTATAGAAAGATTGGACCTTAATGACCCTCGATTATAAGGTGCTCCAAGAACTAGTCAAGAAAACAATGTTAGACAACAAACTACACTTAGATGGTGAGGGGTGGAGAAAGTAAAATCTACGACGAAGAGGCTGACACTAATCAACAACGAATGAGGTTGGGAAATCAACGCCTACTGAGAGATCTATGACAAAAAAATCAACTAGCAACATACGAAGAGCGTATATGAGCCTTTAGCAGCCACGATAGAGTTAAAACATGCAATAAACTTGATGATATTACTAAGCAAGTTTGTGCTGAAGCTAATTTTGTAGGAAAGATAGATCCACACTTGTTCTTAGACTAGACAACAAGAAGGAAAGATTTCTTTGACTGATACCGTATGTCATAAGATCAAAAAGTCCAATTTGAAAAGACAAAGCTAGTTAGACACGCTAAAATCTGGTGGATATTGGTAGATGATAGACTTCAAAAAATAGGCCAGCCACTAATTGTTGATTGAGAAGAGATGAAACTAAAGTTATCAGAAAAATAATTACCACTTCATTATCAGGAAGATCTCCAAGATCAACTCACAGCCTTTAGGCAAGAGATTATGTCCGTAATTGAGTAAACGGAAATATTTGATGAACTTTTTATCCGATGTGAAGAGATAGAATCGAAACGAAAACTTATATGTCACTACAAAAAAAGGGACAGAAATTCGTGATGAGCTAATAATGCAAAGGATTTACAGCTTTGAAGATGCATATCACTTGGCTTTAAAAGTAATACTTTGGACAACAAGTAACTAAAAAGTTTCAAAGTCAAGCTGAGGAGTTCGGCACGAAGAGAACTACAACAGTAACAAGAAGTGCTTCAAACCTGGAGATGAATGGAAAACAACTTTTAAGACTAAAGAGGGACTTTATGAATGGTTGGTGATGCTATTTAGACTATCTAATACACCAACACTTTTATGATAGTGATGAATCAAATGATGGTCAATTTTTTGGTGGTATATTTTGATGATATATTAATATATAGCAAGATTAAAGAAGGTCACCTATTACATCTACAACAAGTCTTGAGAGTTTTAAGTCAAGAGAAGCTTCATATCAACTTAAAGAAGTATTCTTTCATGCAATCAAGTGTTGTATTTTCGAGTTTTATTATATCTTACCATGGAGTGGAGATGTATCTCGAGAAGATTAGTGTCATTCTTGATTGGCCTGTTCTAAAAGATGTGCACAAGACAAGTAATTTCTATGGCCTAACAACATTTTATAGGCGATTTATTCGTAATTTCAGCACCATAATGGCACCCATTACTGATTGTATAAAGAAAGGACAATTTACTTGGTCAAAGGTAGCAACTAAAGCATTTAAAGAATTGAAGAAAAAGATGACTGAATCTCCTGTTTTACAACTTTCAAAATTTTCTAAGATATTTGAAGTTGCTTTTGACGCATCTCATGTCGAAATTGGAGGCATACTCAGCCAAAAGGGACACCTAGTTGCTTACTTCAGTGACAAGTTAAGTGAAGAGATGCAACGATATTCAACTTATGATAAGGAATTTTATGCAATAGTACATTTTCTTTACAATTGGAGTCATTATCTCTCATACAAGGAGTTTATTCTATATTCGATTCATGAATCTCTCAAACACTTCAAGTCCTAGAAGAACTTAAACAAAAGGTACGCCTTATGAAGTGAATTCATGGAGCAATTTAACTATATTATTAAAAATCGGACAAGAGTCGAGAATAAGGTCGTATATGCATTGAGTAGGAAGAATCATTTGCTTAACATTTGAGCGATAAAGGTCGTAGAGTTGGACAAAATAAAAAAGAGAATATGTTTCATATCAAGATTTTGGAATAATCTATTCAAAAATTGCAACTGGACAAAGAAACCGACACTTTCCTTTTATGATCCATGATTACTATCTTTTTAAAGGAAATCAACTTTGCCTACCTAATATTTTTATAAGGGAATATGTGATTTGAGAACTACATGGAGGAGGAGGAGCGGGACACTTTGGAAGAGATAAAACCATTGCAATGGTTGAAGATCGCCTTTATTGGCCCTCTTTAAAGCAAGATGTTCCTAAGGTGATACGACAATCTCTAACATGTCAACTAGCTAAAGGAAGGAAGCAAAATTCTAGATTATACACACCATTCCCGTGCCTCGAAAATCATGGTAGGACATAAGTATGGATTTTGTCTTGGGAATTCTTAAAACTGTAAGAGATTATGATACTATTTTCATGGTGGTGGATAGGTTTTCCAATATGATTCATTTAATTTCATGTTCCAAAACTTATGATGTTGTCCATATAGCTAAACTCTTCTTCAAAGAGGCTTTACTTCTCCATAGGTTACCTTTTACCATCGTCTCTAATCGAGATGTAAATTTTGTAAGTTATTTTTGGAGAACTCTATAGAAAACATTAAACACTACACTTCAATTTTCAAGTTCTTTTCATTCCCAAACTGATGAACAAATAGAGGTGGTTAATAGAAGCTTGGGAGATTTGCTAAGACGTTTGGTTGGAGACAATGTAAAAAATTGGGACCTAGTTCTTCCTCGGCAGAGTTTGTATACAATAGTTCTATAAATAAGTCTACTGGTAAGAGCTCTTTTGAGATAGTTTTAGAGGTTTAACTAAGGAAGCCTATTGATTTGGTTCCTTACCATAAATAACAAGAGTTAGTGTTGAAGTTGAAGGTTTTGCGCAACATATGAGGGACATCTTCGATGAGATACGATGAAAGATAACAACCAATAACTTGTCGTATAAAGAACATACTGAGCAGCATCGTTGATTGGTGGAATTCAATGAAGGGGATATGGTGATGGTTAGGATTTGTCCAAAGCATTTTTAGAAAGGAAAATATAAGAAACTCCATTCACAAAATGTTGAACCTTATAAGATCATCAAGAAGATAAGTGCTAATACTTATGATTTGGAATCACCAAGTGATATGAGAATAAGTCCTATCTTTAATGTTACGAATTTAACTATTTATCATCGGCAAGATGATGAGCAATCTCCTCCTGTAGCTGCAAGAATTCCAACCATTCACTACCTTAAAGAGAATATAAAAGTTGTTCTAGATGAACAAATTTTAGCTACCAAAGATGGAGGATATCGATAATTACTTGTCAAGTGGAAAGGAAGACTGATTTTTGACAGCACCTAGATTTTAGAGTTTGAATTTCAGAAGTTGAATCCAGATTTATATAATCAATATTTATCACATTATTAAGTCAATGACGACTTCAGACAAGCCAAAGAGAATTGATGCAAACGAACTTAAAGTCTATAAGAGAAATCAAAGAGAAAAGATTAATCAATCATAAGTTTTAATTTGGTAGGATGAGAACTAAGAATTAAGTTGACATCAAAGTTAAAGGATGAAATTCATATTGTATTAGGATTTCTTATTGGATAGGAAGTAGTAGTATTATGTTATTCTATTTTAAATATATTATCCTAGTATAGGACTTATCAAATTTCTATTATAATAGGATTTAAATTAGAAACCCTTTTCTTACTAGAATAAGATTCTAAGAATTCTCTATATATATGTGTGTACTCAGTCTTTTATTAATACGCAAAAATCTGAAAATTTTCTTCAAACTTGAGTTTTCAACTAAAAAATGTGATGTTTTCTTCTAAGAATGATTCTTAGACCCTAGGAGTGATTCCTAGTTTCCTATTATCCATTCTTTGTGTTTTTCACTAAATTCAAGCAATCCTAACCCAAATTTCAGCCCTCTTGAACCTACATTCTACCCATCTCAAACCTATATTCTAGCTATATTAAACCTGAAATCCTAAAACTAAAATTTTAACAATCAAATCCTAAAATTCCAGTCATATAAAATCTGAAAATTCTATATTCTTAGCCTAAATCCAACCTTGATATTTCAGCAGCCTAACATCAACCATATTTCTAAATTTGTGAGTTTTAGCTACTAGTTCATAATTCTTCCGTTTGTCCTGCATCAAGAGCATTCCATAGCTAAGCTTGGGCAATGATGCCGACCTCTTCACAGTAGGTCAACTTGGTACCGCTTGAAGTTGGTTTGAGATCTGCACTGGAAATGTACATCTCCATCAGCCAAAGTTTCAAATGTACATCTCCATCAGCCAAATTTTGTTAAATTGAAACTTGGGGCCAAGGAGAAAGCATTGGCAACACTAAGACGAGCCTTACTGATTGGGTACAAATACGACGAAGTGAAAGAGCATAAAGAATGTCAAGATTAGTAATTTGGGCCCAACCTGACTAATCCAAAGCTCCGAGGTCGACATTAAATTCACTGAACTTGAGATTGAACTTCGGCTCTCAATACAAACCAGTTTAAACAAAATCGATGTCTTTTATTCAGTGACTGAAAAGCCAATTGACCGTAAGTTTGTGAACCCGTGTCACAAGCCATCTCCATCAAAGATTGACTTAAGTTGGTTTATTTGGCAAGAACTGCGAAGGAAGCACTACACTAAAGGGGTCCTTTATATAAACTACAAATAGAAGAAAAAAAAAAGACTATCTAGGCAAGTTTCATGTAACTCACGTTCAGCAACGTCATATACATCGGTTAACCTTTGAATTGAAGACAAATGTCAGGAAAGATGAAACTGAAAGGGCTCGTCTTATCATACTTCTGTAGTTTCACAACAAGTACAATTGAAAGGCTACCACTCATTGGTCTTTCTTGCACCGGATTCTCATCAATCTTGGTGAACTTCCTCTGCAGGTGGGGGAGCAAATCTGACATTCGTTGGCCGTGCCATCACAACGCCCTCGTCTGCAAATAGTGATTTGATGAACGCTGGAGTTCTTAGAGGCCTGCGACCAGTCATCCTTGGATAAACGTCTTCAAGAAAGTAATAAGCATGGCCAGCAATCATACCCTGAATCATTTAAAAGAATCTTAGGCACATTAAAACAATAGGCTCTTCTTACACTTGAGTCTAAAGACTGGTGGGAGAAATTGTATATACATGATAAGACCAAAATATACTCTCAAAGATACCAAGGAAACCATTCCATAAGACCTCAGTTTCCTAACAGAAGTTCCACGTAGATGCTTTACCTGGATGAATTGCTCAACATAGTCGTCACTCATCAAATTCCACAAAATTCGCTACGTTTGGTAATCATTCTCACAAGAATTAGTTATCTCTTTTGGTATTCTTTCAACAATTTGGGGATCATAAGAGAGCGACAAATGCTAAAAAGCAACCACTGAGCTATTAAGTGCTTGCTTAAACAACCACATGTATCTAATCGCTTCAAGACTTGGCAAAACCAACTGCAGCTTGTGTGCTGATATACACCATGTTGAAAAAATAAGCTAAAGATGTATACAAAATCTACTAGAAGAGATAAGGTTGGAAAGTGGGGCATAGAGGTTAAATTTAGTGAAGAGAACGTACCAATAGATCCACCCAAGCACTAGCACCAACAAGGACAGAAAAGCCTAATAGAACCTGCACAAAGTGTAAGGTAATGGGTCTTGAGGTGAACTTCCAACTTATTCAACCAGAATCAAAACATGATGCTAGAACTCATACAAAGAACATCAGATTGCAAAATGAGCCACTGAAAAAAGAGACATGTATGATTTTATTTCAGCATATGACAGAAACAAATGATACTCACCCATGGAAGATAAGCTGCTGTAAAGGTAAAAAGGCCTAAGAAACTCATGTGGATGAAAGGGTTTTGCTTGCTCCATACATAAACCTACAAGAATAAAACAAAAAGTTCACATAAACATAGCCACTTAAAACAAATAACACCAAATCCTGCAATTAGTAAATCTACAGTGAGCAAGACTAACCATCATAAATGTCAATGAGTTGCTTAGGAATATGATTTTGGCGAATGATTCTGATAAGTAAGGTATCATGCCACCAACAAGCACTATACCAGTAAGAACAGTTGCACCAAATAAGAGCATGTAAAAGAAATCTGCAGTCCTTCCCCTAAAAGAGTTCTCTTCAAGAAGTTTACAGTATCGAGCTAAAAAGAACATGTGAAACATAAAGTCCAAGTCTGCACCAAAAACGGCAGTGTTAGAAGTGATGATTACTGTATGCAATGAGAACATAACATTCCAACTGATCAGTCAACCTGCCAAAAAAAGACTAAAAAACAAGAAACTTCCAATAAAAAGTGCCACATGATAAGTTGCTTTAATGAAGTTAAGAAAAGCCCCACGACGTTAAATTGATCTGAACTTTTCCAAGAGGCTAGGAGCAATTGAGCCCCGTCACGCATGCATGTCCGTACAAGCGTGCATGCATGCAAAGTTTCAGCACGTACATCTCCTTGATGCCCAAAGAAAATAAATTAGTTCATACTTTGCAACAAATAAACAAAAAGCTACCTTAAGGTACTTAAAAATCTGGACGTTGTTATGCTAAGACTCCCAAACTGGCATCTTTGCTTGGAATGACATCGACAACTAATAATGAATTGAAAGGAAAGGTAATCAACCATGTTCCAGACAGATCATTCCCCTTTATTGAATAACAAATTAGCCCAAAATTGAATACAAATTAAATGAAAAGAAATCATCTATCAATGGTAAGTAGTATGACATGACTTATTAATGATTAATGAATACAGAAAAATTGTAACCGCACGGTGCATACATTGTACCTTGATTATCTATTAGCAGTTGTAAATGGCAATACTTTTGTCCAAAATATAACATATTGGCATATCCAAAGTGAATGGACATGTTAAACCCTAAAATCATTAATGGCTTCTTTCAATATCAAAATCTCGACTTTATTGATTCAAGGTTAATAATAATCCGTGGCAGTTGATGATAACTGACCGTTTTGTAACTTTAGTCGACCTAGATTTCAAGGAGGCTGGTAAAAAAAGCTAAAGATGTCTTAATGTCCTAAAATTACCGATACAATTTATCATAAGGACTTACAAATGGAAAAAGACTTAAAACCAAGAAAGCTCTAATTCCAAAGGAAGAGCAATATCTTGCAAGCGCATAAATGTGTTTATAGGAAAAGTAATCATATTATGTGCTTGAAGTAAGACTAGCCATTTATTTGATGATCGTAAAAAGTGCATATCCAGGAAACAATGGTTAAGCTAGAAACAACAGGCATAGAGCAGATAAAAGCAGAACATTTAAATTTCACAAACTTGCAACATATAACACCATATGAAGACGCTTTCGAACAGAAATACTTCACTTAATAGAGGTTTAATACTTACCCATTTTCCTGAAGTACAGGAAATTTGTGATCAGACGCCAGAACTGATAACGCTTAACCACAAGTGTGGGGTTCAAGTACAGATTATGAGGAGATATTATCTGCCAAAACCAAACGTAAAGGAAAATAAGAGATTAAATCACTGAATTTTCCAAATTCCTCCAGCTAAATGCAATAAACAAAAGGCCTATAGACTATAGCAACTAAATGAACTGAGTAACTTAAGGACTAGGCGGAGCACCTGATTAACCAAACAAATTCCAAATCCAAAACAATTACAAAAAAATCTTACAAGCTAAGTTCTTGAACCCAAATCATTCAAAATCCACATTGAGAATTATAAAAAGTAAAAAAAAAAAAAGCGTCAAAGAGAAAAATGCTACAAACCTAGTAAAGATGGTTAGAAACACAATCCACTTGCCTCCATCAAAACACAAACCCAATTAAGGCAAACAAAGGTAAAATGCAAAAAGGAGAGAGAAACCCACATCAAGGGAACAACCGATAGTAGTGACAATAGCAGCTGTGAGATAAGAGCGAGTGATGACAGGCATCTGCTTGTACCATTCCTCAACTGCTTGAGCCATTGTTAACAATTTCTAAGACCCAGACAGCACAGATAAGCAGATCAACAATTTCAGTAAATTTAGGCAGATATTAGAAGCGATGATTTCTTAAGATCGATATACGGGTTTGGAAAAAGCGAAGAAAAGTTACGGGTGGAGAGGTGAATCTGATAGCAGAGGAAGCTTGTTTATGTCCCTCTTTTCTTTCAACTTGGAATTTCTGTGACTAGCTTTAACTAATAAGATAGCGTGTTAATCCCACGGACCAATCAATCACTTTGTTGGATTTTTTTGTTTCTATAAAATTATTATTATTACTACTACTACTAATTTTTTGTTCGGAACAATTAAAAGCCCGTTTATGTTGCAGCCAATTTTAATTTTACTAATTTAAAAAGAAAAACTGATTCCCAAGCCAAATCTATAAGAACATAACACGAACATGACATTCAAGGAGTCATCAATGCATCACGTCATTCCCAGTGATCTTCATTTCAAATCAAATATACGGGCATCGTATTGTACTGGTCGAAAAATTATACAATACCATGTTCTTTCGTACTGAGATACTAAAATATCGGACAATAATTAGACTAAATTATAAATTTTAAAAATTTAAGGATTAAATTAAAATTTTGAAAAATTTTAACCTTATCTAAAGTAACCTACTGTCCCCTCTCCCAAGTCCTTGCCCAACCTCTCGCTCTCACTCTCACTCTCATCGTCTCAACCATCTCAACTTTCAACTGCTATGCAGTTGTAGAGCCCTGATAGGCTTATGTGGTCAATGATCAAGCTTTTACACCACTAAAGATCAGATTAGGAGGAAGTTTGCAAGACAAGGTCATCTATGACACTGAAGACAATCAGC
>JANZXP010000002.1:26288186-26299840 GCA_027576715.1 Erythroxylum flavicans
CCATCGCACTTGCACCCGCACCCGCACAATTGCACCTGCACTTGCACCTGTTGCACCCATGATTTAGCACCATGTCACCAGCCAGGTAGTCACCCGTAGATCGCTCTTGTACCTAAACCCAGTCACACCCGTATGGAGACCCAATCACACCCGCACACAAACCCACATCTGCATCTATTGACCTATACCTGCACCTACTAACCTACACCACTACAAAACAGTCTACACATAGACTCGCTAACCTGACTTGCACTAGTCCAAGGATTTAGTCCAGGTTGCAAAAAATTATGCGTTTGTGTTCTGCAACCCTTGTGACTCCTAAAGAGGGATTCAGTGTAGGCTGCAAAAGATTGCAACAAATATTTTGAAATTGTGAATTATGAATTTATGGAATATAGACATTGATATTTTGGGTTATGTTGATTGTTAATTTGAATATTTAACTGTGTATTGGCGTTATACAGAATACTGAATATAGATAAATGAATGTTGAATTGTGAATTTATGATAGATTGTGTATTTGTGTTTTGTGACTTTGTGTTATGTAGTAATTGTCTATAGTGATTGTTGAATCTTGGAGAATTATATTGGACGAAATTGAAATGTGTAGTGTATCCTGTATGTTGACTCTTGACTGTGGAGTTAATTTGAATAAGAAACTAAGAATGTTGATTAAAACTAGTGAATGAAATATTGTTAAATTAAAGTTGGAAATTAGTATTTAAGTGACAATATTAATTAAAATTAGTTCAGAAAACAAAATAATGATAAGCATTACAGATTGAATTATATAAGCAAACAAAATATATTAGTTTATAGTTGAATTATATGATTACATAAAATATATTGTAAACTTATAATTGTGAGTTATGGTTGAAATTGAATAGGTTATGGTTTCTAAATCTTTATAGTTTAGTGATGTAATATATAAAATGAGTTATATAAGATGTATACATGTAGTTGTGTATGTTGAATTATTGGTTCTTGACTTCTTGGTGAATTGTGTTAGATGAAATTGAATTGAATAGTATATGTTGATTTTTGATTGTGGAGTTAATTTGAGTAAGAAACTAAAAATGATGATTAAAATTAATTAATGAAAGATTGTTAAATTAAAGTTAGGAATAAAGATTTTAGTATCAATGATTAAAATTAGTTAAGAAAACAAAATAATGATAAGCATTACAAATTAAATAGTATTAACAAACAAAATAGATTACTTTATAGTTGAATTATGTGATTACATAAAGTAGGATGTAAACTTATAGTTGTGAGTTATGGTTTAAACTGCATAGTTTATAGTTATTAGTGTATGTCTTTATGATTGAATTATGTAATCATACAAAATGAGTTTTATAAGATAAATGTGCTTTTATGTTAGTTTTGAGTTAAATAATATATGTTTTGTGATAGTAGTTGATAATGAAATTAGGTGTTCTTTACTTTGATATGAAATTAATTTAATTTTAACATATGTCTTTATTTATTTTACAGATAAATAGAGAAAAGTTCAAGTACTCCTGATAATTAAGTCGCTTTAGGTATAGGAAGATTCGATGATCCAGTTTGGGCTCATACTAGATTGGTTTCTGGAATAAAGAAATATAGTATTTGTTTGTATTGTAACAAACATTTGAAAGATGAGAGCATCACCAGATTAAAGAAGCATTTAATTGGAGTCAAAGGTTAAATAGAGCCTTGTAAGAAAGTAAGTCATGATGTAAAATGACAAATGAAGAATTTGCTTTAAGAGTATTAATATGAGAAAGATAGAAGGAAAATATTTAACTACGAAATTGGTAGTAGAAGATCTTTTGTTGGTAGTCAGGATGATAGTGGGGATGTTGAAGATGGTATTATCCTACCTAATAAGAAGGAAATGTTGCACCTGATGTTAGAAAAAGAAGAAAACATGTATCTATTTTTTCTTTACGTTATGAACAACTCCTAGAGCTTAGCCTTCAATTCGTAGTGTCTTACAATATAGAGAAGTGACTCATAATGTGGACATAGCAATGACTAGATAGTAGTATGATTCAGGTATAACATTCAACGTTGTCTTATCTTATTATTTTCAACTTATAATGGATGCTTTTCCTCTTACAATCCAAGATACAAAACTCCTTCAATTGATGACTATATGGGTAAACTTCTGAACAACTCTATTATTAAATAAAAAGTTACTTGTCTGAAAGAAGAATGACTTGAGCTACTTATGGGTGTTCAATCATATGTGATGATTGGACAAATAGAAAAAATGAGCCTATTGTCAGGCCCCAACATACACCCTAGAAGTATTATGGCATGTCTAGGATATATTAAGAAGTGAACATAACAAATTAAGAGTATCAAAGCATAGTAAGAGACATAATGGTACTTAATGTAAAAGACATGGATAAATGGATAATTTATTCATTTCGGCATGGACACACATACTTAGACATGAATTATGGATGAGAATGAAATTAATTGATGAGATTATATGTCAATGTGGGAATTAAAGGAAGAAGAAGGACCAATGTGCAATTTTCCTAAAGTCAACACATGGACTAATTGGATTAAAGCATGTGTGACCAATAAGAATAAAGCATATATGTCCAATAGAAATTAAGCATGTGTATAAGTCTTGAAAGTACATGAAATGGGCATATGGAGAGGAGAGAGAGACGACATTTTCCTCTCTCGTTTTCTCTCCACTTCATCTTCTTGATCCCATCATTTTGCATGTAAGGAATCAAGCTAATTTTAGGTGAAAATCAAGGTAAAAGTTAGTGGTTTTCTCTTCATCTTTATCTTTTCTTGCTTTGCTTATAAAGAATTGGAATTATAAGGTTAGACTTGGGATTGAGATGTGTCTTTGTGGTGTTTTTAGTTGGTGAGTCAAGCAAACCAAAGAGGAAGGGAAGGAAAGGCATTAGAAGAACTATTTGGCCAATTTTAAGGTTTAAAACTACATATGTGTGCATATTTGAATGAGTACAAAGATTGATTTGGGCATGGAATGGTTGTTGGAACGATTTTTTGGTGTTACTTTGAATGGAATTGGTTGAATACGACAAGAAGGAGTAACGTTTACTGAAATTCTATCTTAAGTTCTCCGTTCACTTGAACCAACTCCATTGTTTTGGCCATAACATGGCCTATAGACCTTCAAATCGAGTGATTCCAATTGGAGATGAAACTTAAGATATAGAAATAAAAATTATAGAAGAGATTAGGATTTAATTCTGGCTTTATGATATTGTAAATTGAGATCGAAAATAATGACTTGATGTTAGCCTTGTATTGGAGCATCTTGTGATATTTGGTGCTTATCTCATGACTTAGAAGTCCAAATGGCCTGATATTTGATTATATGGAAATTAGAGACATAGAGGAATACATTTTTAGAAGATCTGAAGGCCTAAGTTGAACGTTTTCTATGTAAAAATTTTGAAACAAGTGGAGACCATTGTGTACTAAATGTAACATCCCCTATATGGAACCTACAACCACCATTATAAATGGCAACCAAATTCCTGTACAAGTAGTTATGGTATACATTTCTATTCATTCATAGGAACTGTCATCACACATTTTTTTATTCAATGTTGTACATATACATATTATAAAGTTTCATATCACTTAACATCATCATTGAAAAGTAGTATTACATCTTTATATTTACATGATAATCCAAAAGAAACATTACAATTTATTTTATTACATGAACAATCATCTTTAACCCAAAAAAAACACATTCCAATGGTACTTTTACTCCTAAAGGTTGGCCTTGGTCCCTGCAGATTTCCCTTGTACCTTACTCCTAATACTTCAACCTACATAGATTAACATCACAACAGTCATCCGCCAAGCATACACATTTATAAACATCATAACTCATATAAATAGTGATGGCACAGTTAATCAAGGTATATAATGCAAGCATGTTTCGATATGTTATTCATATACTGTAAATTCACATTCATAAGCCAAACATTGATATTCAACCCTCATTGATACAAATTATCAATACAAATGCAAATATTCATCAATACCAATTATTTATGTTGTCATCTCGTATTTTTATTTATAACCATTTCTTGTGAGTGTGTATAACGGGAGTTGTGGATATCCTAAGATAACAAAACTATAGATACCCTAAAGTATCGAACTGTGGATACCCGAAGGCATCGAACTATAGATACTCGAAGGTATCCAACTGTGGATACCCGAAGGTATCAAACTATTAAGACAATATAGTCTTGAAATGAAGACACCAAGGTATCAAACTATAGCAGTTGCGCTGTAGGCATGCCTATCTATCCATCACTAAGATAATGAAGCAGGCACTGTAACATTCTCCTTTAATCATTTACCAATTTCATGATTAATATATTGACAAGTCATATGATATTCAATTGAAATCATAAAATCTGTTTTTAAGTTCATACTTGCAAGTCATAACTTATCACCATTAAGAGGGTATCAAAATCACACTTTCATAATCATACTATACATATGCAAGCAATAAATATGCATATAAATCATCTATGTACATGTAAATTTTCTTTAGCATGCATTATATTCAATCTTAAGTTTCAATATTTAATCACCCAATTCATATATGGTAAGTCATATTTCATTTATTTTTAGGTTCTTACAAAGTTTTATAAACATTCAAAAAGATTATGATATGATTCGATAAAAAACGGAAATGAAAAACTCAAAATAGTACAAATTGGGTTAAGCACAATGTGGGTCTGAAATAGGCAACCAAAATAGTCCAGAAGCAAATTACATGATGGTCTCCACTTGTTCTGAACTTTTCACATAGTAAATGTTTAACTTAAACCTTAAGGTCTTCTAAAATTTGTTCCCCTATTTCTCCAATTTTCATATAATCAAAATTTAGGCCATTTGGACTTCTAATTCATGAGATAGGCACCAAACATCACAAGTTGCTCCTATACAGGGCCAGCATCAGGTCATCATTTTCGATCTCAATTTAAAACATCATAAAGCCAGAATTAGATCCAATTCTCTTCTAGACATTTTAATTTCTATGTCTAAGTTTCATATCTAATTAGAATCACCCAATTTGGAGGTCTATAGGCCATGTTATGGCCAAAACAATGGGGCTAGTTCAAGTGAACCGAGAACCTAAGACAAAATTTCACTAACCGTTACTCCTTCTTGTCATATTCAACCAATTTCATTCAATGTAATACCAAAAAATCATTCCAGCAACCATTCCATTCTCAAATCAATCTTTGCATTCAAATATGCACAAATACAGAAATTAATTAAGTGTAGTCCCAAACCTTAAAATTGGCCAAGTAGTCCTTCTAATGCCTTTCATTCCCTTCTTATTCGGATTTGCTTGACTCACTAACTAGAAACACCACAAATACACATCTCAATCCCAATTTCAACCTTATAATTCTAATTCTTCATAAGCAAAGCAAATAAAGATAAAGATGAAGAGAAAACCACTAACTTTTACCTTGATTTCCACCTAAGATTAGCTTGATTCCTTAGATGCAAAATGATGAGATGAAGAAGATGAAGTGGAGAGAAACTGAGAGAGGAAAAATCTGGAACTCAAACCCTAAAATGTTGTCCCTCTATTCTTTCCATTTGCCCATTTCATGCACTTTCAAGACTTACATATATGCTTAATTCCTATTGGACACATATACTTTATTCTTATTAGTCACACATGCTTTAATCCAATTGGTCCATGCGTTGACTTTAGGAAAATTGCACATTGGTCCTTCTTCTTCCTTTAATTCCCACATTGGCCTATAATCTCATTAATTAATTTCATTATCATCCATTTTTCATAACTAAGTATGTATGTCCATGTCGAAATGAACAAATTACTCATTTACGCATATCTTTTACATTAAGGACCATTATGTCTCTTATTATGCTTAGATGCTCTTAATTTGTTATGTTCACTTTTTAATATACCCTAGACATGTCATAATACTTCTAGGGTATATGTTAGGGCCTTACACCTATTAGTAATTTTTTGTTTTATTATCTAAAGAGGATAATAATTTTGAAGTCTATTGATGCATTTGGCCTTGTTAGGAGTACTGATATTCTATTTCAAATATTTGATGAAGTTATGAGGGAAGTTAGGCTAGAAAATATTATTCAGTTCATTACTAATAATAATCTTGCTAATAAAGCAGCTAGAAGAAGATTGCAAAGCAAGTATAATTCTTTTATTGGACTTTTTTTACTGCACATTGCATTAACCTATTGTTAGAAAATATAGGAGATACTAGGTATCTTTTTATTATTGATAAGACTATGCAAAAAGCAAAAAAGATGACTAAATTCAACTATAATTATGTATGAGTCCTGAATTTAATGAGAAAGAATTTCACCAATGGTTGGAATTTGTGTTGTCTTATTGTTGCAAGATTTGCAACTAATTTCCTATCACTTCAATGCATTATTATGATGAAGAAGGAGTTGAGGCAAATGTTTACAAGTGATAAGTAAGTTATATCTTAATATGCTAGGTCTAATGCTAGATTGGAGGTTTGTATAATTATACTTGAAGATAATAAATCTTGGTCCGAATGTCAATTTTTATCTGAGTTTGCGAATTTTTGATGAGGGTACTTCATCTGGCTAATGGTAATGAGAAGGCAATAATGAATTATTTTTATAATGTCATGGAGAGGGCGAAGGAAGCAACTAAGGACAATTTAAAAAATAGGTCTTCTTTGTACACACGTTATCATACAGTCAACTTTACTTTTTGTTGTGTACATATGGAAAACTTTTTAATCCTATTATCTATTTCAGACCAAGTTTTACAAAAAAATGATTAAGTTAATAAGGGAATTTTATTAACTATTACAACAATTTTTGCCCATGAGATAATGTAAGATCTCCTACGCTCACAAATAGAAATTTATAAGGATGCTTATGATGATTTTAGGATACCAATTGCTTTTTGTCAACGAGACAAATTTAATGCAGGTATATATATTTTTTTACTTTTGTTACTTACTGAAAATTAATCGTCAGTTTATTTTGTTTATAATGCTACTTTTGTTGTCTTATAGTTCTTAGTGGGGTCAAAAGTGGTGTTTCATAATTGCAAAGATTTGCAATTATAATTTTGAATCAATGTGTGAGTGCAACAAAGTGTAAAAAGAATTTGAGCACATTTGAATTCATCCATTTTAAGAAAAGGTATAGATTGGAGCATAAAAGATTGAACAACTTGGTCTTTGTTTGATATAACTTAAAGCTTCAGGAAAGGTATGTTATTATTATTGTTAAGTTGGATATAATTTTTGTAATGTCAATAATTTAATTTTATTTTTTTAGTATGACTCTGAACAAAACAAGTAGTTTTGTAGATCTAATTTACCTTGACCATATTGATCTTTTGATATATTGGGTTTATGAGGAACCAGCTTTGATAGATGAGAGTGACCTAAAAGATAATCTTAGATGAGAAATATTGACATGTCATTTGATGTAATGAATTTCAATGATGGTGAAGATGAGAATTCTCTCAACGAAGAAGATTTTGTACTAAATTAGAATTTAGTTTAATCTAATGTGAGCGAGTATTTGATTAAATGAGGTTCTAGGTTTTTCTCCTTTTCTTTTAAATTTGCTTATATTTGATGTATATGTAATATAATATAATTGTAAATATTTTTGTTTCAGGTTTCACTTCTACTTTGTTGTTTCCTTGGCACAAACTCTGATTGTAAAGTGTAATAGTTAGAGAGTTGTAAATATTTATTATTCTTTTTATTTGATGTTTTGATGTGATTATTATTTATTATATGATAAAATTGTAACATTTTAAATATTTTGTATTATCCTTAATTTTTATTTTTATAATGATTAAATGATTTTTCATATTAATTGTGATTATAATTTATATGTGAAATATGTGAAAAGTAATATTGATAAAAATAAATAAAATTTTACTATTTCAAATTTCTATTATTGTTATTTTTGAAGACATAGTTGATGTAAAATTATAAATTATACAATACAATATATTGAAGGACCATTATGTAATTTTAAAAAAAATTAGGGGGTTTTTTTATAAATTTAAAAATTACACAAAACAATACTCGATATTGACCAATACTAGTAAACTGCCATATCAAAACTAAATTTGGTACCAGTACTGGTGCGATATTAATAACTTTGTTTCAAATATGAAGCTTTCATGTTCCAATTTTACAAGATTTCTTTTCCTTTAAACTTTAAATAATATTATTTATGAAAGTAAAATTGCCAAAATTTTCTGGTTTAGACGCTAAAGTATCAAATTCTACTTATATAAATGTCATCAGCAAAATCTATAATTGTTATTTTAAAATTATATTAAAAATTACTAAATTATTATATATAATAGATAAATTATTTAACGAATTAATAATTCAAAATTAAGTGAACATTTGTATTTAAATAATTTTTATAGAACTTATTATCTTTTATTTTCATTAATTGTTTTCTTTAAAATTAAAGTGAATCACAATTATTTCAATTTTCAAAATTTTAAATTGAAAGGTTGCTAAAATGACTTGATTCATCGCATGAATCATCTTTTTAGAGGAATGACAAAAAGTTTTTGTTGAATCTAAATATATTAAAGTCATTCTTTATATATAATTGTGTCAATTAAATTATATCATGTAATAAAAGAAAGGATGTATATAGATGAAAGATTAAGAAAAAAATTTTATGGTGTTATAAACATATTGTATACTGTGCTAAGTGAGTACACACTAATAATAATTTTAAATAAACATAATAATAAAATAAAATTTTGTTCATTTTTTAATTTTAAATATAATCACTAATAAATTTGAAATACTATTTTAGTTATTGATCACTTAATTTTATTTTTAGTATATATGGGATCATATACATATATGTGAATGTGTGTGTTTTCATTAACTCATGTGACATGATATAAATATCCATGAAAATAGATATATCAATTACTATTAAAAAGTAAAATTCAAACTTTAAAATTCTTTAATTACGTAAATGTATTATTAATTATATATATATATATATATGTAAATGATTTCCCTTAAAAGCTAATTTCAATTGATGTAGGGGTAAAACTGCGTACTATCAGACCTCCCCAGACCCCGCTTCATTGTGGGATTTCAAACTGGGTGATGATGATGATGATTTCCCTTAAAAGCTAATTTCAATTGATGAAATATTTACGGATGACAAAACTAACTCAGCTCAAAGAATTAGTTTGACTCAAAGAATTAACCTAGTTCGAAGTTTCAGACTTAGTTAATTGGGCTTTAGGTCTTGGAACTAGTGATAAGTCCACATTTTGCATGTTTGTAGTGGCAAATTTAGTTGTATTTTAGTATTTTTTATAGCATGTTTTCATATGAAAGTATATGATATTTTCTTATGTTTTATTTGTTATCGTGTAAGTGAAAATTTTGAGCATATATCATGTATTTAATCATAACTTTCTCTATAGTTTTCTGATTTGAGTAAAATTAGAGTCATTTGAAAGCTAACTCGAACAGTAACAACTTTATAGAGGACATCTAAGATTGATTCTAGCTTAAATGATATAAAAAAACTTAGGAAAAAATAAGAGTCATGTTTAAACACGAGACTAACACGAGTTCGTGTTTAACTTGTATTGGTCATATTTTTTGGTCTAGAATAAACTTGTCATTGAACATGAAGAAAAACTAGCATTAGACTCGTCACATTGGACATACAAAGTTCCAGAACAAAACTACAGAACTAACTTCGATATGGAAGTGTAATAAGCATTTGGTTCCTATGATTTATATTTTAAGAACACATGAAATTACAAGTTTATTGAAATTAGAGCTCTTTTATGTAAACCTAAATTATAAATACTATTATTAGAGTTCATTGTAAGGGATTCTGGAGGCCAATGACAACCTCTTTTATTACTAAGCTTTTAGTTTTAGGTTTTTTCCACATTAAGGAAGGATTTGGAGCAATTGTGGAGGAGATTGTAATAACTCATCTAGTTCTTATTCCCTTTCTTTTTTAATGTTAAGATTATTTTGTTTAGTTTTTTTTCTTTATGTGCAGTAGTTAAAATCTTAGTTAGCAATAAGGATGTGGCTTTTGATAGATCTTTTGATTATTCATACATGATTTAATTATTTGTTAAGTTAGATTTATTATCTTTTATTCTTAATTGTTGAGTTTTTGACTAACTATAATAGATTCAATCTTAAGAATTGCATGAAAGATTGAGAGGTGAAATATAATATGAATACTAGGAGAATAAACACTTTGGTACTAGAAAATGAAAGTATCTTAGACTATTATGATAACTAAATAGATTAACTAGGCTTAATGAATTTGATTAGGTTGAATTACTTATCGAGAGGTGGTTGTTGCCTATTTGAGTGTACTTGTGTGCTTAGAGAGAGGAAATAGAAAATTTAGTTTGATTGTTATTTCAACCTAAATGACTAATCTTTTATGATAATTAGAATTTTATATAAGTAAACACTGAAGTCTTAGTGTTTGCTTTATCGACTTTCCTTTGTTAGATTATTTGCATTTTTTTATCATTTTAATGAATTAATTATCCTTTATAATCTTTTTTATTTGGTTTTGTTTTTTAAATAGGATTAATAGACATAGTACTATAGTTATTATGGAATTGATACTTTAAAGGACTCCAATTTTAATAACTTGTTATAATTGACTCTATATGCTTGTAGATAGATTTAGCAGGTTAGCCAATTCAGTCAACTTAAATGGTTTAAGCTAGTTCGATGAAATGATATTATTTTAATATAACTAACCAAACTGATATTTTGATATTGACTTAGCCTATATATTGACATATCTAAAATAATTGTATTTCCTTTATAACACACCATTACTTTATACAATGGTATAATTACTTTTAAAATGTCACCACTCCGTTCAATATATTATATTATTGATTTCTTTTTAATTTTGATTTTTACAAATAAAACTAACTCAACTTCTTATATCATAATTCATATTAATTTTAAAGAAGATGGTTGATTGAAAGTGAAGATTGTTGAGAAATTAATTAGGATCAAATCATAGATATAGTAAAATAATTTTTATAATTTCCTTAATGATAATTTTAATAAAATAATTTGAACTAATAATAAGAAAATAAAAGGGTTAAAGATAAACATGATTCAATTATTTTGTAAAACTTTTTTAAGGAGATAACTATAAGTTGTTCAATTGTTCAATCTCTAATAGTATTTACAAGGTAAAGAAAGAGAATTATATGTTTTATAGAGGGATAGAATTATATGTTTTATAGAGGGATTAGCACGAGTGCTAGCTTCCTTAATGCTTTTCCTTTTTATAGAGAAATTCTATGTTTACCAATTCTAATTAATGTTAGAGTCTAACTATTGGCCCTCGAAATATTTTTTTATCGAATTAAGCTTGATAGTTTATGGAATAAGCATGGAATTTGAATTTTTGCCTTAGAATGAATTATAAGGTCATGATAGAAATATTATTGGAGTAAATTAATTATTTTAATGTTAGTAGGATTTTATTACATTGGTTAATTAGATTAAAGTAGTAAGAATGTGTAAGGGCAATTTTGGCATGCCACTTAAGGTTAAAAGGCAAGAAGCATTAAAGGA
>JANZXP010000002.1:26299940-26310532 GCA_027576715.1 Erythroxylum flavicans
ATAAATTTGTTCGTTTTAAGTATCCCTGGTGGGGAATTCCTCCCCCGTGGGCCACGGGTCCAGATGTCACGTAAGACATCGGGCCGTGGACCCGCCCGGGGAGGGGTTCCAGCAACATGTGCTCCCTTACATATTTGGATATGCAAGCGTTGACATCCTGTCACAACTTTCTTAATTTGATACTGGATTGGACGTGTATAATTCACCGAACCCTTTTTGGCAATAAAGTTTCGTCTTCCCTGTTTTGTGATGACCGACAAGGAGAAAATGCATCTCTGAGCATATTGGTAGCATATGAAAGCTAGATCAATGTGAACTTAAATAAATTATTTACCGGGGTATATGGGCAAGATAAATTTAAATCAAAAGATATTATTGTTATATTTGGAATTTAAGCAATAACGCTCACAAAATTTTTGAGATTATCAATTTATTTGCACAATAAAAATGATTGAAATGTAATGAATATAGGATTTTAATATGAAAAATTTTCAATGTAAAAGTATAAACTACGAGATAAATTGATAACAAAAATTAATAAATCAAATAGCAAGATAGAAATGATAAAGGTTTTGAACTTTCTGGCTCAAGAAGACTTCACAAGGCAATTATAACTAATTTAACTCTTTTAATTTTTTTAAAGTTTTCACAAAAACTTCTAAGGTTGAATATATATATATATATATATATATATATAGCAATACTACTTCCAATTAAACATATAGATCAAATTTCAATAAAATTGTAGTTGATAAATGCTATTTGGACTTATATTATTCTTTTGTTAAATGTTTATGAATTATGTAACTAGGGATGACAATGAGTCAGGTTGGGCTCGGGTCAACCCTTGTAATGTCTAGCCCAAGTCTGGGATTGCCCAACCTGAGCTCAGGCCTTGGCCCGACCGGGTTAGGGGTGACTCAAGTCCAAAGTCGGATTAAAAAAATTGGGCCCTTGACTTTAGGCATGTTCAGGCCTAAGCCCTATTGCCAACCCCATATGTAACTTCTTTCTCACATACTCATCTTTACATTTCAAAAGGATAAGGTTTTGTATTGCAGGTGATCATCCATAAGGCCATGTACAGTATCGTGTTCGACCTTTAAATTTCAAAACTCGAGGTAAATACACAGTTATAGTGAATTACACAGTCAGTAGATACGATTGTGTTCTCCATTTACACGGTCGTGTCTAACTCTATACGGGCATAAATGTTACCTTTTAACTTATACATGTTTACAGAAATTTACGCAGTCATACACATGACACAAGCATATGCCTTCCAGACATTAGCATGTTCTCCAAAAACAACACTAAACTATGTTGTTTAATTATGTTTAATCTTTTAGTTGAATTAAATGACATAGTTTAGTTAAACTTAATTAGTTAGTCTGACGTGTATTAATCAACGTAGTTTAGTTAATCAACCTGAATTCTAATTAAATATTAGTTATGTTTAAATGAGATTCAATGTTCAATTTTAGTCTTAATTTATCAAATATCTTAAATTCAACTTTAACTTTAAAGTTTATCAAACTTTACAATCTAAGTCAACTTAATTAAATTCTATTTTTCACTTTTAACTGTTCTTTGTATATGATCCATTAGATTTCTAAATATGTTGACAATGAACATAAATTATAATCTTAAATTGTATTTAAGATTTAATAAATTAAACATTTTTAATTTTTATTTAGTTTTCTAATTTATATTTATAGAATATGATTGGAATTTGACAATACATCATGACCATTTTAATATTAAGAATGTCAAAATAGTTTTGACGAATTTTTTTGTACATAATTTTTCTGTATACTTCAATCCTTTTATCGTGTAATATTCTAAATGTCTAATATGTTTTAATTCAATTATATTAGCTCTTTACATTAGTAGTTGATTTTACTGATGACATTTAAAATTATTATAAAAATTTCATTCCACTTTGGTCAACAATTTTTCGAATTAATACAAATTGAGAACAACGAATAGTTTCCTTAATCACTTTAAGATGATAAATTCTACATTAATGACTCATCTACTTCTATATAATCTATACTATTTTCAACTACTACTGATTGAATTACTCTTGAATACTATATGTTATAACTAATATCAAAACATAGCAATGTTTATATGAGATATGTAATATATGAGGGAGAAAATACGAAGAACAGAGGAGAGAACAAGAAGGAAGAAACCAAGAGGAGAGAAGGCAGAGGAAATAACGAGATAGGGAGAGAGAAAAAAGTAGCTAATTCATATTTTTCTTCATATCTTCCTAAACGGTTACAGGGGTTGTTTTATGGTATTCTCTTACATTGACAGTTGTATAATTGTTGTATAAAAATTACGTAACAGTTCCTCCTACTTTAGAAAACCTTGTCCACAAGTTTTAATAAAGAAAGAGAAATTATCAAGGAGGTTTACATAATGGATAAAAAAGAAATAACCATATTTTCTTTTTTACGAAACTGAACTTCTTTTCATCACCGGTTTACATAACAGATAAAAAAGAAACAACCATATTTTCTTTTTAACGAAACTGAACTTCTTTTCATCACCCTTCTATAATTATCCAATAGCAATTTGACTATTACTCTCCTTCAAATATTTCAGTTGGTGATAATGAAGGTGGAGAATGATTTTAATTTCTCTGCCAAATTGTTTTTCATTTGTTGGCCCCCGAAATATTTTTGTCGAATTAAGCATGATAGTTATGGAATAAGCATGAAATTTAAATTTTTGCCTTAGCATGAATTATAAGGTCATAATATAAATATTATTGTAGTTAATTAAATTTTTGTGTTAGTAGGATTTTATTACATTGGCTAATTATATTAAAGTAGTAAGAAGGTGTAAGGGCAATTTTGGCATGCCACTTAAGGTTAAAAGGCAAGAAGCATTAAAGGAAGAATAGAAATGACTTTTAACACGCATTAAGGGCATAATGGGCAAAGGAAAAATGTTGTCTTGCTTTAAGATGGAACAAAAATGAAAATTTAAGAAAGAAAGGAGAGAAAGTCGTGAGAGAAGCTAGGAAAGGAGGAAAATTTTGGGAAATTTGGAAGGAAGAAGAAAAGAAGAGGAAATCAATTTGTTAGAGGTAAATTTTCATCTTTCTTCCTGTTTGGTTTGACAAAAGAAGTAGGGAATATGGTTTTGTGTGGGAATGAATGTGGAAGAAGATGGTTTAAGGGGAACCCATTTGATGTTAGGGTTTCCAAGTTAGGTTTTGGGTTTTCTAACTTAGATTGACTATAGGTAGGTTAAGTTAAATTCAATTTTAGCATTTCTTTGATTCTTGAAGTTTTATAAATTTTCATTTGAATATGGATTAAATAGAAATTGGTTTATTTGAAGGGAATCAAGAAAACCTTACTTAAGAGCAAGAGGAAAGGCAATCTTAAGCTTGGATTTTTCAATAAAATTAGTTGGGTAATTTATTTATAGTTATTATGTAATGGCCAATATGCCTATGTGTGTGTATATGCTAGAATTGCCAAATTGTGAATTACTTTGATGTGAAAAATGCATTATAATGTGTTCTATGTTATGCATTAAAAGATGTATGACATTTCGATATGATTGAATTGTGAGTATGATCATGATATGCCTTGGATTTGTATCATGGCATTTTGATTTAAATGGAAATAAGAAAAACTTGAGAATATGAATTTGTGATTGATTGAATTGAGCATGAAAATTGATTATGTTTGGGCGAGAGAGGAATCGTTTCGTAGTCACGTGCACGTCAACATAAGCCTTCTCCCGGCTGCCTGCTTGTGGCACATGAGATCCGAAAAGTGGACTTGTTTCATTCACAGAGTAAACTTTGGTTTCTCTATTTTGTTCAACGGAACCTTTGAGCCATTGGTTTGCGCATTTGCATTTTGATATGTTATGGTGAAATTTGAGTGTTATGCTTTGATGTTAAATTATATCCAATATGTCCTATGCATTAATGTATTGAATTATGAAATATGAATTGGAATTCTAAGTGCCGAATTGTCATTTCTAGATTAAGATAAGAAGTGTATGCCTATATGAATGTTCATATATATGTTTGATTGTGTGGCTCGTTGCCAATGGCTATAAATATATTAGCCACTGAGCTATGCAGCTTAACCTAATATTTTCCCACTCCTCAGGTGTAGATAAAGAAAATCGGTGATCCTTGCAAGGCATTTGGACCAATTCTAAGATAGTTAGCTTTTGTACTAAGTTAGTGGCTAGACTTTTGGATAGCTTTATTAGCACATTGAACATTAAGCATCCAATGTATTTTGTATCTTTGTTAAGACTTGATGTAATGTTGATTTGATATTAAAGCTATGTATGAACTTCATTTTGATTTGGAAATGAATGAAGAATTGAAGAAGTTTCCAATGTGTATGTGCTTAGTCATTTGGTAGTTGTACATTTCCTATTTCAAGTCTTCCATAGGTGTAGAAATTGTTTTTGAATTCAAAGGAAAAACTGTATCGATTTAGGTAGAATTAGCCATAGTGGTCTTCATGAAAGTTGTAGCTTATCTTTCTAGCTTTCCAACACTATTAAGTATGTAAATTTTGGGTATCGGAGTTGAGAGATAAGCATTTTAAGTGGTGATGTTGCATAGGAGGTTTGTACATGACAGCTATAGTGAATGATGAGAGTTCATGTATGTGATGAGTCATTTGAGTTGAGTTTTGGGAGTTTAATGCACCCAATTTGGTAATTGGATGTTTAAGGAGTGTTATTGATTTAGAAGAAATGAAAATACTAAGGTTATGAGTGAATGTGATGTTAGAATGGATGTAGGAAGCTTTGGAGAGGCTTTGGAGGGGTTTGGGTAACCCTTATGTCCGTTAGACGGACTTTAGGTCCGTTAAACAGACCTTCTCGGGTCTGTGAAGATCCCCAGCATCGCCAATGTCTGCTTAACGGACATTATGTCTATTAAACAGATTTTCTCGGGTTTGTTTGTGTCCCAGCTCAGTTTATGTCCGTTTGAAGGGACATTATGTCTATTAAACGGACCTTCTCGGGATAGTTTTATAAATGTGCAAATTTTGACCCTATAGATGGCAAAATCTCTCTTCGGGGTCTTCACGGAAGTTGTAGAAATCGAAGTTCTCTTCGAAACCGGACTTAAATGGTCTCAATCTGACATCTCTATCAAAAGTTATACTAATCATTTCATAATGAACTAGAGACATGGAGCTATAATTGTTCTAAAGAAATCAATTTGTGATTCCGTTGCCGGAACTGGTTTTGCCTAGAGAGATTCTATGAAACAACCTTATAGGATAACACGTTTATGTTTTGATATTCCAGATAGTTGGACTCCGAAAATGGGGTCCAACACTAACTCTAATTATAAAATAAGAATTCAAATCTTAACAATATCAAATATCTTATATTTATTAAAATTTCTTAAACTTCACAATTAAGTTTAACTTAATTTATATTAATTTTATCTTTTTAATTGTTCTATATATGTAATCATTTAAGTTCTTAATATGCTAATAATGATCATAAATTATAATTCACAACTCATAATTAGAATAAGGTAAATTAAAAATTCTTATAATTTATCTTTAATTCTCTAATTAAATAATTTATAACGATATATTAAGATTAAATTATAGCAACATTCATGACCACATTGGTATTAGAAATGTCAAAGTGATATGAATTGACATATACATCCATGATTATAATACCTAATTTAATCATTTTTTTCATCCAATGTTCCAATGAGCCCCTCACCACTTCTATGTTGTTTTTCCGAGGGAGGGATGCAATATTATATTTGTTATTTATGAATTCCGAGAGTTGACAACAATATTGTGGTTATTATCGGGAGTGGGAAAACAATATGATTATTTTCTATCCCCTCCCTCAACTCAATCCTTATTATAAGGCCTCTAAAAAGGCGTAAAACGATAGATAGAGATTCTGATAGGTAGAGATACATAAAGAAGTTTTTATGTACACTGAAAATATAATAAAAACAATCTAAAATAGGATGCCAGATAAATAAGGAACGTTACCCTCCTAAACTCTCCTCAGGAGGGCTTTTCTTTGGTTCGTTGAGTATGAAATTAATGAATTCTATTTAAACTCAATCATGTTTAATTTTGCAAATTAGTAATTAATTTATAATTATAAATTTTCAAATCTCAATTCACTATGGCCAAATAAATATTCAAATCATTCTAACAAAAAAATAACATTCTCTTTATTTTAGGGTGATGAGTTCTTTATTGACATATTCAAATATCTCTATATTGTTCATACTATGTCTAAGTATTACTAGTTGAGTTACTGTCAACATAATAAGCCATAGTTAGTATAAAAAAATAGTAATTGAAGTATGACATACCTTGGTTATCTCAAGTATAAGGACAAATTAAATAATCATTATGATGAGGACATCCACAAATACACAATTGATATCTCATTCATGATCCTTATTATTGGGATAGTTTGGTGAACTTATTTTCCAATAACCATACACATATTTATTCAAGCATCTCCATACTTTAATTCATAGGATCAATTAATTTTTCATATGTTAAAGGATTTTAGGTGTAATAAGCATTAAAGACAATTATAATAATCAATGAGACATTATTAGTCATTGATATTTCCTTTTCACTGAACCATTCTAGAACTATTTGTATTAAATAAGTAAATATACAGCAAGAATATAGACTAATAAAAGAAATAAAAATAAGAATACAAGAAAATTTTAAAGAAGTTTAGCCAAGAGTGGTTTATTTACTATTAAATAATTATGACAAATTAGGTTTATAATAATATATTTACATGTAAATCCTTATTAGTATAATTTTACTTGAATAAACTATTTACCAAACCTATCCTAATTTAAATATGACTCTAGTGGATAAGGTTGATTTATCATGAAAACGACTTAGGACACATTCAGCTAGGAGACCTTATTATCTATTTCTAAAACAGACACGAACTCTGCATGCTTGTGTCCCTAGTACTTCTTTGCTTACTAAGACATGGCTTAAGACACGACTGTGATTCTAGTTTATGAATTTTATTGACTTCTTAATGCATAAGATAAGATTGTGTTTCTTTAACCCATTTCTTTACTTTTGATTTCTAAAAAAGGATACTCCTTAGGCCACACTTGTTTCCACCCAAAAGGCATTTAAGATTTTTTTATTGAAACTCCAAGATTGCATATGTGTATATATGATCTATGCATTAATAATTTCCACATTGGAAAGTATACTTTTTGTAGATTGTATCATATTTATGTCTAACACCTTGAGATATTAATCAATTCCAAGTAGTATTAGTAAGACATAAAAATATAACCCTTCTTTGAAAAATCATTGATGAAAATTACAAAGTATTAAAACCACCTAATGACAACTTTTTAGTAGGACCTTATATTCTATTATACACATAGTCTATGATTCCTTCAGTTTTGTGCTTGCTTGCCTTAAAAATCACCTTAAACTATTTACAAAGAACACAAAACTTGTAAAAATCTAACTTACAATACTTGAATCCCATTAGTAGGATCCTCTAATGAATTTCATCAACACTTGCTTATTGAGATGACCTATTCTTATATTCCATATGGATTACTATTATAATCTAACTCTACTGTATCAACCTCTTATTCTACAATTATATTTCCTATTAGTCTATAAATGTTTCTTGTTAATAACCCATTTACCATCTTAATATTATCTTGATCGATTTTATAACCAAAATTATTTGTGTTTAAGGTGCCCAACAAAATTAATTTCTTCCTTAAATTAGATATATATTGAACATCCCACATCATTTTGATCCTCACTTATCATATTCAGATGATCTGACAAACTTTATTATCTTTAATAAGACAGTTTCAAAATTTCCTTATATGTATAACATAAATCAATCCTTAGTTGGTATTATGTGATGTGAGTATCTCATATATAGAACTTATGAGTTATGAAGATGATATGCTAAAATTTAGAGCATATGTTCATCACTGTAATTTGAGTCCTTATTTTGCACTATATTAACAAACCTTGGCAAATCATTAGACTTCCTTTCATCATCCTACCTCTTTATGTTTGTATAGTCCCTCTTTATATGTATTTTTTTCTCACACTTGTACTAGACTATCTTTTTATCCTTGGATTTTGATTTAGAACACCTCTTAAATAAGCCCTCCTTATTATACTTTATCTTATAGTTCTAGTTTCCTTTCACATATAACCTTTAACCTTGAATGCTTTCATTGGTATTGTCATCATTAGTTGTAAGCCAATAAAATAGCTATGATATCATCCAAATCAACTATCTTCTTAGATAATAAGAACATCGTTTTCTGATGTTTATAAGAAATAGCTAAGAACAAAGTGAAATCATTGTTTGCCTTTATCTACAATAGTCACCTCAAGCCTGAGTATATCATTGACTATTTAGTTAAATACATTGATATATTATTTTGATTTTTCTTTCTTACAACTTAAACTTGTATAATTTTTATTTCAATTACAACTTGTTTGTGAGAAACTTTGATATGCATCCACTATCCAGTTTATTTCATATCTCTATAAGGGATACAATCTTTATGATATGGTATATGACCTCATCTTTTAGTTAAAGTTGCATGGTTCTAATTGCGTATGCTTGTAACTCTTTCCAGTCAAGCTCATTTATATCTTCTAGCTTATTCTTCCAAGACTCATTCATCATACTTTATTGTTCCAATAAATCCTTTATTCTTTGTGGCCGTAGTCCAAAATTCCAAAATTCATTAAAATTTTCCACTTCAAATTTTGCAACCAAAGTCATTCTTGCCTCAACAATCTTAAGATACCACTTATTGAGTAAACACATAACATAATATAGAATCATAAAAGAAAGAAAATCAAGAATATAATAAGGCTTTGTTTGGTTGGCATAGATTCTTGCTTGAGAAGGTAATCTTTTTCTTAAAATTTATATTATCACGTTTCATTCATTTTTTTTGAGTAGTTAGGGAAGTAAAAACTTTCTCAATCTATGAAAAGTAGTAGCACTTTACTTGGATTATAAATCTCATCACCCCTTCGGCTCCGTTTGGTTGGCGAAAAAGTAAAGTTAATTTAGAATCTGATTTCTCAGAAAATAAATTTATGGAAAGTAAAGATATTCACATGTTTGGATACTTATAAGAATTTTAATAGAAAAATTGGGTGAATTCTTATTATAGTGTTTGGTATGTAACAGTATTTTATGGAATGTAATTTAATTTTGACTTGTGTTTCTAATTATATCCTTACAATTCGAATAAAAATTAAAATCGTTAAATAATGCTAATTTGTAATACAAGTTATATTATTAAATGTTAATTTTTTTCATTCTTGATATTCTAATCATATAATACTGTTATATCATAAATATAATATTGACAAATACTAAAATAACCTAAACCAAGTACAAAGATAAAACTTAAAATTTAAATCAAATATGAAAATTTTTTCTAACATTGAAAATAAAAATACAAATAGTGCATTATTAATATCAAAATTTTTTCTAACATTGAAAATAAAAATACAAATAGTGTATTATTATTAAATTTATTATTCTTAATATTATTAATTATTATTATTTTTCTACTTATTATTAATTTTATTATTATTATTAGTATTAGTATTAGTATTATTATTATTATTATTATTATTATTATTATTATTATTATTATTATTATTATTATTATTATGTATTGCTTCGTCTGTGATGATGTCAGCTTCCTCTAGGTGACGTTATCTTCCTCTGTATTGCTTCGTCTGTGTTTTGGTTTCCTCTGTCTTTTGTTTCTTCTATCTTTTGCTTCATCTGTCTTTTGCTTCGTCGGTGTATTGCTTCTTTTGCTTCTTGCATTCGTCTGCTTTCGACTTAAGTGGATGAACTTCCTCTGCGTTACTGTTCATGAACTCCGTCTCTGTTACTGTTCATGAACTTCGTCTATGTTACTGTTCATGAACTTCCTCTATGTTACTATTCATTAACTTCGTCCATGTTACTGTTCATGAACTTCGTCTATGTTACTGTTCATGAACTCCTTCTGTGTTACTGTTCATGAACTCCTTCTGTGTTACTGTACATTATATATTTTTTGTCCTATTTTTGATCCTTCAGAAGATAGAATTGACCTTTGAGGTCTTCATAAAAGTTGTAGATCTTGAAATCCTCTTTCAGTCCATATAAAGAACATCTTGAGCCGATATCTTTAGAGAAAGTTATGGCAATTGTAAAACATCTTCTGTGTTACTGTTCCTAAACTTCTTCTAGGTCACTGTTCATTGTATATCTCCTGCCGTATTTTTGACCCTCCAGAAGGTAAAATTGGTCTTTGAGATCTTCATGAAATTTTTATATCTTAATACCCTCTTTCGAATCATAAAAAAAACAATTGAATCCGATATCTGTAGAAAAGGTTATGCTAATAGGAAAACTTCTTCTGTGATGACGTCAACTTCCTCTGGGTGACGTCATCTTCTTCTGTAAATCATCTTCTTCTGTAACTCATCTTCTTCTGTAAGGATGCATCATCTGTAAAGATACATCTTCTGTAAATAAACTTA
>JANZXP010000002.1:26310632-26322036 GCA_027576715.1 Erythroxylum flavicans
GAACAGTGATCACAAAATTTGCCTTTCTTTGAAGAATTATTTCCTGCACTTTGTATGGATGCTGCAATGGAAAAATTGTCAGTAACTTCCGAAGATAAACGATGTTGTGTTTCTTCCTGAATAATAAGTGAATATGCTTGGCGCACATTCGGCAGAGGGGTCATCATCGAGATGTTGCTGCGAACCGTCTTAAAACTCTCATTAAGCCCCATGAGGAATTGAATTAATTTGTCTTCCTCACGTTCATCACGGTGTGCCTTCATCTAGTTGCAGATAGGACGAACTCGATAGGCATCAAGCTCTTCCCAGAGGGCCTTAATTTTTGTGTAATAAGCAGCCACCGTCATTGAGCCTTGAGACATTGTTGCTATCTTCTTCTGTATGTCAAATATGGCTGGGGTGTTTTTCTGGGAATACTGATCTCTGAGGTCCTCCCAAACTTCTTATGCCGTCTTTACGTGGACGATGCTTTTACCGATGTATGGTTCGACAGCATTGATGAGCCATGATATCAGGAGGCTGTTGGATTGCTTGCAGAGATTGTATTCAACGGGTTCTTCATCCTTTAATGGCGGTTGAATGGAGCCATCGAGGAATCCAAATTTGTTCTTGGCAGTGAGGGCATGAATAATGGATTTGCTCCATGAGGGGTAGTTAATCTCATTCAATTTAACTGGCACAATCACCTGTCCCGACTGATCGGACGGATGAACAAATAAAGGAGATGACGCATCCATCTTAGCAGATGAGTGTTCCTCCTTGACAATATTGTCGTTGTCGCTAGAAGGCATAAAGCGGAAGGGTGGTTTGGATCAACACCAGGAGCTTATTGCTCTGATACCATGTCAAGAAGACAGAATGATGATGAACGAAACCTAAGTTGAACAGATATGAGAGAATGAATTGTGTATATTCCATGAGATGTACACGTCTTTATATAATACAACAGCTTTACAAGATCACTACATAAAAGATTATAATCACTACTAACAAGGGATATGATCCTATCTAAAATAGTAAAGTCAATCCCTACAATTACGTAAAAGATAGAGATCTTCAATACGAATCCTTTATGCTCAGAGATTTATGATTTCTCGTAAGCATTAGAACAAACTATGACTACCTTTATATTATATCATTCTACTTTGTTATTTTTGCCGGTGCCAGAAAGTATTCAATCAAATATAAATCAGTAAGAAAAGTTTTAATTGTAACATTGCCACCAAACAATCCCTGAGTTTGAAAGTTTAGTCATGGGATCTTAAAACAAGAGTAAAATTAAAGCCATCCCAAAGCTCAACGAAACCAAGATTCATTAGATCCCCTAGGTACATGCGTACGCATACATAGCCAGTATTCATCAGGGAAGCTATCTGGTCTCGTTTGAATTATTATAGTACAGAACCAATCCTGCAATTTGAAGCCTTAAACTTAAGAAATAAAATGTTGTACACATCAATTGTAGTAGGCAGTGAACTATAGCTAGTGCAAACAATCAAGGTCCACACTCTAGTAAACTTCCTGCCTATCTGTTAGAGGTTCAAGCAGCTCTGGCAACAACTTGAAGCCTCTTAGGAACATCAGCAGAGTTGATAAAGAAACCAATCCTCGTAAATGATCTTGGGGCGTTGATTCAGGAGTTTGGACCCGATCAACGTAGTTCTGTGGGGTCACTGGATAGGGTAATAAGTCATGACAAACTAGGAGATAATGCCATGAAGAAGGTTGAAACATGAGAGACCCCATAGATTTATACGAGAGCTTTTATTGGTCAAGGGTGTCAACTGAATTGATAGGGAGAGAGGGGTTTTACTTGGCCTTTCAGATTCTCGAGGGGTTTTGAAGATTATTTATAGCACAACACAACAGGTCAGGTTGGTGGATGAGTGCCCGCACGGGTAGCTTAACTGGTTTTTAGGGAGGTTGTTGAGTGCAAGGTCTCAGGTTCGAGTCCCGACAGTGGCAGTGTGAGAGTTTCATCCAATGTGGTGGCTCCTTGTGCACACTGGGCACGGAGCCCCCTCTCTGAAGAACTGAGTGAGATTAAACCGTGATTTATCCCTCTACCACTTTGTCGGGCCGGGGTATGGGGGCGCCTGGGGTGGGCGATTCCACCTTTTGTTGAGTGCAAGGTTGGTGGATGAGTTGGCATAGGTTTAGCAGTTCAGTTCGGAAGTTGACAGGTTATTCAAACATTCAGGGGGTTTCTTTCTACCTAAGCAACCCAAATTGACAGGAAATGACAGCTCAAATCTTTTTAACATTTAATAACTGCAAATTGCGCTCAGTTGGCAAGGTAAATATACGGTTGAGAAAAACGAAAACCTTCAAAAAGAATTTCTTTTCTAGGTCGATTTGGAGAAACTGGATAGAACAACTTGGGAAAAGCAAAAAGGATTGCTTTCTGGGAGAACAAGTTGAAAAGGATTGCTTTCTGGGAGAACAAGTTGATCATATATTTGTTTCGCAAGGAGTTGAATGAAGATGTTCCTGTTTTACTTGATCAATCGACTTTTCTCTTTATTGATGAAGAAGAATTAAACCAAGCCTCCATCATGATTGAGCAGACTCAAATTTTGTAACAATACAAAATATAAAACAAGAGAAGTTAAACTACCACCATGGTTAGAAAGAATCCAACTTGTTGTTAAGGCAAGTTTTAAGAAAACAAGCAATGAAATTAAAAGTCTTCAACTAGAGAACCCTGTCTGGAAACTGGTAATAAGTTTTGCACTCTTAGAAGACGCAGATTCTCAAGTGTCATGGTGGGCTGCCGTCAGAAACACATTGGGATTTGTCCCGTGCCCAGTTTCCATCTAAAGTTAATGATTCCTGTTGGTGGGGACCATTTCTTATCGTGGCATATCAAGTTTTACAGTTTCCTGATGAATGTGGTTACCATTAGGACCAAACACACCGCCGATCCCAAGGAGAAAAAATGCGATGCGATATCCTGAATGGATAGAAATTATCTGCACAACTCCTCATCTCTTGTAACTGTTATTGACCAATTTTGGATGTTAGATCTCTGTTTTCAGTGCCTCTCTCCAGTAAACTTCTGAAAACTACGTCACTGGAGTGAATAACAGTACTTCGTCTGAAAATGATGACAGTACAATGGGACTTCTGAATTGATAAATTAGTTGAAAGACCAAGCATGCTCAAATCACAGCCAATGATAAACATAACTCTTCTTATATGGAATTGTAAAATGGAAGGCGGCGACAAGTTGCCAACTGGATTACACTGCTGCTACCACTATGAGACTTGCAGCTACTCAAGTTCAGTGCTCCACGGTTCAACTCATGTATTCACCCCAAGCACAAAACCATTGCTGTACGAAGGAAGGTTGACTGAGGCAGTATAAATTTTCACTGGAGAGCGGAAAGGATTTGGTGTGACGGGATGTGTTATATGCAATCGAGCACCTCGAACAACCTGCTTTGCATTCACACATGAAAGTTCAGATTGCTCTGTTAGGAAGGCCGGTACACCCATGGTTTTTATCAATTCAAGAGCTCCTCCCCAGGCTGTGTAGCCATCCAATCCACAATTCAAGGCAACAATAACATGAGGAGGGGGCAGGTAAGTGGCTTCCTCCTGATAAATTCCCCTCACAAGGTTCACCCTTACTCTGCTGCTTATCCCTGAAGTTGTGCCTGACAAATTGGTGGGAACTTCAGGTCCAACCATCACAATGTGTATATTACCTGATCCATTGAGCAAATGGCCAATCTCAGCAAAAGCTGACATCCAATCCAACTCTCCTTCAGGCCCAAGGTAGTGGAGAATAACCTCTCTCCCTTTAAGTAAAAGGTTCTTTGAACTGATACTAAGTGCCGTTAATATGTAATATACTGTCAATGGGTGAGAGAGAACATCTGCGACTGGGCTTGACATTGGTAGTGACCTGAGATTATAATACTCTGACCAACCAGAAAGAAGGATCGGGTTTGATGTCCCGTCTCTTAAATGGTTGAGGAAAGGTGAATCCTGAGGATGCTCTTCTTCATCCAGCCCACCCCATGATTCACTGAGTCCACCTTTTACAGGAAGGAGACCATACGGACAGTGAGAATAGCAACCACATTTCCTTCTCCACATACCCTTCTGATGAATACCTAATGACTCAAGCCATTTACACGGCTGCTCAGCAGAACAAGGAAACTTGAAAATTTTCATTGCCAGTTCTTCTTCCCTTTCCATCATATTCTTATAGAGACCACACATACTTTTATGACATTCTTTCCAATGCTGCTTCTGGCAGACAGATCCACAGTAGACCAATGCTCCACAATGCCCACAACAGAGTGCCATTTCTCCATGTACTTCTTTTTCGCACATTGAGCACTTCTTGATACTGGAATTCAAGTTCTTTAAATCAACAAAGATCTCTTCCCTCGGTAGTTCCACATGCTTGGTAGGTGTTGAGCCAGGTGTGGAGCTGGTTTTTTCCTCATAAGTCTGACTCGGTGGATGAGAGATGGTAACTGCAACAAGGTCAGAGCCCTTGACCATTTCTGTAGGCCACTGAACATCAACAGTTTCGATAAATGGTTCAAAATGTGTCATCCTTGACCACTTTGGAGCCCCTTCGGTATCTTCCTGAAGTAAAGGATGCAACATGGATATGGCTCTCATGAATGCATAAACGAACCTGAGATCTTCAGCGGTTGGATTTCTAAACCGAAGGTCACCAGAAGACATGCATCGTGTCACATCAATCACGGGAAACCTGTCAGAACCAGAGACCTCCAATGACAAAGACTTGATCATTCTCCTATTTGAAGCAAACATTGAAGCCTCGGGTTCATACGTGACCCTTAAAAGCTCAGCATTTGGAACACGAATTGTCTCTCTTGATCCTGTCATTTTCTTAGCATCATTCTCAGATCGAAACATGTGAAACCCAACATCCCCACCATCACCACCTATGAACTGAACACACGGAAAAGGTTGCTTCTTACTGGACCAATCTGAGTCTCTTCCAACCCGGACACCAAAAAGATGCCCAGGACGCAACCTTTGCCAGGGTTCAGTTCTATAAAGGGCAGCAGCAGCTCTATAAACTGATTGAATGAAATTAGGAGTAACGCATTCCACCGTCATTAGACAGGTAGCTGATCCAGGACCAAGCCCTGGACCAGTCCCAAATTGCTCCTGCAGTCTATCAAACAGATTCTTCAAATGCAAATCCATCACCACCCTTATTTGAGATCTAACTAAAACAATTGGTGCTCCTTAAACCCCAAAAGACCCGTAAATCCAGAAGCAACAGCACATACACAGATAACTAACGAAACCACATTCTGAAAAAAGAAAAATGCAATGAGCTTAGAATCGAAACAAATGCTTAAAATGACTGTCTGACGAGTACAGCTGCAGGGGTTGAGAGATCAGAAGAATTAAACGAAATAGGAAGACAAAGATGAGAGCTTTATACCGGAACAGGAAGCCTCAGACGTAACTGGAGTTGAGAATTCACTTCGGAGATCCAAAACATTGACTGAACAGTCAAAATTAAAGCCAAAGGTTGAAACTTTATTTCCTTATCCACAAACCACAATAGAAATAGAATACTAAATCCTTTTTTACTTGTTTCTCTTTTTTTTTTAAATAATAATTCCTCCGCAGTGTAATATATTTCTTGAAGAAGAAAGTAAGGGGTAATTAGTTAATTAGTTTGGTAACGGTTAAATGGATATATATTAAAAAAGGTAGGTTGGTTATATATTATAATTACAAGGATATTACTGTAATATCTAATTTTTAAGTGTTGTTTCATAACATTAATGAGAGTAATGTCAATCATTATTTGATGACACTTTTTTCTTTTTTCAAATTTTTTTATAATTAAATATAATTAATTAATTAATAATATTACATTTTAATTAATTACAATATAATTAATTAAAATAATATTATAATATAATTAATTAATTAAAATATAATTCATTATATATTTTTATCTTTTTAGTAATTAAATATAACTAATTACAATCTAACATAAAACAAAAATTTAACAAACTTTTATTTTTAAATATTTTTTAAAAACTAATCATTATCAATAATAATGATAATTATCAATTCATTTTAATTAACCATCATAACTATAATTATCTTTTATTGGTTTCGACTCTTTATTACGTTTATCCGATTTAAACCGATCACCTAGTAAATAATAATACGGATCACATATTCTCTTGCAGGCATTCCTCTTTTCTTGGTAACAAATAAATTTTATAGGACCACGAAAGGTTAAGGAACAAAAGCTTCAGGGTCGGGGGTAATTGTTGTGAGAACGGGCGTAGGTAAACATAATTACTAGGATGACGTATGAATTGACCTTCTCCAAGTGGAACTGGAACTAGGGTTGTGTCCTATAAAAAACAGACGCTTCCTTGTTTAGTGTTGTCTAAATTGTTTCTTCCCACAAGCTCCCAAATATCCCGATCCACCATGAATATGATGCAGCAACCAGGACCAGGAGTTGGAGGAGTAGGCCAACAGGGACAACAACAATACCAACACCCTCCACTTCCATACATGATGATGATGCCTCCTCCTCCTCCTCCCCCCCAGGCCATGTGGGCCCACCACCCTCAACAACAACAACAGATCCAGCACCAACAACCCGCCATTGGCGATGAGCAACGCACTCTCTGGATCGGTGACTTGCAGTACTGGATGGACGAAGCCTATATCCAGGGCTGCTTCGCTCATACTGGCGAGGTCTAGATCTCCTATTTTCCCTTTCCTTGACTTCTCAGTGCAGATTTGTTAAGGATCGTGGTTGTTATACTATCATTGGTTTATGGTTGCTCTTTGGATTTTGTGGTTTTGTTGGTCTTTTCTTTTTGTAATTCGTTGTAAAGCTGTTTCCTTTGCTTCCTGATATTACCTGTTTCGATCAACAACACGGTTGTGTCTTTGACGTGACTGTAAATAACTCGATAATTTTGCTTTTGTTTTTTTATCTTTGAGTTGTTGTTCCATCATTTGTTACTATTCAATTACAATTATTTTCAATTTCCGATATAATTATTTTGAATTTATTTGCACACTTTGTTCTAGATGGAACTGTGAACATTTTCTTGCGTTCTAATTTGGACTGCATATCTGGTGCTAGTATTTCCACGGTAGTTATTCCTAAAATCCAATTTTGAGTGTTGATATCTCCTTTTCCAGTGATAATGCTTATAATTCACTTCAAAGAAGATGTTAACTACTAATTCACTGTCCCAAGAGGCCTTGGTTCATCTTTAATATGGATTTGACAAATTGAAAACTGCAAAAAATAGGTACTGTGACCCAATTTTGCTGATAAAGGTACCTGCTTTTGCAGATTGCTTCTGTGAAGATTATTCGTAATAAGCAAACTGGTCAAGTGGAGGGTTATGGTTTTATTGAACTTACCTGTCGTGCAGCTGCAGAAAGATTATTGCAGACATACAATGGTACTCCCATGCCTAATGGTGAGCAGAATTTCAGGCTTAATTGGGCATCCTACAGTGGGGGTGAGAAACGTGACAATACTCCTGATTACACAATATTTGTGGGGGATTTGGCTGCTGATGTTACGGACTATATGTTGCAAGAGACATTCAGGGCCCACTATCCCTCTGTTAAGGGTGCAAAGGTTGTAATTGACAGGCTCACTGGACGCACCAAGAGTTATGGATTTGTTAGGTTTGCGGATGAAAGTGAACAATTGCGTGCCATGACTGAGATGAATGGGGCTTTCTGCTCTACAAGGCCCATGCGAATTGGTTTGGCCACAAACAAGAAGGCTGATCAGCAATATCCTAAAGGTATGCTGCTTGATGATCAGCAATATCCTAAAGGTATGCTACTTGATGATCTGTTTGTTTATTGAATGGGATCCCTCTATCCACGATCTATAATCCTTTATTCTGACATGCAGTTTAAGTCATAGAATAGCATCATTCCGATATTGGTTTATTACTTGGAATTTTGAATCATTATGCTCCTTTAATCTGTTTAGTAACCTTTTGCGGGATTCACTTTGTCAGTTGCACTTTTTTGAAGATAGACAGCAGTTTCCGAACTCATTTCCTTCCCGTACTTACCTTTAAATGTGGAACAATAATTTTAATTAAAATCTTAAACTTGCAAAAGCTTATAGAACTCCTGTTGTCTCAAAGCAGGGCGTTAAGAGGCTCTAATCATCTAAGGGCCTGGAATTGAGTTCGGCCGAACTGATTGCCCCTTAAGTGCGGGGTCTCACTTAGGTCAGTTTTTAGTTTTTGGCTTGTCCTTCATTTGAGTTTATGTGGCATACATTATGCTACATTTTTCAGAGTGCCTTTTCAGTCATTTTTCCAGTTGAGCTTTTAGTCAAGTTTCCTGAAGGTTTATCCACTCAGTGATGCAGCATATGTATATATAGAGTGGTTTAGGGTTTTCCTTTTCTGATCGGAAACTTCTATTGACCCTTCAAAAGATTTGCTTCCTGATGTCTTCTAACTTCATTCTGATTGTTTCCTTTTTGCTCATTTCACCCTGTTATTATCAAATTTCGACTTTTGGTATATTTTTAGGGCTTATTGGGCATTTTAGTGGCTTAGGTTCTGGTCAATAACATTTAATTTGGGGCAGCCAATTATGTGGTTTAATATTGCATTCTGCTTATGGTTGTTTGCTGTCACCCGAAATTACACTTATGCTTTAAGTTTTGCTGGTAACTGAATCTCTTTTGTCATTGCTTTCATTATTGTGTTGACATTCTCTTCATATTTTGTATGCGGAATAGAAGTTGTATGTGCATAGAATCAGTGGTTATTTAACATGAGGTGGGAAATGGCTGCAGAACTGATTGTACATAATATACATTTAGCTATGATAACCGGGTCTTCTATTATACTCTGTATCCATGTTCATGTGCGATTTACAATTTTAGTAAGTTGAGTTCTCAACTCACCAGGCTATATATTATTTTGTTCTTCATGACCCTGAAGAAGAAGATTACTCCTCCTTCTGTTTCTTGTTTATTTCACCTTTATTTTTTACATGCAGCTTCATATCCTAATTCTCAGACTCCAACCGAGGGCGATCCAAATAATACAACTGTGGGTACTTGTATTTCTTTTTCGTACAAATAACATTATTCGTCATCATTTGTTGCTTACACAAATTTTGAAACAGATTTTTGTGGGAAATTTGGATTCCAATGTCATCGATGAACATCTGAGAGAACTATTTGGCCAATACGGCCAATTACTTCATGTGAAGATACCTGCTGGAAAGCGGTGTGGGTTTGTCCAATTTGCCGACAGGTAACAAACCATTCTGATATCTACCGTGTTCTCATGATAATGTTTAAATATCTGAGATTGTAATTGCTTGGTGGAACAGGAGCTGTGCAGAGGAAGCGTTGAGGAATCTGAATGGATCTCAGTTAAATGGACAAAATATTCGACTCTCGTGGGGGCGCAGTCCTTCTAACAAACAACCTCGGCCAGATACAAACCAGTGGAATGGTGGTGGTGGATATTATGGATATGCTCAAGGTTACGAAAATTATGGATATGGCGCCCCTGCAGCACCTCAGGACCCTAACATGTACTATGGAGGGGGCTATCCCAGTTATGGGAATTATCAGCAGCAGCCGCAGCAAGCGGGATATAGCTGAAATTTTGATCTGTTATTTTAATACTTGCCTTTCTTTTAGACCTCTGCTTTTCTTACAATTCTCTGACAAGTACCCTCGCTTTTTAAGCGCATTTTACTTAGCAACTCGACTTGATGCGATCTTTTTGTTTGTGTTTTTCTGGTCCGGCTGGTTGTGAGTTTAACAAATGCAGGTTATTTGGCAGAAGCAAGGAAAAGGATAGTGTACTTTACAATGGCCGGGCACGTAGTTAATGACTGCGTATGCAAGGGTGACGTAATGATTATAAATAATGAAGGATCTGCTGTAATATCATTTAATATTGTGCAAAAAATTTCAGTAAGATTCCTTCTAAGATGACCCAATAACGGACCAAATCAAGCATGTAAATTCTCAATTAATATCTTGTGTATTAGCATATAACATTTATATTTAGTAAATTAAATGTACAAATTAATTTAGTTTAGTCATCCTATTTTTCTATTTTATTTTATCATAATTAGATGTTAATATTAAACTTTAATTTATTTCATTTACTAATATAAGTTAATTATTATAGTTATTGAAAATAAAAATATATAAATATTTAATATACTCAAAATTATTCAATATAAAAAATTATATTAATTCATTCTAATTAAATAATTAGATATGTTCATCATCTTATATTGCGCTAAATTATAATAATACGATCATTTATAAACAAAATATTAATTAATTGTAACTTTCATTAGTGGAAAATTTGGTCTGGTTTTTGAAACATAACTTAAAATATATTGGAGTGATATTTTACTCTCCTTTTCACTCTTCATAATTTGTTTTACTTTTGCAATACAATAATCAAATAATTCATCATTTGCATTTTAATAAAATTACGCATCATACATATGCGGTAACCATATGTTTTTGCTTTAACATATCAAGGCATGAAGATTGATACACTCATATTTTCATATATGTTTAGGACTTAATTTAGAGTCTTTTATATTCATTTTATGTTCATCTATAACTGGTTTATCATGTTTTAGCATTAATCGAGGTTCGTTGACGCAAAGTGCATAAATGAAACAAATAGATTCGAATTGCACTATTTTTGGGTTTCTGACAGACTTAACCTTTAGTCATTGTGGGATTGTTATCTCGAGATTGGTTTAGCCAAAAATTCTAAAATTTCATACTTAAATTCTTGAATTATTGATGGATTTTTTGGGACCAATTGCAGATTTTTCTAAGTTGGAATTTAGGAGAAATAAATTCTCGAAATTCGCGTCAGATTATGGATCACTAGAATGACCTTTTGACGATATTTCGACCATAACTTTTAACTCAGATAGCAAAATCCAGTGATTCAAGTCTCATATTGAAGCTAACTCAAAGACAAAGATACTGATAAATTTTGATCTCCTAAGTCGTCACCATTTAATTTTTATGCACTATCGAAATTGACCTCTACCCATTCCAACCAACACCATTTCAACAACTAAGAGTAGCCTCCACCAATCAGCCCTCACCAACGTAACTCCAACAAGAGGCTGTCTCTTTGTACCACACGATCCATTCCCTTAAGCATGCAGCCAGCTACTTCCACTCTCCAAGGCCTCCACAATTACACAACATCATTTCAGCTCCCATACTCCACACACAAACCCACACATCAGCCCCACACTCCATTTCACTCTCCATACCTTCACAACGTCCCACTCCATTCTTCTCACATGCAAAACCCCACCTAGCTCCAGCCTTTCACTCCACTAACACATCATTCATACTTCA
>JANZXP010000002.1:26322136-26336141 GCA_027576715.1 Erythroxylum flavicans
TCATATTCATAGTTATTTTGGTCACATTAAATTGGGAGTTGTTTAAAAATTTATATAAGTTTTTTTTAATTTCTTTAAATTAATTTTAATTTCCTCAAAATTTCGCTCAACTCGATTTCAAATATCGTTAGCTAGCATAGATTTAAATTTTCTCATAATCCCTGTGGACACGACTCGGTTCTTACCGATTTATTACTTACTTCGACAACCGTGCACTTGCAGTTTACGAACAAAGATATTTAAAAGTATAAAAAATCTTGTTCTTATAATGCTAAAACATCTTTTAATATTTATCAATGAAAAATATATATTAATAGTTCTTATCAACATTAAGGTCTTTGTCTTCCTTTATAATCTTGCAAATGATATTCAAATATATTAGATAGTGTGAGTCAACTAAATAGAAGTTACATAAATATATAAAGACTATAATATTAACAGAAAGTTAATAAGTATCAATTGTAATTAAAATATTTATTGAAAATTGATTCGTCGGATTTGATATTATTTATAAAAGAACTTGAAATTCAATTACAGTACTTTTTCATCCATTCATTACATATGTGAAACACATGTCAAATGAGAAATAACATCTAAGATTTTGGGTTTAATCAATTCTTCTATCCCTTTATAGTATTTGTTCACCAGTTGAAAAATATTCATCAGTATATATATATATATATACTGGCTATTGCTCTTATACAATCTTACAAAATAAAATTATATTATTAAAATAATTAATTTAATATAAAGGTCTACAAAATACTAATAAAGTATAAGAACATACATTAAAATTTGAAAATTATTTTGAATTATACTGGACTCAAGAGGTGTACTGGTAAAGGATGGCGACATAATGACTATTTTCGTAAGATGATTAACTGCATATAATGCTTTGCAAAATTTCTTTGAAATTATTTAGGTTGAATGTTTAAAATGCTTTTATTGATTATCATTGTCTTACTATGCTATTATCATAAAAAAATTGCAACTTGCTCTTATATGATCAAATGAATAGTTAGCTTTAAGCCTCTTAAACTTTTTAATTTATAACATAAGTTCAAAAATGTTATTTTGATTATTCTTAAATTCTCATAAGTTTTTAAACTTTTTAACTCATCGGGAAGTTTAAAAAGATTATCTTACTTATTCTTAAATTCTCATAAATCTTCGTAAGATTCTTATTCAAAAGTTTCCATATCTAATAATGTCTAGACATAACAAAAGTTCTACACGGTTACATGTCTAAATGAAAATATTCATACTCCTATATAATTGGAGAAATCAAAATTGTCTTGATCATTTATCGCAAAGTCTAGTTCAAAATCTGATAAGGAGGTTATCTATCATGTCAATATTTAATAGTTAATAAAGACATTAAAATATCAATGGTAAAACTATTCTCAAACATCAAAACATATAACATAAATTTAAGAAGTTTATATAAAATATTTAGTTAAAAGAGTTCGTGTAAAATAATAGATATTCAAGTCATCAAAAAGTGTCTTAACCAATAGTAGATCAGTATCTAAAAATATAATTAATGAGATATAATCTAATCCATCTTCTCTACAACTGATACCTCTATAAAATGTTTTCCATAAAGTAAAGAATCATTTAAAACTTTTACTACTTTTTCATATTAAACACCTTTGACATTGGAATCATGTAAAGGCTTTAAGCATTCCTTGGTTGTGTTTTTTTTTTGGGAACAGTAAAAGCAAACTTCATTACTAAGCCAAATCGACTTGAAGCAAGTGACAAAGATCAGTAGGGAAGAACATTCCCCTGCAAAATACAACCAGCAGTAAAACTAGAATCTCGAGCTAGGAAATTAGCAATCTCGTTTGTTAATCGTTGAACAAAACAAATAGAAACATTCGACAAAGCAATAAGCAAGTTGCGACAATCTAAAATTAACCCACCCATGGAGAAAACATCAAGGTATCACTTCGAATCGCTTACACAATCAACAAGCAATTTGTCTCGACAATACAGGACTGGCTCGGCTGATGTTTTTTCCAACTTAACGCCTCCTTTACAGCCAAGGCTTCAACCATTTCAGCATGTATATGTCCACGAAAACAATGTTGTGAAGCATAAATAAGTTGTCCTACCCAATCACGCACAATGAAAGCAAAATCATATTTACCTTATGCTTCAAAAGTAGCTCCATCAATGTTGACCTTGAGAGTATTCCTCTAGTGCACACCAGCGCGTCAAGCCATCCTCTACAATAGGAGCATCAGATGAAGTCTCAAATTGATTCTGCGATTTCGCCCATTCCTCAAGGTATACACGAGCCTGAAGCACCACTTCTTCAACCGAAAAATGTTTGCCTTGCCAAACCCAAAGGTTACGAGCTTTCCAAACACCCCAACAAACCATACTAAGCTGCTGCCAAGTTCTTTGAATCAATCTAAGTCCCGCCTTCTGGATACAAGCTGAAGCAAAATTATAAACAAATACTGTATATAAAATTGAATCCGGCTCACCATTACACAGTGAACAAGTAGGTGTAACAGGCACATGTTTAGTGCCCAATTGAACATTGGTAAGGAGACAGCTACTGCTCGTGCACCATAAAAAGTTCTTCACTTTAGGGGGAATTTTCAAATTCCATATTTTCCTCCACAACCCCGAATTATCCGCTTGATCATTATAGCCTTTAAGTTGTTGAAGCAGTAAATAGGCACTTTTAACTATATAACAGCCTAATGACTCCTTCAACTAATGCCAATGATCTTCTTGCTCTGAATCAGAAAGGGGAAGACTACAAATAAGGTCACAATCTCTAGCATTGAAGATGTCTTGAATAACCTCCAAATCCCACTTAACCAAACCCAACTTTATAAGGCAACTCACCGTTCGGCCAATAAGAGAAGGATGAGAATTGGTGACAAAAGAAGTAAGCTCATGAGGAAGACAAGGAGACCCTAAAATTTCGATATCCAACTTCATAAGGCAACTCACCGTTCGGCCAATAAGAGAAGGATGAGAAGTGGTGACAAACGAAGTAAGCTCATGAGGAAGCCAAGGAGACCCTAAAATTTCGGTATCCAACTTCATAAGGCAACTCACCGTTCAGCCAATAAGAGAAGGATGAGAAGTGGTGACAAACGAAGTAAGCTTATGAGGAAGCCAAGGAGACAGTAAAATTTCGGTATCCAACCCCCTTCTAATACATCTACGAACACCACCCCGAAGCAGTTTTTGACTCTCCCTTATACTCCTACAAATAAAACTAGGATTGGAGCCCAACTCATCTGTAAGGGGAGAGCCCAAAGGGTAGTAACGAGCCTTAAAAATCCTACCAACCAAAGACTCAGGCCTCAACAATAAACGCCACAGTTGTTTGCTGAGTAAAGTAATGAAATCATGTAGATTTCGAAACCCCAGCCCTCCTGCACTCTTCCTTCTACACGTCCTATCCCAAGACATCCAATGAATACCACGCTTCTGACCTATCTTTAGATTCCACCAAAATCGCGCCATCATCTGCTCAAGCTCATCACACATCCCTAATGGCGGTAAAAACACGTTCATAGTATAGTTAGGAAGGGATTAAACCACTGTTTTAATAACGATTTCCTTACCAGCTCTAGAGAGCAATTTCCCTTCCCAACTCTGAATACGACGCTGAACTTTGTCCTTTAAAAACCCTAGTATGGCATTTTTATTGCGCCCAATAATACTTGGTAAACCCAAATAAGTACTCGTCTCTGTAGCCTCAGGAATAGCAAGCATATTACACACTTGATGGCACATCCCCACATCTGTATTCGTACTGAAGAAGATTAATGACTTAGCACGATTAATCTGCTAACCAAATGCCCGCTCATATTGACCAAGAAGTCGAATAATACACCCAGCTTCTTCAACACTAGCCCGCGAATATAAATAACTTTCATTGGCGAAGAACATATGAGATACTAGCGGTGCACCCTGAGCAACCTTCACCCCATGAAGCAAGGCATGCCACTCATACCTTTTCATTAACACAGATAGCCCCTCTGCACACATGATAAACAAATAAGGGGAAAGAGGATCCCCCTGGCGAAGCCCACGTGAAGGAATAACAGGACCTAGTTCTTTACCCCCACTCACTACTGTATACTAGATTGAGGAAATACAACACTGAATAAGCTGAATAAACCGCCTATGAAAACCTATCCTCTCCATTATATCCACCAAAAAAACCCTATTCAATACGATCATATGCTTTACTCATGTCCGATTTTAAAGCCATATAGCCTTTATTGTCGTGTCGCTTCTTCTTCAAATAATGCAAAATCTCAAAGGATACCACAACATTGTCATAAATGAGCCTTCATGGAATGAACGCGCTCTGAGTATCTGAAATAACATCATCAAAAACTCTCTTGATCCGATTAGCCAACACTTTAGAAACCACTTTGTACAGGACATTACATAAAGAAATTGGCCTAAGATCCCCCATTGATAAAGGATTCTTCTTCTTCAAAAATAACACCACATTTGTATCATTTAGTCCATCAGGAAGCCTAACTTGACCAAAGAAATGCTTAACCAAGTCACACACATCGCTACCCACTACTGACCAGTGTTTATGATAGAAGCCAGGGGTCATACCATCAGGTCCCGGAGCTTTATCTGGATGCATCTGAAACAAAGCCGTCCTTACTTCTTCATCTAACACAGGCCGACTCAACTCAATATTTTGGTCTTCAGTAATCATTAGGTCAACACAGTCAAGAATGGCAGTACAATCCGAATACGAAGCAGTAAACAGATCATGGAAATAACCAGTTATCAAATCAGAAAAACCATGATCCTAATCACACCACATACAGTTACTGTCTTGAAGCCGAACAATTTGGTTGTTTCTTTTCTGGGCACTCATTGAAGCATGAAAATACTTGCTATTCTGATCTCCGACTTGGAGCAAAAATTGTTTGGATCGTTGGTGCCAAAAGATCTCCTTCTGGGTTAAAACCTCAAAGAGCTTAGCTTTTCCTCCTTATACCATCCAATAGATGCCTCATCTCTACACTTTTTCAGTTTCTGGAGGGCCATCTTACAACGTTTAATTCTCTCATTAAAGTTCCCAGTAATCTCGCTACCCTACTGAGCTAAATGCTCCCCACAACATATAATCTTCTCCTGCACAGATAAGCCAACACTTTCCTGCCAAACGTCCTCAACAATCTGCTTACATATAGGTTCCCTTAACCAAGCATTTTCGAATTTAAAACTCCGAATTCCATGAAAAACTGACCTACGATTAAGCTCTAGGAAAATAGGACTATGATCGCTAGTGGAAGTCTCCAAATTGGTGAGAATAGCCGAATTGAACAAGTCTCGCCACTTCTGATTAACCACTGCTCTATCCAATCTTTCTTCCACCCATCTACTTATTCCTCTTCCCATCTCCCAAGTAAAAGGGTACCCAACCATATCCAAGTCAGAGACCACACAATCAACAAACACTTTGCGAAAACCATCTATCAAACTCAAAGGGTAAGGCGTACCACCAATTTTCTTCTCATTCGACCATATACTATTGAAATCACTTGCAATACACCACGGCAAGTCACACAATCCAGCTAAACGCCGAAGCAAACTCTAGCAGACTTCACACCTAGCACGATTAGGCTCCCCATAATACCCAGTTAAAAACTAAAAAATATCCCCTTCCCCTTTAATTTTTACATCAATGTGATACACAGAGAAGCCCATCAATTCAACATCGTCCCTATACTTCCACAGAAATGCCAACCCACCACTTCTTCCATTCACCTCAACAACGAAGCTACCTTCAAAGTCAACACTTCTCCCAAACCTTTCCATACGTTCCCGTCTACTAAGAGTTTCATTAAGAAAAAAAACATGGGCTACTTCTGAATAATAATATCCTTAAGGAATTGAATAACCCGTGGGTTCCCAAGCCCACGACAATTCCAACACAATAGACTCATATTTATGTCATTTTTTGGAATACCACTGCTAAACATTCTTGGGATCTTGATTAACCATTCCATCATGTGCCTCTACCACTAGCCGTTTACGTTTTTGGTCCATAATAGTCAAATCCGTCCCAGCACCATCAATAATATCCATATCTACACTTTCACCTAAAGGATTTATATTTGACAGTTGTCCTACCAAATCCTCCCCATTGACTACAAACTGCTCACGTGAAGGAGCAATTTTCGTATCAAGCTGTTTATTTTGCCCATTTCGAACCACATAATCCGTAGCATGAATCCTCGAGTTGACTAGTGGAGCTGTACCAGCTGGGCCGACACCTTCATCTTCAATGACGTCGAACTCATTCCACAGCCACTTCGCCCCAATCTGCAGATGGTGACGGGGCGGTTTGATCGGCATAAAGGTCTCATACGGCTTCACAATGCCCTCAACTGGTGTATTAAAAATCGTGGGCAAAACTTCTCTGAATGACCAATGATGCCACACACAAAGTAAAACATCGGAACACGTTCATAACGAAACGAGGCCCAGCACTCCATCTCATTCTTACGTAGCTTTCTACGCCTTTTTAATGGCTTTCCAATGTTAACCGTGACCCGAATACGAAGGTAATCCCTCCAAATCCCAACAAAATTCTTCTTATCCGATTTGACAAATTTTTCAATGAAATTTCCAAGCTCCTCTGCAACCCTTTTAGATATAAAACCAGTCCGTAGATCATGAATTTGCACCCATAAGTCCAACTGGTGAAGAGGTTTCATACGTAAAATATCCCCTGGATTCAACCTTTCAAACATTAACGGCATCCGATTAAATGTCCACGGTGAACCATCTATCACACGTTGAATATCTGTCTCACGGTAGAATTGAAAAATGTATAGATTGTTTTCCAATTCCCTAACTTAAAGCCCCTTCACTAGCCTCCAAAGTGATGCTATCATATGTTTCATGGCTTCAAAATCCATTAATCTATCAATAAGAAACTTACCTACCAAGCAGAGTCTTGAATCAATCTCCCCAGTAGTAGAAACCCCGTCGTTAGTCTCCGCAAGTACCAGAGCATCCTCTCCTTCCTCCTCCAAGCAAATATCAGCCCATCACTCCGTTATCACTGGAATGCTAGTGCTGCTAGACGCCATAGTAACGATCACAACAATCCCACAACAATCAACTTAACAGAAAAATCCGACACCAATAGACTAGCTTCAACATGTCAAAAGACAAGACTGCGTCCCTGAAAACCCAAGAATAAAACCCAATCACTCACTGCCAAAGATTAAAGGAAAGCCCTCAGCCGTCTGAACCAAAAAAAGCCCTAATTTTACGTTTTCATAAAGTATGTTTTTCCTTAGTTGTGTTAATCTATTGATTAATTGAAGAAACTTGAAATATGTTATCTCTAGTGGATGATGTTACTACTATTTATAAATAGTTCTTTCTTTTTAACTATTTATTGATTATAACAGATATATTTTCTAGAATGTTAAGTATGTATCTTTTTTCCTTTTTCTTTTTAGGAGATTTCTTTTTTAAAAAATGAACTTCTAACTTGATCTTCTTTTTATTGAAGGAAGAAACTTCATCAACTTTAATTATACATTCTTCTTCTGCATTGTTTGATGGAGATTTAGTTTATGGATATACCTGCAAACTAATTGTCATAGTATTTCTAAAAATATGATACTAAGTTTGAAAATTAATTACATCATTTCTTGTTGAATCTGAAAGTCATTTTATGAAGATTTATAATAGTATATACCAATAAGTAAAGTAATATTTTACCTTCTTCCACTAGACTTGAATATATTCTTTATTGAATTTTAGACTTGAATATATTCTTTATTGAATTTTATATTCTGACTAATCTTAATATTCTTTTAACTAGATTTGAAAAATGTAATAGTTTTTCCCTTCTTTAGTTCTTTAACTATTAATGAGATTAAGTGTAACTCTATTGCATCATCCATACTTCATTCTTTTTATTTGTTTCCATATAATCATTTGAATCATTTCATATTATCCGAAGCTTCCAATCAATAAAAGTCATCTTCTTTCTTTTTTAAAGAGCAACTAAATGTCTGATGCATTAGGAATACACACCAAAAATTCAAACAACGAGCCATGACTCAAAACAAATATCTAGAAAACTAAAAGAAAATAGAAAGGGTTTTACTCTTCAAATTATTCACAAACCCAGGACCAAAAAATTTAAGAAATTTCCAATACATCCTCGAAGGATCAATATAAACATAAGAACAGTCCACACGGTTATTAAAAAAAAAAAACATTGTCACTAATTCCCAGCGTCATTGACTGTTTAGAAGTTATGAAATGTTCCTTATATAGAGGCAAACCTACAATCAACAAAATTGATACGATAAAATGCTTACGAAATGCATAGAACTCCCAGAATCTATATGCTCATAAAATTCACAAAATGTAGAAGAGAAGAGGATAAGATAGCCAGTCAGTTTTCCACCAAATATATGATTAACATCCACTTAATACCTTATATTATGGTGATTTACGCAACATGGCTCCTTTATTTCCTATATATATTACGACACAAGATGACTCATGCTTACGGTTTGCCCATTATGGTTTTCGAAATTATCATTTGGCCAAGCAGATCGTTTTTGGGATGACTAAGTTTCTGCAGGTGGAATGGCATCCTTGATTTGACTAGGAGCACCTGATGAACTGCAGAATTGGGATTCAGCCACTCCAGAAAGAATAGCTCCTTCAGCGGCAATCTTCATTTCCAATGGAACAGTTTCTCCCTCGAAAAGAGTCACCGGTAATCTAGTTATTGTTACAGGGCCTAAGGCTTCCTTCATAATTTCTTCCGTGCCAGAAGAACCGGAGAACTGATTTTCCTTCATTGGCTGAAGATGAGATCCTTCGGTACTAAGCTTTGATTCAGAGTTCATAACATCCCTCTCAAACATTGTCACTGGAAGGCTGGTGATTGATGCAGACTGTGAATTTACCTCAGTAACCTTATCACTATCCGTTTCTTGTGTCTTATTTAAGTGAGGTGTTTTATCATTAGCAATCTCCATCACAAGATCAGGTGGTACAACTTCCAACTGTTCTTCCATCAAACTGTTCAAGCCACTGGGTACAGAAGACGCAATTCCAGCCCCAACAATTACAGGAGCTTGACTTTGTTCAAGGTTCGGGCTTTTATCTCCATCATTAAATGATTGATATGGCTTATGGCCAAGATAAGCCGACTGTTGCTGCAGTTCATGGTCAATGGTATCAGTTCCCAACAAGATATCATTGGTAGTATTAGACTTCACAACTGATTTTGTTAGTTCAGTTGGGTCTATGGTCACATCAGGATCTTTTCTTACGTTAGTCTCAAATTTCTGCATCCCTTTATCCTGTTCAGCAACTTTATCATGCCCTAAACAATCCATTACCAGGGAAGATTGGGTCTCCTTACCTGGATCCAAAATTTGTGCTGAAATAACTTGCCCTTCCGATGAAGGTCTGGTGGAAAAGATTGGCAAAATACCAGTCAGAGACAACATATTATAAGTTGATTGGTTTTCTTGTGCAATAGGAACATTCATCAACTCAGATGGCAGGCCCTGGTCTTGAACTGGCGGTAAAAGATTCTTGGGCTCACTAAGCTGCTTATCACGCTGTTCTAATGAAAGGACAGAATCAGTGACCTTTACTGACGAATTTGGAACAGGGATGGGAATCTCTGTTCTTGTATACATCTTTGCTTGTGGAGCCACATCATTTGCAGTCGAAATTGGAGTGATTCGGCCTGGTAGAAATACGACACCCCTTAGATAAGTGTCACTGTCTCCTACCTTAAGTTTAAGGAGATATCCAGCATCAAATGAACCATCAATGACACCATAAACCGTTTGACCCACCATGTCATTGCCAACAGCACCAGTTGAACCCACACTCTGTTTATTTTTACCAATACTGTCAGATCCAGGAGCCGTAGGAGTATTCTCCCCTTGTATCAGGCCCTCATCCTTGCGTGGACGACCACGTCTACGTTTCAATGGAGGATCTGTTGGAGAAGAAGAACATGTCCCTTGTTGGTTCATTTTGAACAACTGATGAAGGATGAACACTCTTAGATGGCCTTCTAATTAGCCAATTGACAAGATGATGGCCCTTTTCACCTTTCCTATATGTAAACAATAGGTTCAAAAGTTATGTATGATTTTGCAAATCGCAAATCACTTATAACTATTCTTGTAGTTCTGCCAGCAGCACAAAAAATTGAAACAATCATCCTCTAACAAACACGATGCTTGCATGTAATAACTCAACTTTTTCCTAGACCCATTGAAGAGTTTTGCAATTATGCTCCCCATATGAGAAATACAAAATAAGGAAATTTTCAAGGAAATGAAAAAGGGAGTCGATCATAACACAGCGCAAGGAATCGGGAATCGAACATGTCATAGGTTAGTGATACAACGTAAGGCTTGTAAGCAAATGATCAGTTAAATTGTATGAGAAACAAAATGCTATCCAGGCCACAATAGTGACATTTTATTAATTATATATTTAGGAAGAAAAATAGGTACAGGTTAAACGAGGAACTATCCATTGCCAAAAAAAAAACATTATTTGCATACAAGGTACTTAAAGAATGGGAATACAATTTATTGGGTAATGAATATATTATGAACCCATGATCATATCCAAATGAGATTTTTCCATCCACACGCAAGTTTCTCATTTTATCCTGCTCTATGATAAGAGAAAACTTTTCTACTGTAATTTTGTCAATGAGGGAGAGATGGAAAGAAGCAAGTTAGGTTGAAACATAGTAATTAAAGAATAATATAATCATCTGAAAGCCCCTTTATTTTGATTTAATGGAACAGGGACCAGCAATCAAATATGTTCCAGGTAAGGGAAAAGTTGAGGTCCTTAAACACAAGCACATAAAATTTATGTTCAAAGAAAATTCTACCATAAATAGAAAGAAGAAGTTAATATGATGAATAACCAAACAAAAAGCTTTCAAATGTTCAGTAGAAAAGGTATAAGTTCATATTTCACATACATCAAATTGTAACCAACTAGATTAACCTAATTGCATTAACATTAGAATATCTCCTCAAAAAATGTAGTGATTGAACACCTATTACCACAATTAATAAACAATAAAACTAGAAGGAGCTCAGACTTATAACCTCTGACAATTCTAACAAATTTTCCAATGGTATCATACCTCACTAGCAAAACAGAATGATAGGGGAAGCATTATGGATCATACATCCAAGATCATTTCAAAAACTTTAGATTCCATTGACATCTCAATAAAAGAAAGAGAATTGATTATCCACTATCTATAGTGCAATTCAAAATCTCACACTAATAGGTGGAGGTGGATTTGCAAATTCTTACTGAAATTTACTGCAGAAGCTAAAGACCATTTCTAGAACATGGATATCACTAAGTACTTTCTCATCAAAGTTAGGCTCTCAGTAGTAGCCATTAGCTTTTAGCCCACAACTGAGAAAATCTCATACCATGGCTGCAGCTTTAAATCCTCAAGGCAGGGGAAAGTGAGAGGAGAGAATCTAAAAAGAGATAAGAATAGCTTCTTAGGATACTGATTCACATTTGGAAAACATGCATAATTCTGGAAAGGTGTGCAATAATAATAGCACCTATAATTAGCGTATCTACTATAAAAATCTACAATTTCCAGGTCGGATCAAGTTTAGCAAAGATGCAGTCATAGGCCTACTAACTTGTCCAAGGTTAGCCCATCAAAAGCTCGCCATAGCTGGCCCACCGAAATTCAACATGAACGGAGATACACAGTGAAAATGATCAATGTGATAGTTGTAGGCCTATACGCTTACATTCTTTCTCACCCATTACAGCTAGCATCCGGCTCTTATCCCTGTTGCTAACAATGGTGCTCCAGCATTTCACCAAGCAAAGGACAGAATTTTCATGTATAAACATGTTAATCTTAAATCTTCTGAATTTTCTATGAGCAGTGTCACCAAAAATGATTTTATAAGGTTGGACGTGCAGATGCATATGGGACAGACTCAACTCTTTGTCAACTTTAGTCGCCAAAAATTAGTCATTTAGATACTCATTACCACCACATTCAACCTAGTTGTTGCCTTCAATTTCTGTTTAGTTAGTAGTTTCTATCGAAAGTGTTCATCATCAAATTTTCAATCCGTAAAGCCAAATCAAATGATCTACAGATTCAATAATTTTCACTTTTATTGAAGGACTCCATTTTGGAGTGCTAAAGATTTATTATGCAGCACCAACTTTTTAAATTTTATGTTTCCATTAACAACGCTAAGTTCTGCCAGTCATCTTGCCTTTCAATGACTTATAACCAATCAGCGATTTATCCTATTTCATTCATCTTATCACCATCAATAACTTGGATATTTGAATCAATAAAAAAAAGTGTTTACTTCTTTATTCGATTTCAGGTTTGCTAAATAACTTTCCCTGTCTATAGTCTCTTAAATGTCAACTAGAAAAGACATCGAGTCTCATTTCTAGCTAAGCTATCTTATGTTCGTAGTCATTGTATCCTTCACTAATTCAGGATACACTAATTTACTAAGTTGCCTTACATTCATAGAACTCTAAATTTTTCTACAGAGCCACTGTACTTTTCCATGTCATTACTGGTTTCCAAGTGGACTCCTGATCGTTTATTCAAACTAAAAAAAAATATCTGTTCTGCAATCAAAAGGAGTAACAGACTGTTTAAGAGTTCACCAATTCAATAGATTGTGCAAGACCAAAATTAATGAAGACCATGAAAGTTCCAACGGCAATCACCCAACAAGCGAACATGTCTCCTAATTATACACAATTTTTTGACCATCTTGCCTCCCATACAGACCCTTTAAGAAGCAAAAAGGACACGCAGACGAAACAAAACGGTATAAAATTGTCCTATCAAAGCAAAGAGTCGCACACGGTTCCATATTTTTGTGCATGAAAGCTTTTTTGTTTTCTTAATGTATAACACCATAATTTCCTTCGTTTTACCCATTTAAATTAATACACTTAAATGTCAGCAAAGATATCAGCTAATCCGTGAAAACTGAAAAAACCTTTCATCTCATTCATGTCAAATCCATAAGAAATCTATCCGTGTCATCATCTTTTCCAATAGGTTAGAGCATTGATGTTGCCAAAGAAATCAAGCCATCACCAAGAGTTAAACGTGTGCATCATTAAATACAAAACTGAGAAACTTACTCATCAATGTGGTCCAAGATCTGAGAATCCAAATGGGTATTTAAAAAATCAATCCACAATGCCGAAAATATGAAGCTTTATAGCTATAGAAGGTGTATGTAGCTGCATTGTCTGGCCATTTGGTGTTTGGTTTCAGGGAAAATAACTGTCGTGCAAGGAAAACTCCATAGTGGAAACATGGCAGTTCTCGGATCCTTGGGCTTAAATAGGTCTCCTTATGGACCCATTAAATTAGCATGTGCGGAAGCTGTTACAATTAGTGGTATGACTGTAATTTCTGTCATCTGATAGTTTTTGTTTCGGAAATAGTACATATATTAGTAACCTAATAGGAGTTTGTTATTTGATAATTATTAAAAAAATTATTTTTTTTGAGTACTTCACTTTGAAATTTACAACATGTATTGTAGAATATGTCCATTAAACGTTTGTTATTAAGAAATATAGAACATAACTTATTTATTAATTATTAAACCATGAATATTTCTAAAACTAAATTCAAGTCATAGTACTTAAAGGTAAATTTGGTATTTATTACAAATATAGTTTCTAACTTATGTAGAGTTATGACATAGGTTGTGTTTATTTTTCTAAAAAAATACTAAACTTTATTTGATATTTTGATTAATTTCAATTAAATACAGTCAAAACTTAACATTATTCACATTATTAATTCAAAATATAAGTCAATAATTTTAAAATTATAATAATGAAAACTATTATTATTATTATTATTATTATTATTATTATTATTATTATTATTATTATTATTATTATTATTATTATTATT
>JANZXP010000002.1:26336241-26361339 GCA_027576715.1 Erythroxylum flavicans
TATTATTATTATTATTATTATTATTATTATTATTATTATTATTATTATTATTATTATTATTATTATTATTATTATATCATAGCCTTATGATATTTTTAATCAAAATTTATTGGACTTGAATTTAGTTTTAGAAATATTCATGATTTGATAATTGACAAATGTAACACTTTATTGTTTTTTTCTTACTCTCACTTACAATGTAGTATTATTATTAGAAAAGTAAAACAAAAATAGTGTAACAATATGGAGACTTATATATACTATAATTAGTTACATAATGTAACAAGTATCAAATAAAATCTTAGGCATAATTCACAAACTAAATTGATAAGATAAATCCTTAAGGATTTGTTAAGTAATAATTGTAGCAATCATTTGTAGGTTTCTTTATGTTAGACATATCATCAATTAAGTAATTTTTTGTGATATAATATTATATATGGTTTGATTTTAAATGTTTTTATAATTGATTTTAAATATTTTAACAGTTTGATATGTTGAATAAACTCAAATCATTACTGTTGGTATTAATCTAGAATTTGGGTGTGCGAGGAAGGAATTCTCCCAGAATTTATACTTGAGTTCTTATGGATGATATAAATAAGTTTTGAAAAACTTAGAAAATGGAGTTCTAAGCTATTAAAATTGATAACTTGAGTTGAATTGAAATCTAAAGTAAAAAAAAAGTAATTGATTGTAGCAAAAGGAAATCACAAAATACAAAAGGGAATTCGATATAATAAAGAAAAATTCACAATGTAAAGAAAACTAAAGAATAACAAAGTGTTTCTAAAATAGGCTAATTGTTTTCTTTGAAGATTGATTTTTTGTTGTATTATGATTATGCTGGTCCTTCATTTTTCCTCACAATGTTGGTGAATTTATAATCCTTTCTTATATTTTAACTAACTACCTAGCATTGTTTTCTTAACTTCCAAATTTTGGACTTTTGCCTCAAGTAACTTTCTAACCTCCAACCATTCATCCATATTTTTGTTTACTACTTTTATCATTTTCTCAACTTTCATAGATTAGACTTCCATAAATTTACATATTTCTTCCCACTTCCCTAGTTTTCATTTGGATATGAATTATTTAACTAAACATTTATTGAGCTTTCATTTCTATGCTAACTCTATTTGACTGAATGACTTTTTCAGCCAAGTGGGTTGAATTAGCTCTAGGCTATCAACAATTGTCTCCCGCATATATTTAGTTAAGCAAATTGAACATATGATACGAAAATTCCCTAGGTCTTTTATAAGTTGGACTTCAAATTCCATCCCAATATCTTTACAAATTCTAGACTGAATTCTTGAGTTAGGCCTAATGATTGTGACGATATTACTAAATCATAAACAATCTTTTATAAATAAGAAAATTCAAATCCAAAAATTGCATTAAGATATTTCACATTTGAAATCCTTATTTCTTTTTCCGTTACAGAAGATAGAAAATATCTTTTAATTTCAAACTTTGGCTATTCCCTTAAGATTCGACCTTTTCCATTATAAAATCTTCCTATTACTTCTTCACTTCCCATCTCAACCTTAAGATGATCTCTATCCTCTTTTTTACTTTAACATTTTTTATCTATGAATTCTATAACCATGATTTCTTCTCGTCACACTTTTTCCTCTTCTTTAACATATTCTTCTAAACTGAATGCCACCAATGTATGTTTCTAATTTTCACACTTTCATAAAAAATCTGTTCGATTTCTTTTAAATTCATTTCTTTTCACACGTTCCAAAGCTTGAAGTGGTTTCTGTTTGGTCTGACCCTTTTCTAATCTTTATAAGAATTAGTTAAAAGAATTCTTAAGCACTTATTTTTTATCACTAATTCCGACATTTGAATTCTTATTTTTATCACTATAGAAAGATTTCCTTATTTTGATCATGAACACAATCTACCTCTTACTATCGAGACTCCTTCACCTATTGTTTCTTTTCATCTATCACTCTCTTATTTGGAAAAAGTAAGTAAGTCAAACTTACCTCTATAATTTGCCTTGTTTCAAGCTCCCGAATCCCTAAAAATGTGGCCTAACTAAGTGGATGGACAGGTTATATCTATTATATCGTTCAACCTAGAAGAGACATGATCTTTTGTAGCTAATAGTCCTTTCCAAGAATTCCATAGAATATCAACCCAGTGTTGTATCTACAATTTTGCAATTATAAAGTCCTTTATGTATCTTCTTTATATTTCCTTTTGGTCATGCTTCAACTTCATTGAAAGACATTTTCTTTTTAACTAGATTACTTATAATTGGGGAAGATTTTGTTTGCTTAATTGAACCCTAGTGCTTTTAAATATTCCTCTTATTCTGAGTTGATAAATAGTTATGTTTATTTTAAGAAATCGTATTTTTGAAGAAGAACATGTCAAGTTTTTTTGGGTTTTGCTAAATCAATTTATCTTTTGTCTTATTAATAACAAACCTAGTTTGAAATTCATTCCTTTTTGTAAAGCATCAACTTCTAGTAAGTTCTTCTCTTTAAGCTCTTTTTTTCTTAGGGTTCCTTTATATGAGCTTAAGGATATCCCTCTACAACCTAATGACTTAACCTATGCTTTTAGTTTTCTAACTTTGGACTTTTGCCTATTTTCTTAAACTTAGGGAAAGAGAAGGCTTGCCTTCTTTTGACCTTAGATTTTTTTATTTTCTTGGTTTTCATCTATCCTCTAGTTTCTATAGTATATCCTCTAAAGACATCTTCAATAATCTGCTATCTCTTAACTCTCGGTTTATAGATTAGCTTCATACTTTTAAAGACTTCTCCGAAAGGCCTTGTTGGCTTAGAATTTTTAAAACTCCTAATTCAACTTACTTGACTGTCCATTAGAAAATTTTTATTGTTTATAACAATCCTAGATTTTTCATTGATGGTGGTTATAAAGTCCTAAAACTTAACCCTTCCATTATAACTTTGCATTTTGAAATGTACCTCCCTTACCTATAGAGTAGGCAACTTGGCCTTCCTCTAAGGATTCCTCCTGTTATTCATTTTCTAAGCTACTTATTAGGAATTCCTTTTAAGGTAAATATTATCAGTGAAGAATTCTTTTGGAAATTTTTTTATCAATATCACATTTTCAAGTGCAAGATTTTTGCTGCTAGTATCGCTAATACAGAGACTTACAACTCCTAGTGGTTAAAAAGTTATTAGAGTTCAGTGCCTCATCTGGATTTTACCTTTGTTAAAGGTATTCCCTCTTGTTAGAAGATTCTTGGTTCCTTGAAATTTATTCCTAACTTTTGTTATTACGTATTCTATAATCTTAAAGCCCGATAGCGAAGAAGAAAGCAAGCCATCCTATAAAAAAAAGTAGCTTCCAATCCTCTCCTTAAGCGAAATATCAAACAAAAATCCTTAACGACTTCTATTTATAAGAAAGATAAAAAAATCCTCTCCTTAACGACTTCCATTAAATTTCTTGGGAAAATTGAGAACATAAAGCCTATGACTAAAGATACCTTCCTATTGAAGGAACTTCGTTTATGCCTAAAAAGGTTGTTGAATACAATAACAATGGTATGAAAGTCCATTTACTGCTTTTACATTTTTTTCCACCACGAATTTCACTATTTATTTCCTTTTCATAGATGACACGATGTCAAACCAGAGATAATTATAATATTTATTACCTTTCTTTCCACCACGAATTCCACAAATAAGGATGGTCATTTCTTTCCTCTTGAACTGGAATATGGAAAAGCCAGTACTTTCCCCGAGCAAAAGATCATTGAAGTTACTTTAATGGACGTAAAAACAATAATTTTTTTACTTTATATGCTAATATGATAGCCTTCTAACAAATTCTTTTATGTCTTGTAAGTGAAAGATATTTGAACCATAGTAGGAACTTCAGAAGAAGTCTTTGAATTGAGTTTCCTAGATGTGTCGCTTGACATTCCCTCTAGTACTGCACCAATAATAAGCTTTGAGGAACTATAAAGAGTTAAGGAATCTTTGAGACTTATTATGCAATGGGAGTTGCAGTTTTAACTAAAATTCAACATATTTCTGTTTTGAGTATATTAGTATATATTAGCTCCATAACTCAGTCATTTACTATTAGGTGACTTCTTAGTAAAGCTTAAAAAATTTTTCACTTGCTTCAAGGAGTTTGACCATGATTAAGTTATGTAACTCCAAGAAATTAAGCCTCTAGCATCAATTTCAAATGGATTATGATGTAAAGGAAACTAAAGGTAAAAATCTTCTAATAAAAAATTTAGGAGTTGAAGAACAAATTTAATTCTTTAGAAAATGAGGTTGTTGAGCATAAACGTGCAATCAAGTTGATTAGAGAAAAGCAAGAAACTCTCAACATGATGGACAACGACTTAATCAAGAGTTTCATGAAGTCAAGCGGATAGCTTTGAAATTAGGAAATTCATAGGTGTTGCAAAAAGATGTAGTCCAGTTTTACAAGCAGTAAGTCTAGTAAGCTAAAAAAGACTAGGTTTCATATATTAACCAATAGGGTAAATTTTCATCCTTCAGCTTAGACTAACTTTGAACTTTCTTTCTTTGTTTCACTGTGTCAACCTTTGGCTAGTTTCAAGTGGATTTTTAGACTTTATTTTTGAATGTTAATTTTGAACTAATGTTATTTGATTTCGAGAATTCACACTTGTTTCTTTACCCATAACTTTTCAAAAAAGGTAGGTACATAAGGTTAAATACTTCCCATGATAAAGTGTCTATAATTTTATAATCTCTAATAACTTTTAAATACTTGTGTGGGAATATGATTAATGCAATTATAATAAAATTATTTTTTAAGTATGGAATAATGTATTTCAAAAACTTGAATAAATTAAAATTTATACCAAATAAAAATTTAAAATTATTTTTTTAAATTTTAAAGATCAATTCCATAATCAAATCAATTATTTTTAATATATATATATATATAATGTTAAATTACACCTTTTATATGTTTGATATAATTACATGTAATTTTGTGTTTAATGAGACTTTTTAAAATTAAATTGCTCGTTAAAGTATTAAGCACACATTGAGAATGTGATTGTTGCCTTCCATTACTTAAGGATAAAAATAAAGCCTGTTTATTATAAGGCTTATTGAGTGACTCAAGGGCCCTTATCTCAAATATGTTTTATTTTAAATTAATGGGTTCTACTTAACCAAATTTGTATAATTTGGATAACTAACTCATGATCATGTAAATTCTTAAGCAAGGTTAGGAATAATATATAAGATATATTTTAGCAAAGAGTTATTACCTAATAGATCTAGGAGTAACATGAGATGTGATTAATAAGAATATTGTCTATATAATTTAAATTTTGTTAGTTTGTTGAGTAACTTAAGATCAATTAAATTTGAATAGGATCTTAGTCTACAAGAGAGATTATAGTAATCTTTCTGAATAGAGAAGGGCTATTATTAATAAAATAGTGTGAGTAACTAAATACATAATTAAAGTCCCGATCTTATTTAGTAGTCATAGAATATAATCAATACTTACTGTGATACATTTATAATTTTTCAAGTATAAATTACCTTTGTGCAGTATAGTTGACATTAAGTTGTTAATGAACTAAATTTCTTGAATATAGGATTAGGTTTAAAAATAGATCTCAAAGTTATAAGCGAAATTATATGTTTATTATATAATTTTGCTCTAATCCCTATGAAAGATTCAGTGACCAACTTTTGGAGATATGTTAACATCATATAGATGATAAAATGTATTGACATTTTGAGTTGACAAATGTCTTATAAACTTTGATAATAACATTTAAGATGTATGTCAATACTATGATAACACAATGCAAATAGTTGCATATAGTAGAGCTAAAACTTATAGTACCTTGATAAAATTGTTGCCCTCAAATTTTGCCAACTAAAAGCATAAATATGGACTATAATTAAAGGTTTTGCTATATTATGATAATAGTTTTCATTAGAAGAAAAATAATTGCATGATTTTATTTTGGCCAATGTATGATATGATAGAGATCATTTGTATATTTCTAGTTCATGCTTATGAGTATTTGATACTAAATGTGGATTCAACATGACCATAGTGTTCAAGGCATGATAAGAAATAGATTGTCGAGCAAAAATAGTTGATCTAAGTTTATACAAACTGTTTGAATATATTGGATTAACAGGGACCTATCATATATGGAAAGAATATAAAATTGGATAATTAAGACTATCCTTTTATGTCATATGGTTCACATAGGGGAATAGTAATAGGAATGAGAATGAATATAGTGAGGAATGAGAATGGATATTATCATTATAATTATGATAGTTAGTTAAGAGAAAGGAATGATTATCATTACCATTGACAGTGGTTGGTTTGCAAAAAAATTGAAAAGTAAAAATTTATTCTATTTTAATTAATTAATTAATTATATTTTAATTAATTATATTGTAATTAATTAATTACAATATATTGATTAATTAAAATATTTTAATTAATTAATTACAATATTTTAATAAATGAATGAATTATATTTTAATTAATTATATTGTAACTAATTAATTAATTATATATTTAATTAATTAATTAATAATAATATTTTAATTAATTATATTGTAATTAATTATATTTTGATTAATTATATTTTAATTAATTAATTACAATATTTTAATGAAATGAATGAAATATATTGTAATTAATTATATTTTAATTAATTATATTTTTATTGATTAGTTGTATTTTAATTAATTATAATGTAATTGATTAATTAATAATAATATTTAATTAATTAATTATAATATTTTAATTAATCAATGAATAATATTTTAATTAATTATATTGTAATTAATTATATTATAATTAATTTTAATTAATTACAATATTTTAATTAATCAATGAATAATATTTTAACTAATTATATTGTAATTAATTATATTTTAATTAATTATATTTTAATTAATTTTAATTAATTAATTAATTACAATATTTTAATGAATGAATGAATTATATTTTGATTAATTATATTGTAATGAATGAATTTTATTTTAATTAATTAATTAATTATATTATTTTATTTTATTTTATTTTAATTAATTATATTGTAATTAATTAGTTAATTATATTTTAATTAATTAATTGTATTTAATTAATTAATATTGAAAATATTTTTTAAAAAAGAACCATTACTAAGGAATGAGTTTCATTCCTATACTAAATGGAAGGTATGGAGGATTTCTCAAAAGCGAGATATCAAACTATTGCCCTTATAATGATAATCAACAATCAACTACTCACTTTTCATTCCTTACTCATTAACTCCTTCCTAAAACCATCAACCAAGCACCCCCTAGTAAATCAACATAATGAGAATCATAAAGGTACATACGATAAATATTTTGATAAACTATATTTTTATGCTTTTATTTAGTGTGTTTTGCTTATTAATTAAGAGTTTTATGTTGTTTTTGATACTTTTTATCATGTTACTAAGTCTTAATTACCTTCATATATCAAAAGGAGAAAATTTTGGGTGAAATCAAGATATAAAATAGAACATTGGAGCTGGAGTTACACACTCGGGTGATGAAGTACAAGCCCTTGTAAGTAACATACACAGTTATGTATAGAATGTTGTTCATCCAATATAAAGATGGACATGCTTATGTAAGTCATAAATACAGTCGTGTCACATGTTTGTGTAAGCTCTTGGAAAAGTGTATATGTGTGATTTTAAAGTGTTTTTGAGGGACATGGTCATGTGATTAATCGTGTACACTCTGTAAACCATAATTTTGCATTATAAAAGACAATTATGAAGAGGAGACAAGAGAGTAGTAGTTAGAGCTGGAGTTGGAGGCAAAATTAGAGCTTGAGACACAATTCTGAACATGGGATGATAGAAAAACACAAAGATTACTTCAGAGATTCAATAGAGAACAACTTTCATCAAAGTTTCAAAGGGATTATATTAGAGAAATGGGATATATATATACATTATGGATTCTTTTGATTATTCTTTTGAACTTTTGATGTTGGTTTTATGTTCTATGTTTATGAACTAAGGTTATTTAGTGTCTAGGCTTGATGAACTCTAAGTTGTGATGCATATTGTGATTTGATCTTTTATTCAATGCAATTTGATTGATTGATTCATTGTGATTTAATTGTGTGTTTTATTTATTGAATTAATTTGTCTAAGAAATTAGTTTAATGTATGATTTCATATAATTAAGATTGAAAAATCCTTTTGTATGAATAGAACTACCATAATAGGAAGGAATTACATATAAACCCAAAGATAGGACGACTTAAATCTTTTCGATTATAGTCGAACCTAATAGTGAAATTCACAAATCAAGTAAAGTATTCTTAGGGGTTTTAACTAAAAAAGAGCTTTCAATTAATCAACTTAAGATTATTTACCAATAGTCTTGAGAAAGATATTAACATATGGTAGGAATTTCCATGGTTCAATGATCAAAAGTTAAAATACATGATAAAGTATTAATACTTAAGAAATCTTAGGGGGATTCATTACCTAGGTACTAATTATTTGATCTTGATTAATCTTAGTGTTATCTATGTTTTGGTTTATTATTGTGTTAAAATTCAGCTTAGTTTAGTTTTAATTAATGAACATCCTATTTGTTGGTTATATAAGAGAAAAAAGGTAATTATTAGTACCTATAGTCCCTATAGGACCGACATTCGATATTCACTAATACTATACCAATGTTCGATAGGTGTACTTACCCATGAAATCTATAGAGTAGAGATCAGTGCCATATCAATATACAAGGATATATGCATTCTTTTGATTATAAATTGTGTGAAACTTATGAAACTTGTTAAGTTGAAGAATAACCAAACCTTTGGTGAGAGAATGATGATAGTATTGAATTGTTAAATTTATACATATGATGTATTGGCTGAAACAACAATTCATAAAAGGATGTTCTTATATTTCAATAGAAGTACTAATAACTTTATGTGATATAGTTATATGTCTTAAATGAAATACTAATTTAAAATTTTGAAAAGTTTAAATTATTTAAATCTAAGTAGAAATTAAGCATTGAAATGCTAAATCACTTTGAAGAGATCAATGTGGTGAGATTTAAATTTTTAGTTATCCATAAGGAATGAGATTCTCTAGTGAATATCTCTATAATTAAATTCTATAAGATTATGAATTTGTGTAAGGATGATTATACAATAAGATATATTGTATGATGCAATGTTTATTTCTTCTATAGCTATGCCTAAGACTATAACTTACCTTTATTAGTTCCAATTAAATCAACCAGTAAGATTTTATATTAGATATAAAATGATAAGACTTTGAAAGAACCAAAGTTAATGATTTTGAGATTTGATGCTTAGTTGAAGCATGCATTATCTAATACGTTTAGAATTAAATTAGATAATAAAAGATTATGAGATATCCAAGAGGTTGGATACAATACGACAGACCTATTGAACAAATTGTTTGTTTTAATATACACTTATAGGAGAATGGTTCTTAAGATAAGTAGTGGGAGTAAGATGAAATTTTAAAAGTTAAATCTCATACATTCAATTAAAATTATTTCCTTTGTTGATATATTTGATGTATAGTTGAAAGGTCATGAGACATTGAAAGATTCACTTTCAAGATGAACTCAAAGAGTTTGTTTCAGACATGCTTGTAAATTTATTATGTTTACAAGAAGATTAATGAGAGTATAATTGTTCTCTTCAGAGGGAGCACGTGAAGATATACTCCTTGAAGAGAGAACAATAATTCATATTTTCAATTGTTGAAAATATAATTGTCCAAAAATAACTATCTTTAGATATGACAAATATAACATCTTAATTATGGGAATTAGATATATAGAGATAGATATGGAAGTTATTTACCTACTCTAGTCCAAAAGTATATATATACTATACTAAAAGTTTTTGTTATTTGAGATATCTAATGCTTATGAATTATTAAAGATATTCATTATTTTATATATGAATTAATATTTGAGTTCAAGGTTAAATGGATATTAACTTTAGAAGTAAATCTTAATTAAGGTATATTTTACTTAAAACAATTTTATTTTGACATTGGAAATGTTCCAATGTAGCATTACTTGTTAATAAAGCCCAAATATATTTTTTATTTAGTAGCAATGATTAATTGGATCAAGAAATTCTTTAATGAACTTAGTATATTTCTTTATGTTGTTCAGAAAGTAATGTATTATAGAACATTAGAGCCATTGGACATATGAAAAGAGCTAAGGTCTTATCAAAGATTTAAATATGTATTCAGGCATTTTCTCTTATTTATGATGATAATTAAGATGAAAGTTGTAAAATTTGAGTAAGTGCTCACTATAAAGAATCTTATAAAATTCTTTCACTAAACCACTGTCCCAATAATAACAAGATTATCACATGGTGATATGGTATAAAAAATTTAAACAATTGACTTAGTACAGGTGAGAGATTATTAGTTTATGCGTTGCAACTAATCGATTGGTTATAGTTTAGTGATATAAATATTTAAAGACATTCTTTATCTTATAAATATTCATATGTATAAGATAAAATTCATAGGGTAATTATACATTGTAAATAAAATTATGATGAGATCATAATTATGAGATTCATATTACATTTATGTATTATTCCTAAATTGTTCTTAGTCATTTTTTTATTGAGAATGGACATTAATATAACGTAAAAAGACTAGCATATATTATGTTTCTTCCTTATGAAAGAAGTAATTGATCTCATAGAATAAAGTATTGAGGTACTTAAATAAACATATGAGTGCTTGTAAGATAACAATTTCATAGAATTGACCCTATATAAGAAGTTCATTTGAAACATTACTTATATGTTTATGAAAATTCTCATTGTGATGATTGTATAAGTGATCATTTGACTTGAGATCACTAAAGTATCTCATATATGAGTTACTGTATTTTGATAATACTTATGACCTATTATAATTAAAGGTAGTTCAATTGGTAGTCATTGAATATAGCATGAACTAAATAAAGGTAGTTGAGTGATCAACATAGGATTCATCACCTTAAGTGATTGGGGATAATTTTCTATTTTTCTCGATTAGTATTAATTCGAGAAATTCTTGACTAAGATAGAATGACACTTTGAAAATAGTTTTTAATGTCATTAATTGAATCAATTACTAATGGTGGAGAATTAACATGATTGGACTCAAATATAGTATACATTAGTTCTATGCTATATGTTTTATTGAAACATTATATGATGAAAGGATTGGATTATACCAAAAAAAATAATGCATGGAAAGGTTAGTCAAAATCACTTTGACATTCTTAAAGATTGTTATATGTCAATCTTGATCTATAGATATAAAATTACTTAATTAGATAATTAGAGATAAATTAGAGAAGTTTAATTTATCTAATCTTAAATACGATTTAGGGCTATAGTTTATATCGATTGCCAATATATTTGTAAATCTAATAGGCTACTCTCAAAGAATGAGTTGAAGAGAGAAAATGTTTACTAATCAAGTTGGACTTGATTTAAAGTTTGAGAAACTCTTTGATTAAATGAGATATTATATTTATTTAGACATAATTGACTAATTCTAATTAAAGTATAATTGAAATTAAAGTTTAATTTTAATTAAATTACTAATATCCAAAACTATCATAAATAAGCTTAGGCTCTAAGAGATTTAGCATTTCTTGCTTTTCTCTCTTAACAACAATTGTAGAATTCCTTTTTAAATGTTTTATAAATTCCGTTAGAGACCAGATACTTGTGAGTATGGTTGTTAAAATGAGTTGTTTCATAAATGGTTTGATGAAAATGAAAAAAAGGGGATCAAGCTTCATAATAAGATACGAATTATAATTTTTACTTTATTATATTTTATTTGTTAATCATGTTATAAATTTACAGTGATTTTGACTTTTAAGAAATTATAAACAAAATTTCTTTATTATTCTGCTACTCGCAAGATTGGATTCCACCCAATTTTCTAACACAGTTAACAGAGCTGGGATAAAACACAAACACAACGTATCCCAGTGCATAAGGCTTCTTGCTTTGTGATGGTCGAAAGAGGGTCATCAATGTACACATCCTTCCTTTTACATTTTTTTTATAAAGAGACTGTTCCGTAACTCGAACTTGTGACCTTCTGCTCACAAATGAGTAACTTTACTAGTTACTTAAGGCTCGCTCTTTTAACAGAGCAGGGATATCTTAGTAAAAACAGTAAACTTTAGGATCCTAGTACACTAATGCTAGAATATTTCTATGGTAATGTCAATTTCCAGTAAGTTTCCAATTAATAAAATTAATACATTGTTTCTCTTAAATAAAACAAAAATTTTTCCTTAAACCATACCATAACAAAATATTCCTGATCAAAATTATAAAAGCTAAATAAATAAAAATACAATATCTGCTCTAAAAACTAAATAGAAATTATTTCCTAAAGCACCAATATTTTTATCTTAACCAAAGATGAACACATGACATTTCTTAATAATTGATATAAACTAGTAATAATGCAAGTCTAAGCCCCCACCATAGAATGAACCTAGAAGTAGAGATAACAATTAGGCTCGAGTTGCTCAAGCTCAACCTGGATTGAGGCAAGATAGCAATTAGGCTCAAGTTGTTCAGGCTTGACCTGGTTTGAGACTCGATATTTATAAGCAAAATAATATTATTTTGTTAAAAACGACGTTATTTTTGTATTTTAATTTTTAAAAAATAGTTCAGCTTTGCTGAGTTGAACTTGGGCTTGAGCTGGTTAGTTGGGCTCAGGCTGGGCTGCCTGGGCCCAAAGCCCGGTCAGTGCATTGCCGACTTGCCGTCCGTACCTAGAAGTTACGTGTGTGTGGCACACTCACACAAGTCAAGAATGGCTAAAGATATAAGGCATTAAACAATATGTTGATATTCCATTTTCCCTTCAGCTTGTCAGCGCTTTTGGCCTTTCTATCTCAGCCACAACCATGGCGTCTCTGTTAGCCAACGGTGTTTCTCGCTTCTCTCTCCAACACATCTCCGATTCCTCGAAACCCTCAAAACCGTCACATCCCTTTTCGTTTTATCTTAAAACATTTGCATCCAGAAATTTAAAATCGCGTAATTTGGTCAAGGTTCGAGCGGATGTGGGATTCGAATCCAGGACTAGCTTAAGTTCCGATCATTCAGGTAATCCAGCTTCAATTTTAACTCCTACTTCTAGCTCTGATGATAAAATCAGGGAGATTCTCCGAAACCGTGATTACAAGGAGAAATTTGGGTTTAATGTGGATATCGACTCCTTCTCGATTCCCAAAGGTCTGTCTAAGGAGACAATTAGATTGATATCTTCGCTTAAAGAAGAACCTGATTGGATGCTTGAATTTAGATTGAATGCTTTTGAGAGATTCATAAGCATGAAGGAGCCTAAATGGTCTGATAACCGGTACCCACCGGTTGATTTTCAAGATATTTGCTACTATTCTGCTCCCAAAAAGAAGCCTGTTTTGAACAGTCTCGATGAGGCTGATCCAGAACTCCTTATGTACTTTGATAGACTGGGTGTTCCTTTGAATGAACGTAATAGGTTAGCCAATGTCGCAGTTGATGCTGTTCTGGACAGTGTATCCATAGCTACTACACATCGGGAAACTTTAGAAAAGGCTGGTGTGATTTTTTGTTCAATATCCGAAGCCATAAAGAAGTATCCAAATTTGGTCAAGAAATACTTAGGAAGAGTTGTACCTCCTGATGATAATTATTATGCAGCTTTGAATTCTGCTGTGTTCAGTGACGGGTCGTTTTGTTATGTGCCAAAGGATACCAAGTGCCCTATGCAGATATCTACATACTTCAGGATTAATGCTATGGAAACTGGGCAGTTTGAGAGGACTTTGATTGTTGCGGAGGATAGGAGTTTTGTGGAGTATTTGGAGGGTTGCACTGCACCTTCCTATGATTCTAATCAGCTTCATGCTGCTGTTGTTGAGTTGTATTGTGCAGAAGGGGCAGAGATCAAGTACTCCACTGTACAGAATTGGTATGCTGGTGATGAGGAGGGTAAGGGTGGGATTTATAATTTTGTTACAAAGAGAGGACTTTGTGCAGGGGATAGATCTAAAATATCTTGGACTCAGGTTGAGACAGGATCTGCAATCACGTGGAAGTATCCAAGTGTTGTTCTGGATGGGGATGATACTGTAGGAGAATTTTATTCTGTTGCATTGACGAATAATTATCAGCAAGCAGATACAGGAACAAAGATGATACACAAGGGAAAGAACACAAGGAGTCGAATTATTTCAAAGGGTATCTCTGTTGGGAATTCAAGAAACTGTTATAGAGGGCTTGTTCAAATTCAGTCGAAGGCAGAAAATGCTCGGAACTCCTCACAGTGTGACTCAATGCTTATTGGTGATACTGCAGCAGCTAACACATATCCTTATATTCAGGTACTTCTTTTTCTTAATGTTCTTGTTTAGTTTTTATTAATCATCATTGTCCACCTAGTAGCCCCTATATTTGTTTTTAAAGGTTTAGATGAATGTGGTCTATATTTATCTTATTAGTATATCACCAAAAAACTGCTGTAAGTTGATAGCCATTCTATTTTCTAAATATCATATGGGCAAAACTTTTTGCTATTATTTCTTGGCTGAGTTCTATTTTCTGCTGCACCTATCATAGCTAATCAGGAAGTCTGTTGAGCCTATCGTACCTCATTAGGAAGCCAGGGTGGGTGGACCGACGAAAAATATCTTGAAGAAGATCGTTCATATATCAGGATATGGTGGATTCATCAAGTGTTTGGAATTAGTGTGTGTATGACACCTTAATAGTGTTTTAATTGTCTAGAAAGAAGGGTTGACTGCTTTGGATATGTGAAGAGGGTGTATCAATGACTTAAACTTGTAGGGCCAAGGTTCTCTATTTTTGGTTGAGATTATGTACATGATTAGTGATTCAAATTCTCATGCTTGAAGTTGCTTAAATTGGATGCTTGAGAAATAGCTGAAATGTTAGCCAAAATGCCTATTGCACCGTGGAGATGAGCTCCAATGAAAATTTTCATATGGTTGTGGTGCAAGCTTTAATCATTTCAGCATAACTTGTAGAGTAGTTGTTGTAGAGGAAGTAGCTTGTATGACAATTGATGCTAAACTTGTAAAATAATTTTACATGTTTGGTTAGTATGCAGGCATATACTTATTATAGTTGAGGGATATGAGTTATATAGGCCAAAGTGCCACTTTGTCCTTTAGTATCCCAATTTATTGCTTCGGGCTGCACCAAAAATAACAGATGCAATAATTCTCCTAAAAGGCTGAGGTTTCTTCATTTTTATGTGACTTGAAGCTGACTTTGAAAGTCTGATTACTCCCATTGGTATATACGTCAATCATGTGTGTTTTGCAATCCCACTGGTATATCTATGGCATAACTTGCCCTTCCTCTCATACCCTGTCTGTAAAAATATGGACTGCGTTTTCTGGGCTATTCATAATGGTTTAATTGCTTTATCTGACTATTTAATCTCTGCTCTTCAACAGGTTAAGAATCCCACAGCCCGTGTTGAACATGAAGCGAGCACCTCCAAAATTGGTGAAGATCAGTTATTTTACTTTCAGCAAAGGGGAATTGACTATGAAAAGGCAATGGCTGCTATGATTTCAGGGTTTTGTCGTGATGTCTTCAACGAGCTTCCTGATGAGTTTGGCGCTGAGGTGAACCAGCTGATGAACCTGAAGCTTGAGGGATCAGTGGGTTAGTCTGCCTTCTCAGATTTACGATACGTGTATATTAGTGTCAATTAGTCGATGTAATAGCTTGTGAGGTCAATAAATGCAGCCGTAGGAAAACATAATGTCTTCCGGTCGCAGGAGTATATGAATTTCATGTGGACTATGTATTAACAGAAACACGTGTTACACTGGAAAACTGAAAACACTGCCTTGTAATTATCCTTTGTGAAGATTTGCAATATTAAACTCACATACCATCATGCACCTCTGCTCAAGTCGAAGATGAGTTGCCAAGTTTTTGCATCACTAAAAACCTAGCCATTCTGCATAAACAAAATAAAAACAGTTTGCTTTCCCAAAAAGAAAAAAATGTTCAGCCTTTATGCAGAAACAGAATCCTTCATTACAGATATTTCTGGTTCTCTCCCGGTAAAGGTGATCTCATAACAGCACTCCAAATTAGGAGAAAATGAGAGACAGTGAACCTTTTTTCGGCGATTCCTTAGCATTAGACAGCTCAGTTTTCCAGTCCAGCCGCAACCTATTTAATGCAGCATAACTTGAGAAGCTTTCTCCACTGAGCCGTGAATATCTTTTGATCTAAATGTAGTTTGAGTATATCATCAATTGAACATTAGCTGATCCCTATTTACCATTTCCCTTCATACGCCACCATGCAATGTGTTTAGGTATATAACCACAAATCCACCCTGTTCCACTGGTAGTCACGCAGGAAACCTATCAAGTTGGAAGTTATGGGTTGGTAAAAAACTCAAAATATGATCTTGAAAGCTGTTTCTTCAATATAATGTGACCATCTGATTAATCTTTACTGTCCCATCCCACTCAGTAGTCTTTACTTACCTTTATTTTTTTTGCTCTTTCTCCATCTTAATAACACACGATGGAGGAAGAGAACTCGTATTTAATTTGCATGTTTTGATTTATAACAGACTCGCTTCTTCCAACTTCATTCATTCCCTCAACCTTCACGTCTTTGGACCATCCGTCGATCTCCACCTGCTCGACTCCTTGTCTTTTCCCACTGTCCTTTAAAGAGCTCTTAGGTCACTGCAATGAAGTTTTCAAGCTTAATCAAGAACCTTCTGTACCATATTTAACCTGGGCTTGAGCAAGATTTTGGTCACGGTCTTGTCATTTCTTTTGTTTTATTTTATTTTTAAAGGAGTGAAACTTTTTGGGTTATATTTTTCAAGCTTGACCTAACACGATTGGGCTTTGAGTTAGGCGAATCTTGATCAAGGTTAAGAAAGGTTTGAATTTGATTTGAGTTTTGGATTCAAGTTTAGACTGAATGATTTAGGTATAGTATGAGTTTTGAGTTGTCCGAACTTGAGCTTAATTTGGAAATTAATTAGACTTTAATCAAGTCTTGAGTAAGAGTAAGATTCAAGTTAACATATAAGAATTTGGGTTGGGCTCAAGCCACAACGACCTAGACAAGCCTAAACCAAGAGCAATGATAATATTTGGTATCAAAGCAATAATCTTGTTTCTTGAATTCATCCTTTCTTTAATCGTCAATCAAATTTGATAAGTTTTAATAATAGAAGAAGGCAGTCAAGGTCAAGAAATCACAAGGATGGAGGAGTCAACGGTTAAATTTATATCGAGGATTTTAAAAATGACGTCAAAGGCTTTGTTCATGCTCTGATAGATATAGTTTTCAAGATATGGGATAAAATTCTACAAATTAAAAAAAGCCAGGCTACTCATTTTGTAAGGGTAGGAGGAGTGACATTAATTATACGTAGTCTTTTTTTTTGTATGTTTAGAAAGAGCCTATTTTTATAATTTAAATCTGTGATCTTTTTAGTTACAAAGGAGCAGTTTTACCTGTTACTCTAAAGCTTGTACCTCTAATAATCTCATACTAAATATTTTGTGTCATAAGTGAAATAGAAACTTATATCCAAGTAAACCCTATTCTCATAATTGTCGAGATATTGTTAGTTTGGCTTTCTATCATGAAATCAATGATTGATTTAGACAAATATTTTATACTATTGTATATATTGTTTTGACTCGTTATTTAATTATATAAGTTAAACAATCTAAGATTAGCAAACCTTAATTAAATGTAATGACGAAATCTGATTTTGTTTTTATATTTAAGGATTGTCTATTCTCATCTCATAATGTAGTATTAATTAGTAGGGATTAATGCACTCCAAACAATTACTGTTCACACACTCACACGCATATATGTATATATATTGTCTTTCTTATTAAGTTGACTATTCTTCTCTTTTCCAAACTAACACAGCTAACCTATTCTTTGATTGGTCTGAATATAACCAACGTTGTTAAATTAAGACATTTTACCAACACATGCATTCCAGAATGACAACCGGTGCCGTTGACTGTCACATGATTGCAGGCTTAAAACAGAATGTGCGTATCGCTTTCACACCAAATACGTGTGACTTAACATGAACTACTGTTCATCATTTTTTTTAATTTCTGGATCACAGTAGGTTGCTAACTTAAGACATAGGGCATCTCTCTCATTCAGGTGAGTCGACAGTTCACACCTAAAATGAAGACTTACATCGTATCCCAGCTACGTGATACTACGCTCCTCTGAAACGCCTTGCATGAGTTGATGGAACTTGTCTCTTCTCGCACGGAATGAACACGTAGTTTTGTGTACCCCAAGTGATTCTTTGTCAGCTAAATTTGGAAAGAACATAAAAAAAGGAACAAGTCAACACTAACTCTAAAATATATAAAATATAGAAATATTAGAAAATTTTAATATATATTCAGTATAATATTTTATTAAATTAATTCATACTTTAGTTTGAATAACTTTTAAAGTGATATGAGTATTTAAAATCAAGAATGATAATTATAAAGCGAAATTAATTATAATGCAGGAAACGACATATGAAATTTATGGAATTAAACTTGATATTTTCTTTGAAACAATAGAATGGTGAACAAAGATACTGGTGATGAAGGTATATGATTTTCGTGGGTGCATAAACATGTTGTACTCATCCAAGAAGATTGCATTATTACTAAAAGAAAGAGAACCGAGCATTGTAAACAACGTTAATTTAAAATTTCTGCACTTAAGGAGATAATAATAGACCTTTTATGTGGTTGACTGTTGCTCGAATCCTTCTCAATCATTATATCAAGAGATTGGAGAGTCATATTAATTGTGTGGACAAAAGTGTATGATTACTTTTTCTTTTGATTACATATCAATGTTTATGCGATTTACTTAGTCCTGCAATAATCATTTATAATTCTTTTCTCAATATATATTTTTAGATTAATAGGTAGAAATACTCTTGCTCTCATCATCAAACTATACATGTATAACATCTACCAAACTTTCTCCAGCGATGTCTTTATGCTCTTCTTCATTGCCTAGTGACATTAAAATTACAAACAAGAAAAAAGAAAATGTTACCATGATAACTTATTGCATACCGTAATCCACTCAACCCAAATTGAATACTAATTTAAAATAATATATGCTAATGATAAGGTAAGGATATATCTCAAGGGCTAAATAGATGTAGTGAGATGTCAGAGATGACATTGGCATTTGGTAAGGGAAAGTCGGCAAGTTGACCTTTCAGAAGGCAGGCCACCAGGCAACACCTTGCAAGCCTAGCTTTGTCATTGTTCTCTTTACTCGTTGGTTGACTTTGATTTTGTATTTTGTGTTTCCTTTCAAAGATGGTTTATGCCGGTGGAAATTTGGTCTATTTTATTAGAGGCACGTCTCTTCTTTTATAACTTGCGGGACCGCATATGAACCTCACATGTATTGAAACACATCTCTGGTTTCAGGGACAGTTCAATTATTGGTTTAGAAGCTGAAGTAATATACCTTGCAGGCATTCGTAGCTCTGTTTAACTTAGAATAAAATAATACTCTTCTCTCTCTCTCTCTCTCTTTTTTTTTCCTGAACTGAATTGGCGGTTGCTTTCCTATATCCTGTGGTATTTTTATGTTAATCTATTAAATGAAGTTATTGAATAAAAATCTAAAATATATTTTCCAATTTTAATTACAATAAGAAACTAAATTAATTATACAAATTTGATAAATTAGTTTGTAATTTTTATAAAATTATTCAGGATGGTACTCAATATTAATAAATACTAACACTATGCTATACCAATAATAAAATCAGTATACATTTTACTATAATATTTGCAACTTCCATATTATCTACCGTATGCCCTCACAATTCAATGATACTCATTTATTTTTTCAATGTCATAAAACTAAAATTCAGTGAGAAAAATGCCACTTTGGATACTTATTTGACTTGTGATGGGAGACCTAGTAAGGTTACTATAAATAGTTGTTAGGTCTCCTCATACTTGCTTAATTAAGTTCACAAAAAGAAGGAATTCTTTGTTCTGTTAGGAGTTGTGTACCTTAAGAAAGATGCAGAAGGACTTTGATCATTTAAAGCAACTTTCATTGAGGACAACTGGAATTTAAAATTACTTATTCAAAGGTCAATGAGGTTACTCATATAGTTTTCAACATCTTGCTCATGCAAAAATAAATAGTATCTGTCGAAAGTCTCTTTTTTTGATGGTTGTATGGATAAGTATAAGAAAATGGCTACAGTATGAACAAGAAGCAAGAAGCACGCAGTAGGCGGGTCAACTAACTAGTGTGTATGATACAAGCACATTATAGTTGGTGCAAATAGGGTATTTATAGGTAATACGCATTGGGTGCGTGGTGTGCATGTGTTATATATGTGCTGTTTTTATAAATATTTTATGGGATTTCTTGCTTAATTTAGTTTATATTTTATTTATAGGCCTTATTTTAGCTCTCCAATGAAGACAAAGTAAACTTGGGAAAGTTAGAACTGAGTTAGAGCCGAATTAGAGAAGTTTTAGATAAGGAACATAAGTTGAATATGATCATATGTTTACTAATACAACACCTACATGATACTGTGTTCAAAATATATAGTTTAATGGCGCGTTGTACTTTTTCAAAAACTTGGCATAGAATGATTGAAGTACAAAAAAACCTCATGTGAACCTTACGTTCCACTTCAGTGTATTTTGCTTCTTCGACAATTTGGACACATGAAGAACATAACATGGACATGTTCATATGTTCATCAATACAACACCTACATGGTACCATGTTTTCTGACTTCAGACTCATGTTCTAAGTAACGAGTCTCGAATGCAAAACAGAAGAGGAACAAACATAATACATGTTTAATATGATACATTATTGCTAACATATGTTGAAATTAAAGTTTATGTAAATTAGTACTTTTAGTAGCTACGGAGTAATACAAGATCAACATAGGCCCATATTTATTAAAATTTTAGGGTTTTTTTTGAGATAAAAGGATAATAAAAAAGAAGGAGAAGGAGAGAAACATAGGGGAGGACTAAAAACCAGTAAAAGAGAGAAGTTTTGCGTCCAATGAAGGACGGAGGATGATAGGCCGACTAGAGAAGATTCAATATTACATCAAGGAGAAAGCAACCATGGGGAAAAATAAGATATCTATCAACATTCATTAAATCAAGACTTAATATCTACGAGAACTTGTTCTTATTTCTTATGTTCTTTCTTTTTTGTTATAGTACCTTTTTTTTAAAATTTGAGTATGAATTAAATTGAAATATGGATTTAGATGAGATTAATCCTAGACAATGATATAAAAATAATACCGAATTGATTGAATTAAGCACGGCCGATTCAACCGAATTAAGCACGAACTAGATAAGAGTGAAGTTATAGGACTTAGGATCTACATAAGACAAGTTGAAATATCTTCTATATTAAATGCTTTATGACTTATTTTTTATAGTTGTTATTGATCAATAATAAATAACAACTTTTTTCATTTAATAACATTAGTCACTGATTATCATCAATAATTGGCCATATGGTTGAAAACTTCCTATTTGATTTAGAATATTTTAAAAAATCTTTTAATTTTTTAAAGAATAACATTAAAAAATTATTAATTAGTAATTTAGTATAAATAATTAATTTTATTTAGGAAATTTTAAAAATGTGTTAAGTAGTGATTTTTAAAATTTAAAGAAGTATATTGAAAAAAGGATACTAAAAAAATTTTTAATTAGTAATTTGGTATAGATTATAATTTTGATTTTGATTTTTATTATTATCTTAAGTTTTATATTAGACTCAGATTTAGCTTGAATTATTATATTTGATTTATTATTAGTTCATTATATGATAATAGACATTACTGTATTTTTTATTTTAACAAATATTTTATTTTTACTTATTCTTATAATTTTTAATTATTATTTATTATATACCGGTTTTATAGCGGTTTAATATCGGTTGAACCTTTAAATCTTAAACATTTGCTTTGACTGGTTCGATATCCGATCCGATTTTAAAACATTCATCCTAGATTATTTGATTCAATGAAGATTTTAGTTTTCTTAAGAATTATTCATGTTTTCTTATCGTGTTAAATTAAATCCAATATTGAGTTTCCTATATAGTGATTGAAAATTCATATGTACAATTAAGTCAAAGTATAAATGATAAGAGTTGCTTGGACCCCTAAAGATAGACCATATAAATCTCCTGGGTTAAGGTAAAACATACAAGAGGAATTCATAAAACTAATTAATGCATTCAAAGGTGACTTGATTAGAAAGAGATTTCAGTTAATCAACTTAAAGATAGGGGTTACATATCTTGAGAAAGAATATATTTTTAACTTTGTCATTCTTATTTGTCCAAGTAAGTACAGTTCACTTTTCAATCAAGATAAATTCAAGTATAGGAAATATTCTAGGGGGATTCTTAATCTAGATCTTATTTATTTGCTCGTTATTTAATTTTTATCCATCGCCTTAATTAGTTATCTCATTTATTAATTAAGTTTCACTAATTTTTCTTGTTTCAATTAATCTCGTTTTATAAGATCAGATAATAGGAAGATGATTAGTACTAATAGTTATAGTCCTTGTGGGATCAACAATTGCACTCACTTACTATAGGAAATAATATATGCACTTGCCTTAGTGATTTCCTTTATTAATGCTTTGTGTTTTGTTTATATCTATATCACACATCAACGTCCCATAAAAGTGAGGGCACATACATACACATTTAGCATGTTCTCTACACACCTTATTAGGTGCCAAGCATATCGATACGCATAGTGCGTGTGAAACTCACTAATTGAGGTTCCGATCAGGTTATTTCAATGTGTGTAAGTTTTAATTAATTAACCTCGATAATCTGCAAGTGCACGAGTCATTCGCATAATACTTAAGGTGTCGATCCTACGAGGAGGGATAATCTAATCCTAAAATTTAAGGCCAAAATAAATCGTAGAAATTCAAATTGTAACAAAACTAAAACAAGAATTCAATTCAATCAATTAAATCAATAACGAAAATATTAACAATTTAGCTATTGCAATGCATACTCAAGAATCAACCTAAGGAACTACCAATTGAGAGAAAGGAAATTTGATCTATCTTTAACACTCACCTAATCGATTATAAATTACTGAATTATTGGTTCTAGACGATCCTATGGTTAAATACTCTTTCTCGAGTTATAATCATTAACCCTAATTTATAAACCCTAATCAGATTATGAAAGTTACAATTTCTCAATTAACAACCTATTGAAAACCCTAATTAGATTTGAAGTTACCTAATAAACTATGGGAAACTTATGCAAGATCTCTCTTCACATAATTTACCGATTTGATTTAATTCTTATTTTATTAAATCACCTAACTCTTGTTAGCCCAATTTAATTATTTTTCATTCAATTCACCCTCTCAGTTTATCATCAAATTATGAAATTATAGAAATTAAATCACAATAAATCCAGTAAATGTAAACAATCAACTTTCATTAAATCAAAGATAAAACCCCGAAGGTGAGTTTCTAATATTATCAACATCTAAAAATCCTATCATCAACTATTATTCCAATTCTATACAATAAAAAAATTGAAAATAACAGGAAATACCAAATTGAACAAACGATAGAAGGTAGCGACTGTTGATTTGCTAAAAAATCGCAAGTATACAGGTTGTGACTTGTAGTTAGAAAGCAGATATCGATCCTATGAGGATTGATGCTTAGGCACCACTTAATTCAGATTAATCTTTGTAACAAAGTTATTTAAGCTATTTTTCCCAACGAAGTCCCATTCTGAGGGCCCGATGAGTCATCTACTTAAAAGGACCATCCCTACAGTGCGCCTCTCCTTGAATTTTTTGGTCATGCAATATTTTTTGAATACAAAAAACCAAATTCATTTCAACCCCAAGAAATGAAATTGTTTAATGGAAATAATTTAGAAAATTAAATTAAAATTAAATGACTAACAATGAATAATTGATAACACTAAAATGCAGAAAATTGGAATTCAAGGTTTAAATAACTAGAGATCACTTTCTCTCTATCTTGTCTCCCTCCTATTTTATTGATTGAATTGTGTCTCACCTAAGATGTCCAATTATATTAACTACCCTCTCTCGAGGGGTGTAATTAATTGTCCCTAATCAAATTAAATGAAGTTGATTAAGCAATCTCTCAATCACTCCACTAATTTAACTAGTTATTAAGTTATCCTATGGGTGATCAATTAAATTAGCCAAGATCTCTCTTTTAATTAATCCATTAACTTGATGAATGTAAGTCTACGTCAACTCTCGTTGTACAATCCTACATAAATTACCCTACTCAATCTCTCAATTTATTGCCAGGTATAAATATAATCAATATTCATCAAAGACATATTTCATTCAAATCAATAAAATAGGAGTTTAACAAGATAGTTCAAAAGTAATCCCTAAAACTAAATCAACCACTTATGGTGTCTATAACATCACTAACATTCAAATATTTCATCTTACAATGACTAAAAGAGATAAAAATGACAGAAAATTAAATATAGAAAACTACTTCTCTTCTTTGCCCGAATATGGAAATTCTAGTGTTGATGTGCTATTTTCCTAATTGTGATTGATGATCCTCGAATCCCCATCGTCCTTAAGACTCTAAATCTGGATTTTTCACTTAAAGAGGCTCTTCTACACAGAGGGTTCACATCCTCCTTCTTCCATTGGAGTTTAATATCTTATATAGTCCAGAAAACCTAAAAATTAAGTGACCGCGTATATGTTCTCAGATTAAACATCCCACAATCATGGGAATTGACATGATTATGACGATCATAGGATCTTGCAACAGAATGCTTCCTCTTCTCTTCTCCTCTTTTGGTCTCTAACTCAATCTCCAAGTTGCCAACCTCCATTCCTACATCAAAATAATCAATTCTTACCCTAAATTAACATCAAACATAAAAGAACAATAA
>JANZXP010000002.1:26361937-26378913 GCA_027576715.1 Erythroxylum flavicans
TATTATTATTATTATTATTATTATTATTATTATTATTATTATTATTATTATTATTATTACTTTTATAGTTTTTTCAACCATTTTATTATATATTTTATTATCATTTTTAGTTAGTATTTTTCATTACTATTATTTATTTATTATTATTTGATTATATTATTTTATTGTTTTATTTATTTATTATTAATTCATTATAATTATATTTTATTTTTATTTTTTTCATGTGAGTCATTTGGAAATAGTTTCTCTACTAGTTAGGAATAAGGCTACATACTACTAGACCTCCCTAGACCCTGTACCTCAGTGAGATTTATACTGGATGTTGTTATTGTTATTATTGTATCACACTAAAAACCCTAGCCATGGCCGATTCTTTAAAGCTTAATCTCTTGAGTTACTTTCTTATTTCAACCCGTAAATGCTTCTAAGCTTATTCTATACTCCATGGCTTGTCAAAAACCACCATTAATTTCAAATAAATCCATCCTACACAAAACCTTCAAAACAAATAACTTAAGCTAGGAAAACTTACCACTTTATCATTCAATCTCTTGGGTATTTGATGAATACTTAGACTTGATCAAGATTTCTCCAAATCACCATCAAAATTAGTGAAAAATTAGCTGCCCCTTTCTTCCTCTTCTCCTTGGCTGATGTTTACCTTTGCTTCTCTTCTCTCCCTTTTTGTTTTTGCTCTCATGGTTAACTCTCCCCAAATGAAGCAATTTGTCTTACTTTTTTCTTTTTATACTCCTTTAGTGCATTATACATTTCAATCTCAAATTGATCATCACTAATGACTCGTTAATCCACTATCATCATATAAAAGACCAAATTTCCCTTAATGAGTTTAATTAAACTACTAACGAGTTAAATTCCAAAAATATTCCACAACCATTTTACCGTCAAATTGACCATGAAATACTCTAATTAGGGTCAATACTTATTGATTGGGTTCTTTTAAAAAATTCAAAAGGGTTTTAAAATCATCAATGCCCATTATTTTCCAAAAAGGGCATTTTAATCCTAAACTTTCAGAACTCCTGAAATCTATTCGATTATATTTATTTTCTATCCGTCTCAGTATCATTAAACTCTAATACCTATTCTAGATATTTTCAATTCTTTTTGGAGTTGGGTCCCCAAAAATCACTATTCAAGCAAAAATAATATTCACCAAAAAATAATAATTTTTATTCAATGAAAGGAAAAGGTTAGGGTTTTGCATTATATAACAAGACAAAGAACCTCTAAAATTTTAGAATTTACAAAATTATCCCTCAAGCTGCTTTGGATCATTTTTAAAGTCCTATAGATGTATAAAGTTGAATTTTTAAAATTTTATAGTTTTATTACTTCTATAATTATTAGTCTCTAATGACATCTAAAAGAGAGGGCGAATTAGGTGTTTACAAAATTTAACAAAATTTTTTGGTCATAATCTAACAATAATTAATATATACAAGAATAAACAAATTTCTTAATATAAATCAATCAAAAAATTAAATAATAATTTAAATAGGATAGGGAAGAGGGGACATTAATCAATTTATAGTGGTTCGATAAATACCCTCATCTATGTCCACTCATAAGACTCTTTTTAGAATTTCAATATAATTTTTCTTCAAGGTAAAGAACAACCTATGTATAATATTTTCTTAGCAAAGAGGAACCTTTTTGCAATCTTTCTTCACTATGAAGAGAATCTTAAAGCCACTTAGAACTGTTAAGTATAGTAATATAACACATTAACTAAAGCTTACAAGTCAAAATATCTTACTTTATCACTTGATAACTGAAAAGAGGCTCACTCACACAAAATGAAACAATAAATGATTAATGATTGAAAAATAATTAGAAATGAGTACGAAAGACACCCAAATACTTTTGATGTAATAACCAATGAAAAATATATATTTATATGGTTTCTGGGACCCCTACTAGCAATTAGAGTCAAAAACTATTTGTTACAACAACTAATTATAGAGCACTAGTTAGCATATCAGTTAACCAGTATGCATTGCATGTATATATTCACTAGTTGTTGAGACATTTATCAACTACTAGGCATATTATTCTATCGATATGACATATTGGTCAAGCAATATATTAACCAATATTACTACAAAATCTTGGGACATCAATTTTAATAACTCTAACCTATATTGGTCAGCCACTAACTCATATAGGTTGACTAATCCTCCAAAAAACACGATTTTAATAACTTTAAATGCTTAAATTTTTTTAATGGAACTGTTATTTCAACACTTCCCAAAATGTCACCAAAGAGTGTTTAAAAGTTCAAGAGGTTTTTCTCCTAAAAACAAAAGATTTAACACCTCTTGATGAATGAAAAGACTTATATAATGAAGTAAGATGAAATATTTTTGCATGATGAGCCTTTGAGATTATTAAATTAATAAAATGAGATTACAATTAATAATAAAAAATATAAAATGACCTTAATATTCCTTGATCTACTTTTGTTCTTGACTTGTTCTTCACTTGATGATTGCAAACTTCAACTTCTCTTTGTCTACTTCATAAACTATCTTCTTAGATTTATGGCTTTATTTTTATATTTCTTTTCATTAAATTAATAAACTCATTAGTAGTAGTTATGTAACTTTTATCATCAAAACATTGATTAGAACCTTTGTTGGTCCAACAATCTCCTCCTTTTTAAATATCAAGAACAAAATAAATATTAATATTAATTGTAAAGGAAATATTCACACATTAACTTAAGTATAGCATAAATTTAACTTAAATATCATTACTCCCTCTGAGTCTAATATCACCAATCTTTCTATCCCTTTTTGGAATCTTAAAAAAGTGACCAGTTATATAAAAAATGAAAAATGTGAAGTGTCATGCATCAAGATTGATAAACTTGCTCAATGAAGAGTGCTATTGAATGTTTAAAGAGTCAAACCATTTGTTTAAAAGATCAATTTTCATAGAACAACCTTAATTGTGTCTATTCTTTAAAAGCTCCCAATTTTGATATTGAGTGTAAGTTGAAAATTTAATTAAAGTGAAAAGGGCAAGTTTTGACAAAAATAAGGGTGGAATTGCAAAAATAATTTAAGCATAACTGCAATATCCAACGACCAATTTTATAAAAAAAGTTTATAAATTTGAAAGTCCAAAAAAATTTGAAAAATAGTGATAAAAAGTTTGCAAAATGTCAAATTTGAACAAATTCAAAGATGTACTGATATAATTGAAATGGTAACAACCTTGACTCCCTTTTCAATTTGGCTATAAAACTATAAATTTGAAAAGAGAAATCAACTTATAAATTTTGTAATAATTTCCAAATTTGAAAACTAAGAATGACAAAATTTAAATTTGATGCATTCTAATTTGATTCTCTTGAAACGTGGGGTAATGTTTTCTAAAGAAAAGAGTGAATTTTTGGGATTTTTTAAGACATAAAGATAGAAATGAAAAACAGAGGGAAAAAGAAGAATAAAGCTCTTAGATCATGAATACTTATTGACCATATTGCTACACTGGTAGACTATTTGTCTTAGACATGATAGGTGAAGCAACATTGAAGAAGCAGGAAAGAGGCTGAATTTTAATTTAACTCACTACATTACTCGACTATGGACTTATACTGGTCGACTAATGATTGGTGTTGTTGACCAATGTGTATAGCTAGTCTATGTACAAACTCACTTCAAAGAAAAGTTTCTTAGACAGGGGGACATTGGTAGGCCACTTAAAGATATAGGTCAAACAATCCCCATAGGTGGTCAACCAAAGGAGCTTTCAAAATCCTTAGAAACTCATTGAAAAGAGAAGATTTCTTTAAAAAGGGGGCATTGATTAACCACTCAAAAGGAATTGGTTTGGTACTATACATAGGTGATTGACTAAAGGGGCTACCAAACTCTTTATAAACTTAATGAAAAGGTAAAAGTTGGTAATTTTTGGGATATTGGTTGACCATACTAAGATATTGGTTGAATAGTTCACTTGATAACTTGAGAAACAATCTTTATATTCAAATTAAAACATCAGAACATTTAATAAGTCATAGGGATATCAATCAAGAAATGTCAAAAATATTAAAAGACATGTTAATAATATGGAGTCATTCCCAATTCTTTACTATTATCCTCATTCATTGGTTTAGTAAAACTATTGCCTAATTTGTTTAATGTGTCAATAAATTTTAATTTAATATCCTTATTTTGCACGTAATCTAAAGTCCACAATATACCGAAAAATTTTTAATTCCTCACTTATAATGAGAATCCAACATTCAACACTGAGGATTTATACTCAAATTGATAAATAAAAGCATGACCTAATAATTACCTTTTATTAAACATTACTTATGATATGATTTGGATGATGATTCTTTTTGAAATTTTCAATTAATTAGAGGCATCTCATCTTTCTTATCATCCTCACTTGGTTCAATAATTGGTTCTTTTAAAAAGTCTTTGACGGTCATTCTTGATCTCTTTAATGATTAATTTCTCAACATCTTATATCAGTATTTTCAAGACTTCCGTGGATACAATAAGGATAGATTCATTAAGATGAAAATCATAAAATCTTTAATAATAGTAAATTTATTAAACACCATCTCTACTATATATCATTTTCTCTTCTTTTCTAAGATCCTTAAAATATAAAGCAATCAATATATTTTAGATATCAAAATGAGCTTAATTCCTTGATTATTAGGCCCCTTTTTAACCTATAGTTTTAATGCTTTTCATTCTTTGTTAAAGAAAAATAAAATCTATCAACATGCCCATACTTACCAAAAAAATGACATATCATGTTATATGAATGATGATGATGCATAATTGCATTGCTTGGAACTTTTTGTATGTATGTATAATAAGGTGTCTTCCTTTAGATATTAAAGGTGTAGTGTGCTCTCCTAAGGTAAGATGAGTTATCATGATTATATGTATGATACCTACTATAAATGAAATTTTTATGTATTCTTCTTTGAGGTTTAAAGAGGTGAGAGTGAGTTCATATGTTATCATAGAAGTTATACCTATTTTTCCTTTGAGAGTATTGAACTCTATGCTAAGATTATGATCCATATATGAAGCATGATGGATGACTTTAGAATTACTCATGACGGATGTGGTATGTGAATGAATATGCTTAGATGTGGATGCTCCATACACATTTGTCACATTAGGCAACGGTTCTTTGGTATTAAAATATTTTCCTTTTTAGAAACAAATTCTAAAATTGGCTTCACTTTCATGGTTCTATCCTATTCCAAGCCCATTATTGAAATTATTTTGAACACCTAGCATGTTTCTTTTAGTTTTTCACTCTCTTTAGTGAATTTGGATAAGAAATAGTTGAGAATATTGATCTTCTTTTTTAATGTCTCGTTTTCATGCTATAATGTGTCTAATACATGATTGTCATCAATGATCACATTTTTGGATGTTTCAGTGATATGCAATTAACTTTTAATCTTTTAATTATTATTTATGCATATATCTAACTGTTTTGGATCTTCTTTAAACTTGGAAGATAATTTCTTACTTTTCTTATTCATTATTTCTAAACTTTCAACTAGTTTATCAGATCTCAAATCACTATCACCATCATTTAAATTAAAGTTAGATGTTACGTCATCATAGTTTAAAGAGGTAAAGCATATATAAGTTATCTCTCCTTTTGATTGCTTATTTTAGAATTCATTTGTGTCATCCTAAGTTGAGGTTTTAAGTGCTATCTTTTTGTATTAGTCATTCTTCTCTTTCTTATTACTTATTTCATACTTATCATCATCTTTAAGTAGCAGACATTATGACTTCATATGATGGGGTTTTCTATATTTAGACAAATAATGTTAGAGAATTTATGTTTAAATCACCTTTACCTTCCTCAAAATTATTTTTTGGAGAAATTCTTTCTCTTTAAAAAGTTTTTGAATTTTTTGTTAATAAGGGAAAGGTCTTCTTGATCACTTCCATTTGTAGATGCCTGTTGATTCTTTTTTTGAGACTTTGAATGCTAAATCCTTTTTCTTTGGAAGTTTTGTCTATTATTGTGTCTTTTTGAACCTTATTTTGCTTATGAGGAGAGATCTAATAAGTTCCTCCAACGGTAGTGTTATTAGATCCTTGGTTTCTTGTATGATTGCCACTTAGCATCCGACATCTTTAGAATTAACTTAAGCAAATTTCTTACCATTTTAACATTAGTATAGGTCTTTCTAATACTTTTGAAAACATGAATAATATCAATAAATTTAGCGTAAAAACTAGATATACTTTTACCATGTTTCATTTGAAACAATTCATATTGATGTGTTAATATGTTCATTTTGCTCTCCTTTACTTGATTTATTCACTCATGTGTAATTTTCAGAGTGTGACAAATTTTATGAGTCGTTTCACATATATAGACACTATTAAATTCATCTCTTATTAATGCATAAAATAAGCTATGTATACACTTACTATTCAAGAAATTAATCTCTTATCTTAAGGTTCCCATTCTTCCTTTAATTTAGGAACTTTTTTGTTGTCTACAATTTTTATTAGTATAAAGTGACCATTTGAAACTATTTCTCATAGGTCAACAATTTTAGCCATTAAGAAAAAGCTAATCCTAGTTTTCCAATATAGATAGTCATTTCCATCAAAGAAGGGGGACCTACTAATGTTTTCCCCTTTTAGTTAAATAATGATGATGATGCTCTTAAATATGCTACCATGATCTTTTCTTATAGTTTCATTTGAAATGATAACCTAACAAACCCACCATGATACCAAACTTTAGTCTCTAATGGCACCCAAGAGGGGGAGGAGGAGGTGAATTATGTTTTTTAATCATTAAAATAATGATTGACTCCACCTTTGGTTCAATAATAATATTAATAATTAATATTTAAATCTAAAATTTTTTAATAAAGTTTTAAAAGCCATAATAGAGTGAATTTTTATGCAATTGATTTGAAATAGAAGGAGATTAATTTTGTTTAATTGTCTCATATAATTGATATGTTACTATATATTGCCTGATTAATCACTCTTGAGATATTTTCTATTGAGAATTGTTAAATAAACTTTATTGATAATATTTTTAGCATTATTATATCGCATTAAATAAGTGCATTAAGATATTAGACTATCTAGTGGTTAGTCTGAAATAAGTTTATGCCCATAAAAATGTGAGGATAACATATAGGTGTATCCTTTTTTCTTAGAATTGTTTGAATGGAAATGAAAATATAGTCACTAATATTGCCTTTCAAGTTGGTATTTGAACTCTTTTGCTTACATGTTGGGGGATGACTTTGATTTTGTGTTTGTTTATTTTAGCTAAATGAGTTGCCCTAGTATAAAATTTTTATATCTGCATAAGATTTTGAGACATGCATAAAGGAATTCAATGGAGGATATCCATTACTTAAGTAATCTATAGGCTAATAGGTGGTGGAATCATAGGAGTTAATATTGTGTATTATGATTTTTATATAGAGATGTTCTATTTATATATTGTGTATTTAATCCATAAGTGTTTTATGATTAGATAAAATGTTCAGGATATATAATGTTTATAGCTTTTAATATCACCATTACCTTATATTTGTGATAATAATATACATTGTTTACTATTTGTTTTCCTTTTCTATAAACATTAACAATGTCATATTTGAACCTTGTCTAGTTTCAATTATAGAAAATAAAAGCAGGGTGTGAAGTTCACTTTGGAGATGGCTAACATAAATATAACTATGATCATAGATAAGCCACTTATTCCATCATTTACTAGTACAGAGGCTGATAAGGTAGCCTATACAATTTAGAAGTAGGCAAATAGAAGTGTTATTTGATTATAAATAGGTCAATTATTGATCATCTGCTTAGTAGACATCCTGAGACTAACAAAGTTAAATATTTCCTTAACAATGTGTCTCAAAGGTATATAGTATCATTTAACATGGAGATTCGTACTATTTTTTTAAGAATTATAGTTCATGAGATACATAGTGGTATGAGGAGTGAGGGAATACATTATTTGGATGGTCCTCCACTAGTGTGAGCTAAAAGCGTTGATTATTATTATTCTTAATGCTTGTATTATACGCTAACCTCTGTATAATCTTCTTTAAAAGTTTATAATTCTTGTTACCACTTACAATTCTTAGGATGAAGTTTGGGATATAAATTCTTTGATTAAGCATTGTGTTGTTGAAGAGAAAAATTTAAAGAACTCTAATCAGGCAAACCTAATTGCTTCCAAAGGAAAAGCAAAGGCAAACCCTAGGAAATTCAAAATTAAGGCTCTTTAAAGCCCTCTACTTAGGGCATGAGTTAGATAGTACTATAATAGACCTTTAAAATTTCATAAGGAGTATCATTGTTTCTTTTTTATAAAGAAGGGATAAAAAAATATGATTGCTTAAAAAATAAAACTTGGAAAGAGAAATATGAATTTGATACTCTTTGGCTTGTATTATTTATAAATCTAATATTTTTATAACCATATCAGGTTCTTAATGGCAAGATAGTAAGGCTTTTAATCATGTTACCTCCATAATACAAGGATTAAAACTAAATATATATCCGACTAAAGCTAAGTCAAACATGATGATTGGTAATAATGAAGAAGTTGATGTTACCTTTCTTAGAGTTGTTTATTTGAATTTAGATATTGGTTTCAAATTTGTTTTATATGAAACTTTCTATAAACTATATTATATATGAAACTTTCTATAAACTATATTATATATGGAACTTGATCTCTGTAATAGATCGGAATAAATAAGGTTGCAATTTTGTATTAAAAAATTCCAATGTAGTATTATCTTTTGATACAAAACATGTAATACTATTTTCTTATCATATGGCTTAAAGAGTTTATAGAATGTGTATGACTCCTGATGACATTTATGCTTATTCATATATTTTTGAGTATGTTACTTATAAATAACCTCTACTAAAGGATAAATTATATGTTTATGCCGTAAAAGATTGGGACATATCTCTCGAGATAGAGTTGAAAGATTGATTCAAGATAATATTATTTCAACTTTGGATTATAATGATTTAGATATATGTATTGATCGTTGCATGGATAAGTTAACTAAAATAAAGAAAAAGAGGTCAACTCACATTTTTTATTTACTGGAAATGATTCATACCAATATTTGTGGTCATTATTTATTTCCATATATTTTTTAAGTTCCATCGATGATTATCCATTTATAGTTATAAGTTCTTAATTAAAGAAAAGTCTAAATTTCTTAATAGATTTAAGATCTTTTACATTGAGTTTGAGAACCAATTAAAAAAATTGATCAAGATTGCTAGATTTGATTGTGAATATGAGTATTATGACATATATGGAGTCTTTGGATAAGAAAAGAGTTCATTTACCAAATACTTAAATCGTATAGAATAGTAGCTTACTTTAATATAGGAAATTGTCCTAAAAAATGATGTGGACAAAGATGGAATCACACCTTAAAGCATGTGATGAGGAGCATATAGAGTGGAACTAATCTTCTAGATTACTTTTGAGATGAATCCATAAAGATTACTTTATATATTATTAACAGCGCCTCGAGAAAATTAATAACAAATACACCTTTCGAACTTTAAAAAGTGTACAAATCAAATGTCACTCATCTTCATATATGAGATTACCCTATTGAGGTACATCTGTATAAATATAATCAAAAATTTATGTTTTCATTCCATTTGTTACTATTTTGTAGGTTATTCTAACTATTGTTAAGATTATAGAATTTATCATAGAGATAGAGTGTCCATAATTGTAAAGTTACAAAAATCTAAGTTTTTGGAACATAATGTCAGTGATGACTTTGGTTCTTCTCACATTTCAGTTGCTAACAAAGTTAATACAATTTTTATTTCATATCTTCACCTGTTTAGTTAGGTTTAGTGGTTCTTGGACCTAGTGCCATTCTAGTATAGAAATAAGAACTAATATAGGAACACAGTGAAGTTTATGTGGCATATGAACAATCTTAATCAATACAGTTTAGAAGATCCAATAGGATGAGGAGACTTTCAATATCATCTAATTATATAGTCTATTTGAGTGAGAATGATTATGATATATGGCATATTATAGATCTAGTTACTTTTTCAAATGTTAATTTTAGTTTTCATTTAGAGTTATAGTCAGATGCAATGAGGGATGAGATACAGTCCATGAGGAATAATCATGTACAAAAGCTCATAAATTTACTTCATAATTATAAACCTATTTGTTTCAAATGGGTTTATAAGAACAAAAAGGAGTAAGGTAAAGTTGAACGACTTAAAATATTATAAGTTATCAAAGGTTTAACATAGAGAGAAGGAATAAACTTTAATGTCACCTTCTTTCTTGTATCCTCTAAGGATGCATTTAGATTGATTATGAAAGTAGTAGCTCATTATGATATAGAGCTACATTAGATAGATGTTAAAATGCATTTTCTCAATTGAGATCTTTATAAGAAGGTTTATGAGTAACCTAAAGGGTTTTGAAATGATGAAAAGATTCATATGGTTTATAATAGAGGAAATATTTATACAGATTGATACATGCTTACATAAAATGGTAATTAAAGTTTGACGAGGTCATCACCTCATTTGGATTTATGGAGACTAAATTTAAAAGATGTTAGTAGTCTATAGTAAGGGGGAGTAATATTTTCTTTATACTCTTATACTTGCATCAAACGTCTTGACCATATTGTATAAAATTAAGAATTTTGACTTGAAGCATGAAGCATGAAGCATCTTTCTTCTTTGGTATTTAGATTTACCTAGATAGATCTTAAAACTTGTTAGATATCTTACAGAGAATATACATTGAATGAGTGTTACAATGGTTTAATATAGAGAACTATAAACCTTATGCAAAACTAATGTCTCATAAAGAGATATTACCTTTGACAATGTCCAAAGAATGAAATGTAAGTGTTCCTTATTCTAGTTCTATTAAAAGCATGATGTATTCTTAGAGTGTATTAAACCAGATATTGCATTTATTGTTAAACTATTAGTAGATATCTACCTAACCTAGGCAAATATCACTATAATGCAATCAAATGAGTTTTAAGATATCTTCAAGTATAAAGTTTTATATGTTAACCTTTATAAAAGTTGAGAGTTTAGACCCAATTGTTTATATAGATTCAAATTTAGCTATGCTTTAGATGATAGTAAATGTACATCAGGTTACATTTTCATATTAATAAATGGTGCCATTTCATTGAAAAGTGTCAAATGGATACTTGTGACCTCCTTGACTAGGCTTCCAAAGTTTATAACATACTATAGGGTTATTTCATAAATAGTTTGGTTAAGAAACTTAATTTTTGAACTATTTATGGTTGATTTAGTTACTAAAATCCTTAACAATGATAGTCTTTTTATTGTATTATAATTTAATAACAACAATAAGAATATCACATAGTTTAAGCCTTTAGAGGTCAGGTATTTGACCTTTAAAGAGCTTGCACATAATTTTATCATTTGAGTGGAGCACATTTTGACTGAGCATAAATTGTCTAATTCTCTAACTAAAAGACTTCTCTTAGCCATTTTTGAAAGACGTGTTTGATATTATAGGTTTATTGAAGTCATTTGACATTATTAGTTAAGGATCATTATATATTTACTCTTGATATAATTATGTTTCGATATACTATGACCATATTGGTTATAGATATGTTAATTGTCACCATTTTTCTTCTCTATCGTATAAATTGACCTGCATTGTCATAATACATGTGAAAGTCTTAAGTTTTATGTCAATCTTAAGCACGTTATTAGTTATTGAACATATAAACATCACGTAAAGATATCTTGAGATACATTCATACAGTGGTGTATCAGACATAGTCGAATATAAGTTTTTAATCCATAAAGGTTTTCTCTAATGCAATTATTGTACAATAAGAGAAAATAAGTTTTTTCTAATGCAATTTATCATTCACTAAGGGAAAATAACTTTCTCATAAAGTTCAAAGAAAGTGAAACGGAAAAATGAGACATTGTATATTACATATCGTATAGCTAGGTAACAATATTATTTTTCACTCTATTTCTTTATTCATGTTAGTAAGATTATTAGTTATGCAAGATTATTATGGATCTCTATTGTATATGACATGTTTTTGATACCTCTCAGTATTGAAAGTCTTACGAGAATAGATGATAAACTTTCATTATCTTTGGATCCAATTAGTTTTAATGAACAACCAATACAAGTTTTATTTTCTTAGATTTTAATATTTTTGTTATTACAAATACAATAATTAATATTTGTCGAAAGGGGAAGAAGTGTTGAAATTTTTATTCCTATTTTAATATTTATTAATGACCTATTTTTAAATTTAAAACTAAGAAGAATTAAAATTTAATTTGGTATAGAGATAATAAAATAATCTAATAAAGGATCACATTAAATATAATGAATTTCAGTGAGAAAAATAATACTTTATTATTATTGGCTACATACTTATTATTCCAAGTCAGCAAAATTGTTATAAATAATTAATAGGTCTCTTATGCCCTAAATTAACAACCTTTCTTTAGATCAAAGTAGAGATTAGGATGAATCTAAAGAATGCTTTTTTCCTACAAAAAAGTCTAATAACTAATCAAATTAGAACAAATGTACTAAATCAAAAAGTCCATTATTGAAAAAATTCTTAGAAGAGGAAAAAAAAAATCAATAAGGTTCCAATCTTGCTCACATAAGCAGTCACGTTCTTTCGCTCTACCAAACTCAATCGATAATCCTACCTATATCAATTAATATGAATAACCTCCTTTGTTTTCTTCTGTTTGTTCCTAGGACCTTCCTATATGATTTTACTGAACACAAGACAACCTTGATTTCAAACCTTGACGTCAGACCAGCTCAGACCTCAGAGTTCAAAATTTCCAAATTTTTTTTTTGGCAAACATTGGAGCACATGAACTGTTTCATCACCGCATGACCTCAGCCATCACTCCCTACTCTCATAATGACAAAATCTCTTACACTGCTTATAAATATAATTTCCTCAATACCACTTCATCACGTATTGTTACTTCTATATTTTTCTCTGTTCTTCCCAAATTCTCTGTTTCCGATCAAGGGTTGCCTGCTGGTCGCAGAAAAATGGCTCTGATAAGCAGATCTTATAATTACTCCAAGTTGGAGAGTGAAGACCCAGATGAGATAAGACACCGACGAGCTCAGTTCTTGATCTACAAAACACTAAAAGCTGCGGATTCTCGAAGAAAGTCATCGTTCTTGAGGATTAAACTGTGTAGATTAAAGATCAGGGTTGGGAAGAAATTGAGGAAATTGAGGAAAAGAATGTTGCTAAGTATATCTGCCGCAAGATTTAGGGTGTATAAGCAAGTTACTATCCAATGGAAGCGCTTGTTTAGCAACGAAGAAAAGATTTCAAGTCTTCCTCCTTTGTTTACTTGAAGATTTTGTTTTCTTGCCTTTTCATCTATGTTGATTTGTCAAGTATAATGACGAATGCATGTCATACGCCAATACCTACCATGGTAAGACATGGTTTTTTTCAAAATAGTACCTTCCATGGCTATGTATTGTTCTCTTTCAATTCAAGAATCTGATGTTGGCAGAGCATGTTAACGTGCTCTCTCTGTCTCTCTCTCTCTCTCTGTCTCTCTCTCTCTCTCTATATATATAGTCTACTTGACATGAATATGGGATAGGGAAAAATCCTTTCAGAAGCAAGTAATAATTGCATATGGCTCAATTCGTGGATCTATCTTCCATTTAAAGGAGTACTTTGTTTCATATCTTTTTAAGTCTTGTTCAAACGTAACTCAAGCTAATTCTTAAGCATGCCTGTGAAGTCGCTATAAACAAGTGTGAAAAATTGCAGTAGTAGCATCAGTAGTACGATCATTGTGCTTTCAGTTGCATTATCACTCATGGTGGTATATATTTATACCTTAAGAAAAATTTGGGGAGTGTTAGATTTCAGATAGCAGGTCAAAAAAAAAAAGAAGAAGAAAAACGCAGGTTCTTGAATGCTATGTTTTGTTTATCTATAGATTTAACTCACATTACATACTTCTCGTAAGACTAACGGCTTAACTTGACAGTAATAATAGTACTTTTTCAGAAATAAATTTTTTGCTCCAAGATATGTAAATGGTTGCCAGGGAAGCTACATGTCGAAGATCTAAGAAGAGCAAAGTAATCCCAGTGGCTAACCTTAGTTTCCTGTCATGCCGTACTGTCCTTCCTGTCCCTATCTTTCTATTTATGGATTGGCTGGCATTAATCCGATCTCCCATATGGCCGAGCTGGTATATTAACTCATGGTCCCTAGTCTGGCAATGTCTTATTTGTTCTTAATTTAAATTAAGATTCTGAAAATGCATCATTAAATTTAACGTTAATGAAATGATCTCTATAATTGGATTTATTTATGCCTCTCGTTTACAATGAGTAAGGAATTCTCTTTCTGATTTTTGATTATTACAAATACAAATTCTTTATAAAAAGATAATATTTTATCTCTCTAATAGGTGAGATTTGATAGTTGTATATTAGTGTGTGTTTTTCTAAGTATTTGACATGTGTTTTTCGCATAATAAGTTATTATTATTATGTTTTAGGATTTATTTTGTATGTTTTTGTTTAGTTTGATCTCCATTGTGTTCTTTTATGTTTGCTATTGATTTAGGGTAAGAATTGATTATTTTAATATAAGAATGGAGGTGGCAACCTTTGTCATTGAGCTAGAGACCAACAGAGGAGAAAAGAAGAGGAGCAATTATAATGCAAGAACCCACGATTATGGGTTTCATGCCAATTCCCACGATCGTAAAATGTCTAACCCTAAAATATATGTGGGGTTCACTTATTTTTTAGGTTTTCCTGACTATATAAGGTTATAAACCCCTAGGGCTGAGGAGTTTGCAGTAGAGACTTGCATCCTTGAGTAAAAAGGAGGTTTAGAGTCTTAGGAGTGGTAGAGATTCAAGGTTTTTCATTCACAATTGGGAAAAGAGTATAGCAACACTGGATTTTTCAGATTCAGGTAAAGAAGAGGAGTTTCATTCATTTAGATTTCTTTCCTTTTTTTCTCTTCTAGCATTTGTATGATGGAATATTTGATTGTTGAGGAAGTTAATGCCATCATGATTGGCTAATTTACTTGTAGAGATTATTTTTGAGCTTCTTATTGAACTCCTATTTTGTTGATTTGAATAAATGAAGCTTTTGATGAATGGTGAAATTATATCTTGCAATATTTTGAGAGATTGAGTTGGATTATTTGTGTAGGGTGCACAATGAGAATTGGCACTTTATAGACCTACATTCATTAAGTTAATTGTTTAGTTAGAGAAAGATCTTGGCTAATCTCATTGATCACCCATAGGATAACTTCATAACTAGTTGAATTGGTAGATTGATTTTGTAGATTAAGAGATTGTTTAATGATCTGAATTTAATCTGGCTAGGGACAATTAATTACACCTTAAGAAAGGGTAGTTAATACATTAGGACATCTTAGGTGAGACACAATTTAATTAACAAAATAGGAGGCAGATAAAATAGGGAAAAATGATCTCTAGTTGTGAAAATATTGAATTCCAATTTTCTGTATTTTTGAGTTATCATTTGTGTTTTGTTAGTTGTTTAATTTAATTTAATTTAATTTTCTAGTTTATTTCTTTAAAAAAATTTGGTTCTTAAACAAAGATTAATCTGAATTAAGTGGTGCCTAAGCACAATCTTTGTGGGATCGATATCCTCTTATTACTACAAGTCACGACCCGTATAATTGTGATTTTAAGCGTAAAATTAGTAGTTGTTTTCCAATCAACAAGTTTTTGGCTCCATTGCTGGGGATTGTTTGTTTAGCATCTTGTTTAGTTTATGTTACTTTGATTTAAGAATTTTTTGATACTTTTCCTTATGTATTTGCAGCTGCATGAACATAAGGAGCATCCGAAGATCGACATAATTTAGTCACAATGAGTTATCCGATATCACAAGACACAAACAAGAGTTAAGAAGAGCGAAGCATCAAGATATTATACAAAGAAATATGGCTGAAGAAGAAGAGCAAGGAGGAGCCGAGAGGACATTGACGGATTTTATGAGGCCAAGCTTTAGTCCTCAAGGAGTTACAAGGACAGCGATTCAAGCCAATAATTTCGAGACTAAACCGACACTCCTCAACATACTTCAGAGTAGTGTATAATTTTATGGGCTTTCTAACAAAGATCCTAACACCTATATTGCAAATTTTTTAGAGATCTGCGACACCTTTCAGTTCAATAGGATGTCCGATAATGTCGTGAAGTTACGCCTATGTTCTTTTACTTTGAAAGATCGGGCAAAGGTGTGGTACAACTCGTTAAATTTAGGGCATATCACTACTTGGGAGAAGCTAGCCCAAGCATTTCTCGCGAAATACTTCCCATTGACCAAGACAATAAGAATCATAAAAGAGATCATAAACTTTCAGCAGAGTGATGGGGAGTCTCTATATGAAGCCTAGAGAGGTTTAAAGAATTACAGAGAAGTTGTTCCCACCACAACCTTCCAAGAGTGTTCCTGTTGCAAACATTCTACAATGGTGTAAAATCATAGCATGAGAGGAACCATAGATGCAGCTGCTGGAGGTCTTTTGATGAGAAAGACTATTGATGCGGCTCATGACCTTCTGGAAGATTTGGCGAACAATAGTTGTATGTGGTCAAGTGAGAGGAGTAGATAGGGGCAAAAGGAGTAAAAGGGTATGATCTCGATTGCCTCTATTACAACTTTATAGGCATAGATCACAACCCTTACCAAGTATTTAAGCAACATGCAAAGAGCACCTTCATCTATGGCCAAAGCTATGCAAGTAAAGTGTGAGTTATATGGGCAAAATTGTAACATCCCGGTCCCACCTAACGGGTCGGATCAGGGAAACGGGTCTACGAGAAGACCAATTAGTGAAGTTAGGA
>JANZXP010000002.1:26379013-26414210 GCA_027576715.1 Erythroxylum flavicans
GAGTTCGCAAAACTCACCCAAAATTTGCAAATATTTTTCAGGATACAGAGGAATACTCCGTTAGGCAACGAGAGTAGGCTTACTGCACACAAGTGAAGGATAGAGGTCGGGATCAGTTCGCGTCTGCAATGGTCTTCTTTATTTACCTCTGAACGTACTTTTATGTTCAAAGAAATGTTGTGTTATTTGTAAACAATTTGTAATAATTTTTATAAAAAGTGAAGTGATTGTATTTTAAGAAATTTGTATTGACACAATTGTACTGTGTATTTGAAAATGGGCCCAAGTGGCTAATAAGAGAACTGTGAGTTTTAGTCCCTGTTGTGTATTTCGCTTTCAGTTTTAAATAACAAATTGGTTTTGAAAAGAAAAAGTGATCACATATAAGTGAAGTGTAAAGACTATACAAAAAAAATTATATACCGAGTTTTTTTTTAAAGTGTTAAGTGATGTGACACGTCACCCTCGCGGGACACGGACTCGGGTATCACTGTCAATATCGGGTTCGGGTTCAGCGGGAGTGGGGTGTTACAAAAACAACTATAGCTCAGCTGAATGTTTTTTTTTAGGAGCCAGTAGTATAGAACAGGTAAATTACTTGGGACAGCCATAAGGAGGTAATAATCCTTACTCTAACACTTACAATCCAGGGTGGAAAAACTGCCCTCATTTTTCTTGGAGTACTAACAATACAGATGGACAAACAAGCCCACAAGGACCTCCTAGATTTCAGCAAGATTAAGTTAGATCTATGGAGAGCAAAATGGACAAATTAATGAATATTTTGGGGTCCAAACTAGCAACTCAAGAAGAAAACCAGAAGAGGATGTTTACTAGTCAGGAGGAAAGTCAAAAGAGGATAGAGGAAAAGTTTGATCAGATTATGAAGAACCATGCCTCATCCATCCACAATTTGAAGGTTCATGTAGGTCAACTTGCTAGTGCTTTGTCTTCTAAAAGTGTAAGTAGTCTACCAAGTAATACTGAGTTTAACCCAAAGGAACAGATCATGGCCATCACTCAAATCCAGGAAAAAGAACTTGTACATATGAAGGAAGACAGAGATAAAGGAAAAGGACAAGTAAATATGAAATTCCTTCAACGTGAACTAGTAATTGAGCCAATCAAGGAGCCTCAAACTGAAATTCCATACACTATTCTAGCTCAACAGAAGTCAATTTCAAGTAGGGCAACGAGGAATTTTAAGGAGGTTGAATTAAAAAAGGTTGAGGACATAACGAAACAACTACAAACAAGGCTTACACTAAAGGAACCAGTCAAAAAGAAGGTTAAGGAGCACATAACGAAAGGAAACCCTAATATAACACAGAAGAAAAAGGATCCAGGAGATTTTTACATTCCTTGCAGTATCAATAGAGTCAACATAGACAGGACATTGACAGATTTGGGAGAAAGTATCAATATGATGTCGTATACCATTAGTCAGAAGTTGGGTTAAGAGAGTTATAACCTACAAAGATGTTAGTAAAAATAGTTATGAGCTATGTCCGGTTAGGTAAATGACGAGGATCTATGCGTGACATCCACCACCTAATTGGGGTTCCTAATGAGCCTGCAATATTGGGAGGAGACAGAGAGACACACATAGTTGAGTAGCCATTGCATCTAAACTCACCGCCATCCCAGATAAGAGGGGTCACACACGAGTAGACTAGTGTGGAAGTACCCAAGGTTCTTAGGTGTAAAGTCTGCACCTTGCATTAGCTCTTTCTATAAGAAGTATCTTTTATAGAATTATGACACAAATATGTGGTCTCGATATAAAAAAAAAGTTGGATATTGCAGGTGGATAGTTTGTGTATTTTCTTTTTCTTATTATTTGTGTATTTTCTTATCTTTTCCCTTTGTTAGTTTATTTTATCTAAACATTAATGCAATGTTATTTTCATTTATGTCATTTTTATTTCCATGTTGCTTAGTTATTTTTGTTATTTTAATCCCTTTTTGTTTATATTTTATGAGGATGACTGTATCTAAAATCGGATGGAACCTTCATCAAATTCAAAACTTTGTAATTCCTATTATTCAAGGAAGGTCCAAAATTTGACCTTTTCTTAACGTGCTTATATTATGTACATTGGGAATGATGTACAGTTTAAGTAGGGGGAAGAAATTTCTTAAACTTATTATAATCTTTGTTATCAAATCTTAGTAACTAATATCTTGAATTAGCTAAAATATTTCATAAATACTTAAGATCATTATTGAATGTTGAATTGAATTAGTATGCAAAAGGATGAAAGTTAGAATAAACTTGCTTTTCTAAGTCATATGTTAGTAGTCATTAAAATAGTTAACTTGAAAGAAAATTGCATATTATAAACACACATAAGATCTATTTTCTTTTGTGCATAGGAGCAAATAAATCACTATTTAAGCTCTTTTATTCATTCACGTGTTTTATCATACATAGTTGGATAATTCTAGAACTTTTTTTTATATCGAGACCACATATGTTAAATTAGAAGCATTGAAATGATAAAGGCAGTTAGATCTAACATTTTTTAGCCTATTTTCTTAATAATTACCTCACTTTATTTTATCCTTTAAAAGTAATAAATTTTGAGATTTAACCATTTTCATTGTTGGTAACCATATTATTAGCCTTCCTATTTTTCTTGAAGCCTTTACTTTAAACCCTTAAAGCTATTTATATTTGCTTGATTGCTTAAAACTTAAAATTTGAAAAGGTCCAATATTTCTTTAATTTTTGGTATATAGTGAATGCTAAAATAAATAAATAAATAAATAAATAAATAAATAATATTGCGAGCATCATTTAAAAAAGAGTTGAAGTTATGGTATCAATGGAGTTATGGTGGGAAGGACCTATATCGTTAAAATCTAAGCTTTGTAATTTTATTTTTATAAATTTCTTTCAATATTATTACACTTTTATTATCCCTATCATACCTTACCTAAGCCCCTTTAAAACCTTGCAACAAGATGTTTTGATTTTTGTTTCTAGATTACATATAAATGGTGAAGATATGATTTTATTGCAAGCTTATGTTTAATAATCCTTATATGTATTGATTTAAGAGTTCTTATATTTTTCACCCTAACCACTTGAGTGCATTGAGTTAAACCTTAGTAAAATTTGAGCTTTTGATTTTTAAAAGGATTATCCATGTGATTACTCTCAATATTAATGTATGAAGTTTGGTTCTAGGATAACTTGAATGCAATTTTTTGTTAATTTGATTGATATGATATGATGATATAGAGTGTGTATGGACATATTATGGTTAATAAGGGATGGATATTAGTAAGATTGATGATTTGGATTATGATTTTCTTGAGGACAAACAAAAGCTTAGTGGTTTTTGATAAATGATTATTTGATTATATTTATATACTCATATTTAATGTGTTTTGCTTATTGTTTAATAGTTTATTAGTATTTTTGGTACTTAATTTATTTTGATTTCATTTTGAGTGTATTTGTAGGTGACAATTGCCTTTTTGGATAAAAAGGAGAAAAATTCAAATGAAATTATGACATAAAATGAAGATTTGAAGTAATTTAGAGAAAGGAAGCTCACTTGTAGAATAAGCAAAGCCAAACTGAAGTAGAATTTGGATACATAGTTAATATGGAATTTCAAAGATACTTCTTATAGAAGGAGCTAATGTAAGGAGGAGGAGGAATCTTAAGCCCTTGGATCATGCTAGGTGACTTCAATACAGCACTACTCCCTTCATAAGAAAAAGGGAAAAGATATAACACTAGAAGTCACAATGACAAATACACTAAAAGTCATAATGATGAATTTAAGAGATGCATATGTTCCTTTAGATTAATGGATCTCAATTTTGATAGGAATTTATTCATCTAGAGAAGTAACCAATCTAGAGAATGGATGATAAGAATCTAGATAAGGACCTAGTCAACAGAGATTGGAAATGCTCCTTTCCTCTAACTTATATCACTCAAATCTCTAAGGAACACGTTTAGGAGCCTATTAAGCCTTTCATATTTAAAGAGGTAAAGAAGATTGTCTTCTATATAAATCCCAAAAAATCTATAGGGCTAAATGAATTCAATGGCTTTTTTTTCTAAAATTCCTAGAACTAGATAAAAAAAAACTTGTTACTGAATATATTTTGAAGTTCTTTTCAAATAGGGTCATATTAATAAAACTAAACAAAAGTTACATCATATTGGTACCCAAAGTGCCAAACCCAAATGATCTTAGTGATTATAAGCCCATTTCCTACTATAGCTTGATCTATACAAAACTAGTGTGCAACGTATTCGAGTTATTAATCTTTGTTAAGGAGCATTAATCGAGGGAAGGAATATAAAGGACAAAATCCTCCTAGGATAAGAGTATTTTAGGAATTACAATAAGGGGAACGATCTAAAATGTTGTGCTATAATGGTTAATTTCTAAAGAGCTTTTGACTCAATGAATTAGAAGTTCATTTAGAACACCTTAGAAGATTTAGGATCCCCCTACCCTTAAGTTATAGCAATGGATATAACAATGCATTGAAACAACTTCATTTGGTGTACTATACAATGAATTTCCTATAAAAGTCTTCAAAAGGGCAAGGCATCTTAGATAAGGAAACCCCCCCATATATCTTTTCAACCTTGGGTTAGAAGTTTTTAACAAGCTATTTAATAAACAATAGGAGGGCAAATTTATCTTTCACCACACCTTTCCAATGTAAATGATCGACTGCTTTTGAGTGGATTCATTATTCTTTCCTTTAAGATCATATTAAACTCACTCAAAACCTTCAAAAAAATTATCGAGGCTTAGTATTAACACCAAAAAAAGTTACCTTATTTTGTCCACAAGCTCTAGATTACATGCTACTAGATTTTGTTCTAAATCAAGGATGGAAGTCATGGACACTCCTTTTTGGTACCTAAGATTGTCAATCACCAATAATAGACTATTATATGGGGGGATTGTAAACTATTACTTCAAGCAATTCTTAGGAGAGTTAAAATTTGTCCAAATAAATGGCTATTGTATGTAAGAAGGCCCCAGTTGAAATTAGCAATACTAAACAACTAAGCTTACAAGATATCACACTATCCTTTGCCTAAAAGTACTACTAAGGAAACTAAAAGGATAAAGAAGAACTTCTTGTGGTTAAGGAAGCTTAGAATCACTATAGAGCTAAAGTGAAATGGCAAGAGGTATGTAAGCCAAATAAGGAAGGTGGCTTAGGGGTGAAATCAATTCAAAATATCAATAAGATGTTAATAGCTAAGAGAGTATGGAAAATTCTTAATGAAAAGGAAGCCATCTTGGTTAAGTGGATCCATGCATATTTTCTAAAGGAGGAAAAGTTTTGGAAGAATAAATCTAATGCTAACATAGACTAGACTTTACAAATTCTTTTAAAGGTAAAAGACTCCTTAAAGGCTACTATTATGAATGAAGTACGGAATTGAAAGACAACATCTTTCTAGCATTACATACAAAACTTCCTAGGCCCTTTTATCTTCTTTTCTCAACTCTAACAACTGAAAAACCTTTTACATGATAAATATTTATTGATAGATTTTATCAACAATGATGGAATTACAAGACAAAAAGCTTTCTCTGGTTTTAGAAAATGTCCTATACCCTTGGCCAAACTCCCATACCAACATCCTTCCAATAGCATTAATAAATTATACTTACAGTATTTATAACCTTAAAATCAACTGCTTCTTCACACCAATTGGTCTTGTATGATTGTAAATTTTCTTTGGCCTCATTTGTCCTTTAGTAAGCTATTAAAAACAAGCTTAATACCACATTTAGAGAGGTGATCGAAGATATGGAACATCAAAATTCCTAAGAATGCCTTTATACTTATAAATTCCTTATTCAAATTAAGAGAGGTGATCAAAGATTCCTACAAGCATTTAGTAAGCAATTGTAAGACCACATCCTTTTGGTATGACAATTGGATTGCTATTGCTTTACATAATACTCTATCTTCCAACATCTCAATTGCTGAAACTTTATCCATTATGGATATGTCAGTCTTAAATCCATCATCTGCACTAAGTTTTTTACCAAATGTTATCTTTGATATTTCCAAAGAAGACTTCATCATATAGTTGCACACCTATACTGTTAACTTCACTATTGCATTGTTCTAACTTCTATTAAAAAACACCAACCTTACTATTCATTGGCATAAACTCACTTAGTTTAAGTATACTTTTCCTCGTACCTCATTCACTTTATAGTTAGCAATCGGGAATCATCTTCCTATAGTTGATAGAATAGCACATTATTTAGCTTTTCCTAACCAGTGCATTCTATAAAAATATCATGTTGCCACCAACAACAGACATGTTTCATTTTAGAGAAGTGTTTTAGGTGTGAGCTTTTGGTTTTGAAGAAGAAAAGGGGCCAAGCTCCATTCCTTTGGAGACCCACGGAGGGCTAGCTTCTCGATGCCGGTTTGTAAGTGACATCAACGCCAAAGGACTTGGTTAAACATTTCTTTCATTGTTTTTACTGTTCTTTCTCCCTTAGGAATTGATCATGTTATCCTATGCTTATGGATTTGTGTTTTCATGTATGAATGATCTTTATTCTCTTTCTCATTAGATTGTTTATATGTGAACTCGTTGCTAGAATTTTGAATGCAATATGTAATTGTTGTGTTTGGATATTGCTAACAATATAATTTGTAATTGTTATATTGAAATTCATTTGTTGCAATTAATGGTTTCGAATTATTAGGGATACAATCCATAATTGTTGTGTTTTTTATTAGTGTTAAATCATAATTGTTGTCTTAATTAATTTGTTTTCCTAATTCGTAATGCGACTATCCAATTAAATCTAGAGAGCTTATCTTAGTTTGTTTGATAACTAGGTTTAATTAATGAGCATATCTTAATTAAACACGACCTAAGGGAAAACTAGAGTTAATAGGGCTTGTCATTAACCTACGATTAATAGTTACTAAGAGGGGTAAAAGAATAATAATTCAATGAAAAATGCTTAATTGAGTGTAGGAAGAGATAAAACTAATGACCGGGTCTATAATGATTTCATCAATTTCATCAATTTTATAATTTTTTCTTTAATTTGTTTTCTTTAGTTTAGTTTCCCTTTATTTTCTTATTCAAAATCAAACCAATCCCCCTATAACCTAAACACCAATTCTTTTCATAAGAAAAGCTAACCGAAAAATCTTTATAGGATCGACATAGACTCACCACTACTATAGTTGTAAGTCTAGTTATTTTAAGTAGTGTTACGATGTGCTACGTCAATTTTGCCACCATTGTTGAGGAATGTGGTGCTTTAGTTTTTGTTTTTGAGTTTAATTGATGTTCTATACATTTTGTTTCTAATTAGTTTTTGCATTTATTTCTTGATCTTTTCACCTTTTTTTTAATGTTTATGTGAAAATTAAATTACATAGACAGAAGTAATTTTTCTATAACTCATACTCTCAATCCTATAACTATGTTTGGAATGATCATACAAACTTTAATTATAGATGAGATAATCAACAGAATTACTTGCTTGATAGTTTGCAGGACACACAATTATTCTTGTATAGACTAGAAGCTTCCTATTACAGTTTAGGTACATCTCTGGATGACTTTATCAAAGCTTTTACTGCTAACAATCTTTAATTTCAACAGGGTATATTACAATTCAAGCAGGAAACAAGTTGTAGAATCTAGAACTTGATAAGCCAAATGGGTCAGATGGCAGAAGCTCTCGACCGCCTAAGATCACAAAGTGAAGAGATGCAACCATATCAATCTAAGGTGTACCTAAGCAACATTAATGCAGAAACTTAATAGAGTGGAAAGGAGTTTGAGAATATTGGGAGCACTACTTAAGGAATTGCTTATGAAGAAGAAGTTGAGGAAGAGCTCGAAGAAGAAAAGGATTCATCTTTTTTCTCGAAGGTAAATACTGAATTCCTAATTATTGTTAAAACTGACTCTTTACCTTTACCTACTAGGTTAGAGAAATTAAACGAAGAAGAAAAAGGTTAACAGACATTCGAGATATTTCCAGAGTGCATGGACTTAGTCGAGATTGGAAGTTTAAAGATAAGGAAGCCAATGTATGTGAATGATCATCAACTAAGGCCCTATCCTGAAGAACCTCATGTAGAGGAAGCTCAAACTATGACACCTAAAGACCATAATTTCATCATGTGAGGAAAGTATAGAGTCCAACCAGCAACACTAGACAAAGGCACTGTTTGGGAGGCAACCCAAGGGAAGTTAATTTCTTTTCCTTTACATTTTCTCAATTGTTTCTTACATGCATGTGTGTTTTTAAGTTTCTTTGTTTTTACATGTTTTTAAGTTTTCAACAAAATGAGAGAGAGAATCAAATAAACTACCAAGCATTTTCTCTTTTCCTATTGCTTCTTGGATTATATAGGTATAAATAGGGAATGAATTGATTAGAAAATCCATGGCAACTTTAACATGTACTTTTACTCTTGTAATTGGTCAACATGCATCATCTTTAGAAGAGTAGTGACTAGTGGTAGACATAAGCCAGTGAGATTTTGAGCCTTATTAGACTGAAACATTCATATCAGTCTCATTGTTCTTTATTTATGTGTGGCCTTCATGACATATACATCCTGACTTTGCCTTGAATTTGTATTTGAGACTACATTTTTATCACATACATTAACATGGAAATGATATAGGCATTCTTTCTTTGTATAAACTACATTAGCCAAATAAACTGCCCCTTGATGTGAATTTTCCCTTTGTTAAGCCCCATTAAGCTTTATTAGCCTTTCTTTTTGTGCTAATCACATTACATGCTTTAAACCTAAGCAAATGTCCTACCTAAGCCTTAAAGCTAGTGGAGCATTTGTTGATTGTTGATGATTGTGGATGTATAAGAGTATAAGTTTGGGTAGTCCATTTGTGTGGGATGGTATAATTATTAAGATGTTATTTTATGTCTTATTAATGAAATTCCCATATTGATGTAGCTTCTTTCAATTTTCAAATGAAAAGAAAAATAAAAAAGAAAAGAAAAATTGTTTGAATAAAACTATCAAGGAGGAAATGTATTTGTTTTGAAAAGTTATTCATGATTATTTATCCTTCTAAAGTTGTATTAGATGTGTAATTTGAATATGATGCATATGAGGTAGAGGTAGCTTTGAAAGATCACTCCTTGTAGTTTCAATGTATTGTCATCAATTGTATGATTGATTTTTTCTAGTTAGTTAAGCTTTATGTGGGTTGTGGTCAGAGAGTTTGAATTTGAGCTAAGAAACATAGTTTTTCCATTCATCATAGTTGATGTATATAATTGTGAGTGAATGTTGATTTTTGCACTTGATAGTATATTGACTGTTTTTCTTATCATACTAGCTTTGATGGCTTTTATGCTACTATACCCAAATACATCTTACCTTACCCTTACCCATATTACAACTTTGTAAAGTTCTTTGATTCATGATTATGCACATGAACCTTAGTTGTGGATAAATGAAATGATTTGCAAAGTTGCAGAATGCCATTATCATGAATGGTGTTTGAGTGTACCCGTGAATCTATCTTATTTAAACACATTTTGTCTAAGTCTACCTCTGGATTGTTCAGTTTTTAAGGGTGATGAATGTTGATTGATCATGAGTAGAAGTATCGAATGTTGAGTTCTTACTATGGATTGTTAAAGTTATTTATCTTTGCTTATGATTATATATTCTTGGAAAATATGAGAAATGGGTAAATGTTTTTGGGTTTATGATTTTGATTATGATGTTTTGCCTAATGATGGTAAAAAGCTAAATGTGAGGGAAATTGATATGTTCTTAATTGATTATACATTTATTCAATAACACTTAGAAATTAATGATATAAAATGCTTTAAGGCATTTACTTTAGTTTATATTTGATTTTAGGTACAATTTCAAAGCCAAAGAGCTAAAGTGAGTTAAAATCACTATATTTTAGCCGTGGAGCAAAAATGAGAAGGATTAGAGCATGAGAAGACAAGAAAATACATAAAATGAATAGCATGAAAAGTGTAAAATCAGCTTACGACCATGCATGATTTGTCAAGGTTGTCAGACATATCTCACATCTATGACTCATTTTGCATAGGTGTGACATGGGCATAAGGTTCACAGCCATGAGCCTCAACTAAGGTGGCTCACAAGCATGACACCATGATGGTCACGCTTGTGAGAATTGACCAGCTCACTGATCCTAATTTTTAATATAAAAACATCGTGTTGTTGTCAACAACAGACATGTTTCTATTTAGAGAAGCATTTTGAGTGTGAGCTCCCAGTTTTGAAGAAGAAAAGGAGCAAAGCTCCATTCCTTTGTAGACCTGTGGAGGGTTAGCTTTTCAATGCTAGTTCAGAGGTAACATCGACGCCGAAGAACTCAATTAAGCATTTATTTCATTGTTTTTGTTGTTATTTCTCTCTTAGGGACTGATTATGATATCTTATGCTTATGGATTTGGGTTTTCATGTATGAATGATCTTTATTCTTGTTCTTGTTATATTGTTTATGTGTGAACCCGTTACTAGAATTTTGAACAAAATTCGTAATTGTTGTATTAGGACATTTCTAAAATCTTTAATATAATCCGTAATTATTATATTGAGATTCATTTATAGCAACTAATGATTAATCATTAGGGATACAAATTGTAATTGTTGTGCTTCTAGTGATAACATAATCTAGGTTAAATGATCTGAGCTTGTGTGATTGTTTCTTTGATTAATCTATTTTCCTAACTCATAGTATGGTTGTCCAATTAAATCTAGAGAGCTTATCGTAGGTTATTCAATAGCTAGGTTTAACTAACGAGTGTCTCTTAATTAAACATGTCCTAAGGAAAAATCGAGGTTAATAGAGCTTATTGTTAACCTATGATTAATAGTTGATAGGGGGTAAAAGAACAAAAATTCAATGACGAATGTTTAATTGAGTGTAGGCTGAGATAGAATCGATGACCAGGTAGAATCAATGACTAGGTCTATAACGATTTCATCACTTTCATCATTTTAATGTTTTCTTTAGTTTAGTTTCACTTTATTTTCTTATTCAAAATCAAACCAAAACCCGCCACCCCCTCCATAACCTAAACACCAATTCTTTTCATAACAAAAGTTAATCGAACACTCTCTGTGGGATCGACTTAGACTCACCACTGCTATAGTTATAGATCTAGTTATTTTGAGTAGTTTTATGATGCATTACGTCACTTATCTAAACGAGCTAAATTCAACTATGACTAGTAGTTGCAACATCCCTCTCAATTACTGGGATACATTTCCAACAAGTTATTCTTAACTTCACTAAGCTAAAGAATGCTATATAACAACACCAAAGTGACATCACCTTAAAGTGTATTAGTTATTCTAGCAAATTATCCTTCTATATGAAATGTAAGAATCTTGTAATCCTCTTTTTGGAATTAATACAACTTTCAATTTCCAGAAAAACTATGATTTATTACATCCCAAAATGTCCTTAAAGTTTGTTTGAAAGATTAAGAGGATTTTATATTAAAAACAAAAACTTCAATAGTTCTTAATGAATGAAATGAATCATGCAATGAAGTTAAATAAAATGTGTATATATGGTAAGCCTTTTTGAACATGATATTAATGAAGTGAAATTATAAATAATAATATAAGACGTAAAATGACCTTGATCTTCTTTCTTTTTAGTTTGATCTTTATTTTCTCTGTTACAAACTTCAACTTCTCTTTATCAACTTTATAAACTATCTTCTTGAATTTATAGTTTCATTTTGCTTTTATATTGCTTTTCATCAAAATAGTAAACTCATTAGTAGTAAATATGTTTTGTTTTCTTCAAAATATCAATTATAACCTCCCTTTGTTCAACAATCTCCCTGTTTTTTATGATGATAAAATATTTGAAATATTTGAGAATAATAGTAAAACATAGCACAAAAATAGTGATCAATATAATGATTAGTTCTCCCTTAATTCATTCATAAAACATAAATCAATATCAAGAACAAAAGAGATATTTAATATCAATGAAATATCAATACATGTGGATAACATAAATTTACTCATGCATATCACATAGAGTGTAAGAAATATGACAAAACAATCATTTCCCTGTAATTTCATCACTCCCATTAAATCTAATATCACTACTCTTTCTTCTCCTTCTTAGAATCACCAAAACGAAATTAATTATCTTAAAAAGGAAAAAAAGGTGTCATGCATCAAGCTAATTTGGTTAGAAAATTAAGTTGAATTTAATCAAGATTGATAAACTTTCTTACTAAAGAGTGTTATTGTGTCTAATTTGAAAATTGCCAAAATTCAATATTATGCCTACTTTAAAATTTTTAATTAAAGCAACAAGTGCAAGTTTTGACAACATTAGGTGTTAGAATTAAAAAAAATACAACCAAAATTTCAATACCTAATAGTCAATTTTATAAAAGAATATATAATTTTGAAAGCATCAAGACTTGAAAAATTATAAAAAGGTGCCTAAAGTGCCAAATTTTAACAAAATTAAAGATGTATCAATATAAATAAAAGGGAGACATCCTTAGATCCTTTTACAATGAAAGCAATAATTAAAATTTTGAAAATCCCTAAATTTGATGTAATCTAATGAGATTTTTATGAAATGGGAGATGATGTTTTTCAAAGAAAAGAGTGAATTATTTAGAATTTTGAAAGTTACAAACAATATTACAACAACCATAGCTATGGGTTGAGCCAACTTCAATCTCTTTCTCTTGCTCATTTCATTTAAATATTTTTCTAGTGTATATAAAATTTTTTGGGTCACTTTAAGCATAGATTGTCTCATAGTGTTGTCATCATTTCGAGATCTTACAATTTGCACATGCATTTATATATGTCTTCATAGGTGGTGTTATGAATTCATGATAATCTTATGTAATATACTTCTTAAACCCAAAACCACTATATTATCATTAAGAGCTCTATATGCTTGGAAATTGCCAATAAACAACTAGTTATAGGATTTATGAGGCAATGCTAGTCCTAACATTAGAATTGACATCAAACTAAAGATGCTGAATAAATAGGCAAAAGGGAAATTTTCCGAATACTAAGAATTTTTTTGGGAAGTAACGAGAATGGAAAAGTTTGTGGGCCATTCATTCAAATTGGAATGTCCAGCTAATAAGAGGTCTCATAAACAAACAATAAAATATGACCTTAAGCCCTTTCAAGCTTTAGGCATTGAGCTCAAGCTTAAGCTTGATTAGGCCTGGGCAACTTGACGCTCGACCAGGTCTAATTTTTATTTTAAAAATAAAAATAGAAAATGTCATTTTTCTTTTTTTTAGCTTTGAGTTAGGTTGGGTCCAAAAATTTTAAAAAGAAAAAATTTTGTTAACTTCTGATCAAGCTAGGCCAGGCCGGGCTTGGGCCAAATTGTCATCTCTAAATATTATACTAGATACAATTGATGGGATTCTAACAAAAAGTTAGAGTTTAAATTAAACATTTTTGAAATATTATTCTTTTTAATCTTCTTGAATGTTTAAATTAAAATTAAATTTTTAATGCAAATGTTAAGGTTTAAATTAACTTCTTTTTTACCTATTATTATTAACTCAAAGTTAGAAAAATTTAAATGTCTTGTAATAAATTAGTTGACTAAACTTTATTAAACTTTACTATCTCCTTTCTAACACTTTATGGTTTCCTTCAATAATCTTATAACATTTTATTTATATGATGATCTTTGTACAAAATCTAATGTCTTAAAAACTTCACGTATTACATGTTCATATTGACTATTTAACAGATTTTCTTAGCAAATTTCTAGATTGGAAGTAATTTCATATTCTCCCTTTTTAGTTTGGCATGCACTTCTAAATGTTTGTGCTGGCAGGATCATTGTTACGGATCCATCGACTAATAGAAACTGTACCGATTGAAAACAGTACTGAATTTATCAGTACTATTCCAACCAATAGTACTGACAACCTATACCAAACTTTTCAATTGGTACGGATTAGTATTTAAAATATTAGCTAAATATAGGTTTGTTTCACAAAAACTAAAAAACTTCAGGACTAACATGCAAAAGAAAATTTAACCCTAAAAAAACTAAAACCCTAGTAGTCCACTTCCGCCTCCGTATTTGATTTAAGTCGCCTCCCTCAGTGTCAGTCCCTCATCTCTCTAGTACCACTCTCCTTCAGTCGTCTCCAAGTTGCTTTCACTCTCATCTAGTTTTCTCAACGTAGTCTCTATCACCTTGTTGTCTTTTTACCTTACATTAGTCATCGCCAGTCATTGAGATCTCTCGTAACCCGTCGCCATTGCTGCCACTGACCTCTCGCAACTCGTAACCTATTGCCTTATTGTAGTTTATCAGTCACCATCATTGCTGCTAATCCCTTGCAACTCATCGTAGCCCTAAGTCTCGACGCTCATTACAAGTTGTAGCCCGTTGTAGTCCTGAGTCTCCCTATGCCTGTAGCCCTGATCATTAAACTACACTGTGCATACTTGGCAGCCTATCACAGATCATCCTCCAGGCTCCAACTCTAGTCCTCCACTGTCGCACCACATCACCCCCTACCCTCGCCTTGTGTTATGATGTGTTGTAAAATTTCGGTTTTGTGAGCTTGTGCCTGTGATAAACATAAAGCCAATGTTGCATTTTACAAGGAAAAACACAATAGAACCTTGTCTGATAATTGATAAATTAATAATGTGATCGCTTATGTTATGGTCTTGTGGACTTGTGGTGTGTGACTTGTGAATTGTGATTGTGAAAGTTTGAACGTATGTCATTTATAAGAATTAATATAGTGTTGTTGTTTGAAAATTGGGATTTATAGTGTTTTTGTGATGATTGGGAACTGAAATTTTGAATTGTATTATAAATTTAAGGTTATTCATTTGTTGTCTAAAATTTCGAATTGGATTATAAATTTGAGGTTGATCTTGTTTAAAATTTGAGATTGAAATACATTGAAATTTGAGTGAAAGGTTAGTCATCGTTATAAATTGGGTTTTCTATTATAAATTGAATTTTGCAATCATAATAGATGGATTAGTTAGTTTATAGTTGAATTATATGATTAGTAATTATACGAATTGAATTATAGTTATGAGTTTATGTTTAGGATTGGATTATTTAATCAACTAATCAATAATCATACAAAATAAAGTATATTTACGAGTTTATAGTTGAATCACATAATTATAAAAAATAGGTTATAGTTGTGAGTTTATGTTTAAATTATGTAATCATATAAAATGAGTAATATTTGTAACTTTATGGTTAAATTATGTGATTACACAAATTGAATTATAGATGTGAGTTTATAGTTGGATTATGTAATAACACAACACAAGCTATAGTTGTGATTTGTAAGTTTACAATTGAATTATATAATCATACAAAATAGGTTATAGTTGTGATTTGATTTTTGAATTATATAATTACACATAATAGTTTATAATTGTGACTTTTTGTTTGGATCATGTAGCACATAAAATGAGTTATATATTTGATGTGTAGGATTAGAAAGAAACATAAGCTATTGAGAAATTATTATTGATCTATTTCTTCATTTTTACACAAATTTATTTTGATATTAAGTTATAAAGTTAATTTTTTTTAAAAAAATGAATGAAAGATTTTATTAACACTAACACAAGCCATTACAACATTACAATGAGTTCCAAGTTATAACTTGCTATATGTCTTAATTTTGATGTATGTCCTCATTTATTTTTATAAATAAATGGAAAGAAGTTCAAGTACTTATGATAATTTAACTATTTTATGAAGATTCAATAACCGAGCTTGGTCTCATGTTAGATAGTTCTTGGAATGAAGAAATATACCATTTGTTTTTACTATAACAAGTATTTGAATGGTGGAGGAATCACTAGATTAAATATGCATTTAGTTATGATCAAAGGTGATATGGAACCTTATTAAAAAAAAGAGTTATGGTATGAAATGACAAATGAAGATTATTCTTAATGAGTATTAGTATAAGAAAGATAGAAGGCAAAGATTTAACCGTAAAATTGGTAGTGAAAGTTTTTTTAAGGGTGGTCAAGACGATTGTGAGGATCTTGAAGTTGGTAGTATTCTTACACAATAAAAAGGGAATGTTACACCTAATGCTAGGGAAAATAAGAAGACAGGTGTCTAATTTTTTTACACCACAAACAACTCTTGAAGCTTAACCTTCAATTTGTAGTTCCTTACAATCTAGAGAATCAGCTCATAATGTGGACATAACAATCATTAAGTAGTGATATGATTTAGGTATAGCATTCAATGTTGCCTAGTCTTATTATTATCAGTATATGATAGATGATATTGCCTCTTACGGTTTAGGATACGAAACTCCTTCAATTAATGACTGTCAGGTAAACTTCAAAACAACTCTTCTTATGAAATAAAAGGTTATTTGGATGAAAGAAGAATGACTTGAGCTACCTAAGGTGTTCAGTCATGAGTAATGATTGGAAAAATAGAAGACAGGAATTTATTATTAATTTTTGTTTATTCTACAAAGGATTAAAGTCTATTGATGCATCTACCCTTGTTAAGAATGTTAATACTCTATTTTAGATATTTGATGAAATTGTAAATGAAGTTGGGCTAAAAAATATATTTAAGTTCTTTACTGATAATGATTATGCTTATAAGGCAGTTGAAAGAAGATTGTAATCCAAGTATTTTTTTTTTATTGGACTCCTTATTCTGTATATTGCATTAAAATGATGTTGGAAAATATAGGAGATGCTAGATATTTTCCTATTATTAATGAGACTATACAGAAAGCAAAAAAGGTGATCAAGTTCATCTATAATTGTGTATGGGTCCTAAATTTAATAAGAAAGGGTTTCATACATGATAAGAATTTGTGTCTTCCTATTATTACAAGATTTGCAACTAATTTTTTTATCACTTCAGTGTTTTATTCTAATGAATAATGAGTTGAGACAAATATTTACAAGTAATAAGTGAGTTGCATTTCAGCATGCTGAGTTAAATGCTAGATTGAAGGTTTTTATAATTACACTTGAAGGTTATAAATTTTGGTCCTAATGTTAATTTGTCATTAATTGACTGATTTTAATTTGTCAATATTGAATTAACCACAAGTGTACAGCACAATTATAGTTAGCATAGGCAAGTACGGATCCAATCCTATGAAGACAATGATTAATAGTACTTACCGTTATCCTATTATCTAGTCTACAAATTGAGTGTTGATTTTTAATTAAAAATAATATTTAAGTAGATAAATAAAGTGGAAAACAATAATGAACAGAGAAAAAAGGAAATCTCTTAGAAAATAATCAATATCAACAACTAGTACATAGGGGATGAATCCTCCCTAAAACCCTTAGATAATTAACTTTTTATTATGCAATTGCTTTATTGGCTATTGGATCGTGAAAATTCCTATCTTATATTTAATAACGCTCTCGAGACTACTAACAACTAATCTTAGGTTTATTAACCGAAATTCTTCAGGTTAAAGTTTCTAGAATTGCTTTATCAATTTGTGAATTTCACTATTACGTTTGACCTAATCTAGAAGATTTATATCGACCTATCTCTACATTTACAATCAACTCCTAATCTATATATACACAGGATTTGTCAATCTTTATATTATGAAATCAAATTATGTACTAGTATTATATATCTATTAGAACATATATAAAACACATAATTGAATCGCAATAGATCAACCGAAATAATTGCATAAGTTAAAGAATCAAAAATATATTGTAGCACAAACTTGGGCTCATTACGTCTAGACACTAAATATATTTAGTTACATATGATAGAAAATAAAATCAAAAATAAACAAGAAGAAAAACAAATAGAAAACAAAGAGTTCATAATTCTCCTTTATTTTCTATCGAATGTTCTTGTAAGTTTGAGATTCAATGTTGTAATTTATTGGATCTGTTGAAGATTTCTTCGCGTTCTCCACTTCTCTGGATCAATATCGTCCCTTCTATATGCTCTTCACATTTGAAATCTGCTCAGAAAGTCTACTCCCTTCAGTTTGCCTCCACTTACATCCTTTTATAGGAATTTTAAGAGTCTCTGGAACATACATGATTTGGTAAACAGGCATGTACTGGACTGTGTATATCCCAAAATCTCCAAAATTAACAATTTTACATGGGCTATAAGACTTACGTGTCCATAAACACAGTCGTGTATCCCTTATTTGCTTCAAATCTTTGTTTCATGTCATGCTTTAATCCAAATTCTTCTCTTTTTAGTATATGAAGGCAATTATAACCTATAGATGCACTTGAAGAAAATTAAGTACCAAATATATAATAAAAGTACAAAATATCAAACAAAATACATCAAATATGGGTGTATAAATATAGTCAAATATGCATTTATCAGTCATCTGAGTTTATGAGTCCTTGGTGAGGGTACTTCATCTAGTTGATATTGATGAGAAAGAAACTATTAGTTATTTTTATGATGTCATGGAGAGGGTAAAGAAATAAATCAAGGCCAATCTAAAAAATATATTTTCTAATCCATACCTTATCTTGCAATTATCAATGAAATATGAGAAAGACAACTTTACTCTCTATTGTTTGCTGCTATGACATTTTGAATCTTAATGTCTATTTCAGAACAAGTTTTACAAAGAAAATTGAAGTTAATAGGGAATGATATGAACTATTAGAACTAATGTTACTCATAAAATGATGCAAGATCTCTTAAGCTCAAAAATCAAGATTTATAAAAATGCTTATGATAATTTTAGGATGCTTATTATTGTTCCTCAAAAAGACAAACTTATCCCAAGTATATATGTTTACTTTTGTTGCTTTGAAAAATTAATCATTAATTTATTTTGTTTATAATGTATCGTTGCTTGTTGGGACCAATCTAAAAGTGGTGTTTCAAAATTGAAAAAATTTGCAATTCGAATTCTAAGTCAATATGTGAGTGCAACATGGTGTAAAAAAAATTGGAACACATTTAAATTTATCCATTCAAAGAAAATGAATAGATTAGAACACAAAAGATTGAACGACTTAGTTTTTACCCTATATAATTTAAAGTTTCGATAAAAGTATGTTATTATTACTTTTAAGTTGAATATAATTTTTAGTTTTATTTTATTTCTTTACTATGACTCTTAATAAAACAAATAATTTTGTAGATCTAATTTGTCTTTACCATATCTATCTTTTGGTAGTTTGAGTTTTCAAGGAACCGAGTTTGATAGATGTGAATGACTTGAAAGATAATCTTGAATGAAAAATTATTGACATGTTATTTGGTGTAATAAATTTAAATGATGGTAATGATAAGGCTCTTATCAATAATAAAGATTTATTATCAAATGAGAGTTAAGGTCAATATATTTTAAGTGAATATTTGATTGAATGAAATTTCAAGTTTTCATTCCATTTCATTTTTAATTTACTTTTATTTCATATATATATTAAATTCTAAATATTCAATATAAATATAACTATAAATATTTTTATTTCAAATCTCACTTCTAGTTGGTTATTTCCTCAACACAAACTCTTATTATAATACATAAAAAATCATGAATCTTTATTATTCTTTTTGTTTCATTTTTTTGATCTAATTAGTATTTTATTATATGATAAAATTTAACATTTTAGGTACTTTTATTCTCTTTAATTTTGTATTTATATGATGATTAAATAATATTTTTTCATATTAATTCTGAATATCATTTGTATTTAAAATATGTAAAGTGATCTTAATAGTAAATAAATTGTTATTATTTCAAATTTCTATTTTTATGATCTTTAAAAACATGCTTGATGTAAAATACTAAAATTGTAAGTTATATACTACAATATTTGAAGAACTATTTTGTAATTAAAAAATAGACTATTTTATAATTTAAAAAAATTACCTGAGTGGTATCTAATATTAACCGATATCAGTATAGTATTATACCAAAATCAAATCTAACACTGGTAATATTCTATTAATTAGTACCGGTATAATATCGTTTCAAAATCAAATCCGATACCAATAATATTCTATTCTGTCCTATGTATGAATATCAAACCAATGTTATGAATAAGGATATTACCATATTTATAATATTGGGCAGGATAGAATATTACTGCAACATATTTAATTTAAATCTTTAGCTGTACTTTTCCTTGAAACTAATTAATTTCCAGTTACACTTTTCGTTAAATCTAGTTGATTCACTTTCATTTTACGGTTTAGATTAGTGCAAATGTCAAAGGCTAAATTAGAGGGTTTGTTCACTGGTGTTTTATATTGTAGTGAAGATGCCAAAAAAGGTGTGCCTATGTTAAGCCTCATAATAAGTCTCCTGCACCCCAGAACATGCAATCCTCTTTACGTAGCTAAATAAACCAACAACCACGTATTATATATCACGTGCTTTATTTTATTTTATTCCTTTTTCATACTATAACAACTTTCTTCCTTTATTTTCGTGTATTTTGCTAAGTGTAAAAATTGTATTTGTCCTTTACCAGAATTGGTTGTAATCTTTTATTATTAATAATAGCCAAAGTATTTCTGCTAATTCATTCAGTAGACCTTTCAGAATTTTGTTATCGAAATCTTGTCTTGGTATCAAAGCTCTCTAGCTAACAACCTTCACTGATCCATTATGGCTTACTCACCTTCTGGTAAATCACGAACCCGAGCTTCTTCTTTGACAACTGTCACCATAGTGAGACCTTAGAAAGACAATCAAACCATGAACAACTCCTTCAACCTAGTAGCACCTGTCAAGTTGGATAGGAACAACCACTTGTTATGGTCATCAATGATACTGCCTATAATCAAAGGCAATCTCATGGAGGGCTATATCACAGGCACAAAGGCTTGCCCAAATGAATTCATCACAGATGAATCAAGCAACGTCTCCAATCTGGAGTTCAAAGAATTGGTGATAACAGATCAGTTGTTGTTTGGTTGGTTATACAGCTCCATTTCGATTGAGGTGGTAACTCAACTGATAAACTGTAAGACCAGTAAGGAGCTATGGGATTCAACTTGAGAATTTGTAGACACACATAATAAAGCCAAAATCACCTGGTTCAAAGTTGAGCTTCAACGAACCAGACAAGGATCCACTAATATGGAGCAATATTTAAACATCATGAAAACCTTAGCTGATAACCTCCAGTTGGCAGAAAGTCTTTTACCTCTCAGTGATTTAATAACTCAAATTCTTGCTGGTCTTGATTCAAATTATACACCTATTGTGGTTCAATTATCAAATAAAGAAATTTTAAGTTGGATTGAATTTTAGACAACCCTTCTGACTTTTGAAAGCAGGTTAGAGCAACTGTAGAGTCTTCAAAATTTAAGCCTTAATCATATTTATATTAAGGAAGACAGCAAAAACAATACTCATCTATACTCAAGCAAAGGACGTAACAACTAGAGAGTATCTCCACGAAGTGGGCCAGCTCGAGGACGTGGTAAACAAAGTACCTCATCTTGACCAATTTGCCAAATCTGTGGTAAAATAGGTCATAGTGGATCCATTTGCTACTATCGCTTTGATCAATCATATATCGGCCATGCACCTGATCGTGTCAAACAAGCTTCCCCAAAAAAATCAAATCCATACTCAGCTTACATAGCTACCTTAGAAACCACTACTGATTCTGCCTAGTATATTGACAGTGGAGCCAGTCAACATGTTACTAATGATTCAAGCCTTCTAGTTGATCCTACCAAGTACGCCAATAAGAATGCTCTAATTGTTGGCAATCGTACTCGTATACTTATTTCCCACATTGGTTCTACTACTGTTCCAACCTTTGCTCCAAAACCATTAAAACTTAACAAAGTGCTTCACTCACCTCATATTACAAAAAATCCGATCGATGTTTCTCGTCTAACGTCAGATAATAACATTGTGGTTGAATTTCACCCTCATTACTTTTTTGTATAGGAAAAGCAGACGGGGGAATCATTCTTCGAGGACACCTTAGAGATAGACTTTATTAGCTGGATTCAAAGACAGATAATACACAACCCCAATATCGTTCACATTTGCTCTCTGTCTCCAACTCCCAACCTAGCAACGTATACTTAGATTGGCATAGAAGGTCATCCATCCTACGAAGTGTTATCCAAAGTTCTTCAATTATGTGATATCCCAAAATCAGTTAATGATACATTTGAATTCTACTCAGCCTATCAATTGGGCAAGTCTTATAGATTATCATTTTCTATTTCACACTCTAAAGCAACAGAACCACTTTCACTACTACAAGGGTCCTGCACCTCTCCCCTCCACACATGGACATCGCTATTACATACACTTCCTCGATGATCACAGCAGATACACATGGATTTATCCCTTAAAAAATAAAAGTGATGCTCTCTTTGGTTTCATCCAATTTAAACTTATGGTCAAAAAACAATTCAATAAACCAATTAAAATTGTTCATAGTGATTCTGGGGAGAGTATCTTGTCTTCTCCAAATTTCTAGCTCAACATGGCATCCTCCATCAACTATCCTGTCCATACACTTCTGCATAAAATGGACGTGCTAAACGCAAGCATCATCATGTTACTAAAGTAGGTTTAACATTCTTAGCACAAGCTCAAATGCCCCTCATTTACTGGCTGGAGGCGTTCCAAACAGCCACCTTTCTTATTAATCGTCTTCCCACATCTGTCCTTAATTATTAATCACCCTATCTTGTTCTACACAAACAATTACTTGATTATGCCAATCTTCATCCTTTTGGTTGCTCTTGTAATCCTTGCCTCACACCTTTTAATAAACATAAACTCTAATTTCACTCAACTAAGTGTTTGTTCTTAAGATATAGTAACCAACATAAGGGTTTTTGATGTCTTTCTCCTACTGGTCGTATCTATATTTCACATCATGTGGTCTTTAATCACCAAGAGTTCCCATTTCTCCTCTAATTCCTCTACATTTACTCCTTCTCAATCCACAGTGTCTTTGCCACTCTATATACTACCACACTCATCTCATTCTCCACATTTGAATTCTGCAGGTATAATTCCATCTCTATGGTCTCTTCCACGTGATTCTTCCAATTATGTTGCTTCTTTGCAAAGGTATGAGTCTACTACTGCACCTACCACATCTACCATACCGCTCACGTATCCCTCCCAGCATCCGATGATCACACGTAGCAAAACTAGTCACCTTAAACCAAAACTTCCTTTCACCGGTATCTTGCAAACACATTCATCATCTGATTCACATTATCTTCCCACCTCTATTCACACAGCCTTACAACACCCTTGCCGGTTTCAAGCTATGAAAGATGAGTTCCTTGCTCTCTAACGTAGTAAGACTTGGTCATTGGTTCCTTATCAATCTCATATGAATATTGTTGGCTCTAAATAGATTTTTTGCATCAAGTATAACTCTGATGGGTCTCTTCGGCGATATAAAGCCCAGCTAGTAGCTAAAGGCTTTCATCAAATCCCAGGAATCGACTTCTCTGAAACCTTCAGTCCTGTTATTAAAGCAGCCACTATCCGAGTGATTCTCACCATTACTGCCTCTCTCAATTGGTCTGCTCATCAGTTGGACTTCAACAATGTTTTTCTTAAATGGCATTCTTCATGAAAATGTGTATATGGCACAGCCAGATGGTTTCGTTGATCATCTTGTCCTACTCATGTCTCTAAACTGCAGAAGGCAATCTATGGCCTCAAACAGACCGTCTAAGCATGGTTTGATAGACTTCGTGCTACTCTTTTGTCTTGGGGACTCACTCAAGGCAAGTCAAATACCTCTTTGTTTTATTTGCATACTTCACTCAGGTTTTGTTCATCCTAATATATGTTGATGATATCATTGTCATTGCTAATGCCTTGACTCATCTCCAAGCTTTCATTTCTCGTCTTCATCATCTCCTTGCTCTTAACGATCTTGGCCCACCACATTTCTTTTTGGGCATTCAGGTTTGCTGTAATGCTACTGGTTTTTATCTCACTTAGTCTCAATATGCTCTGGATCTTCTTCATAGACTTAATATGTTTCAAGCCTCTTCTTGTCTAACTCCATCAACTGTTGGACGTATTCTCTGTGCTACAGAAAGTGAACCTTCACATAATCCGACTTTTTATCATAGTACAATTGGCGCACTTCAATATCTCACCTATACCCGTCCCGACATAAGCTTCATCGTTAATAAACTCAACTAATTTTTACAATATCCCACTACTCAACATTGGCAAGCTGTTAAACGTGTACTTCGATATGTTCATGGCACCATTAGTCTTGGTCTTCGAATTCATAGTAGCCCCTGTCTTTCTTTGACTGGTTTCTCCGAAGCTAACTGAGCCTCCTCTCCCTATAATCGAAAATCTATCAGTGGCTATTGTGTTTATCTTGGTGACACTTTGGTTGCATGGTCTTCTAGCAAACAACAAGTTGTAGCTCAGTCCAGTACTAAATCTCAATACAGAGCCCTGGCTCACCTTACTGCCGAAGTACTCTGGATTCGAGCTTTTCTTAGGGAGATCAAGTATCCGTTGTCTTCCCATCTATTTTTTGGTGTGACAACATTAGTGACAGCGCTCTTGCCTCTAATCCAATCTTTCATGCTCGCACCAAGCATATCGAAGTTGATGTTCACTTTCTCAGGGATAAGGTTCTCTCACAGGAGCTAGCAGTTCGTCATGTTCCATCTGTTGATCAGGTCGCCGACTGCTTTACCAAGTCATTATCTCATTCTCGGTTTCGATTTCTTCGGGACAAATTCGATGTTTAATCTCCACCCACTCCTTTGCGGGGGGATGTCAAGCCTCATAATAAGTCTCCTGCACCTCAATACATGCAATCTTCTTTACGTAGCTAAATAAACCAACAACCACGCATTACTTATCACGTGCTTTATTTTATTTTATTCCTTTTTCATACTATAACAACTTTCTTCCTTTATTTCATTGTATTCAGCCAAGTGTAAAAATTGTATCTTTCCTTTACCAGAATTGGTTGTAATCTTTCATTATAAATAATAGCCAACGTATTTCTGCTGATTCATTCAGCAGACCTTTCACAATTTTGTTATTGAAATCTTGTCTACCTGTAAATAAGGAATAAAGTGATTCCATGTGAGGCGTGGACGGCCATCCGATGTGAGAGCAGTAAAGGATAAAGGAGACTGCGAGAACCCCATGTGATCATTACACCAAGCATTTTAAAATAATCAAAAGGGATCAAAACCTGTCACTGTAAGGGGTTCCATAAACAATAATGTACGGAACAATCCGAACAACAGGGTCAATTGGTATTGCGAAGTTCACTCCAGAGGATACTCCCGTCCCTGAAATGGGAAATAAGCATTACGTAATGGGATCTCTTAGCTGAAGGTGTTGATCTGATTTCCACAACTAATCCTAGAACTAGTATTACCTGATAAATGTATTGTTATTGTCTTTAGTAGAGACACAAAATGTAATGGTGGGGACATAATTTATAGTAAAAGCTTTGGTAACATTTTTGAGCTCCAATGCATGTGAGACTAACTAGGAGTTGTTAATTGTGACATGTCAACTGATCCAAAAGTGTAATTTCTTGCTATCAGATATGGTCTCAGCCTATCTTAGTTGTGAGACATCTAGTTACCTTTTCGAGTGAAAGTTGCTGTATTGACTCCAATAACATGTCCAAATGAATCAATCAACGGCCCACCTGAATTCCCTGTAAAGAGTCATCAACATCATTAGAACATCCACATGATGGTGATTGAAGCACGTTAAAAATCATTCTATGCATGGGTTAGATATGATCTAAAGCTTCTGCATTCTTTATTTTCTAAGTGCTCATAATTTATTTTTTGGTAAACCATAATTTATTTAGGAAACAAAACCATAGTTTACCTGCATTAATAGCTGCATCGGTTTGAATAGCTCCTCGAATGGCCTTCCCACTGGGAGAAGGTATTTCCCTGCCTAAGCCACTCACTACCTGCATTTTCAACAGAACCATCTTATCACCCTCATGTCCCCCACCACTCGTTAACTCTTATCTCATAGCTAAAAAAATTATTATGATTTTGCTTTTATCAAAAAAGCAGAATTCAAAAGATCTGATCCATGAATATATTATGAAGCTACACAGATCAGTTAATGAAGCAACTTGACTAAGCCAAGAGAATGAATCCAGAAAGAACAATTCTTGTTGCATAACTGATGAAACATAAAATTTTGGCCATAGTTCGGAGGAGGTGCTTGTAGAAACAAATAGTTCCTCAGCTAATAACTGTTGAAATTTTCCTTGTCAAGTCCAGAGCTTGGGTGACAGAAGGGATTTATCATGACAAAGAAGTCCATTTTAGCTTATAAGATTTTTCCTTTTCTCCATCATCTGAGGATTGGAATGTTAATGGGCTTTGATATTGATTTTTGTGTATAGTTATGGCCTAATGAACATAAGGTATAAGAACTATACGAAGTTTCAATGGTTGAGGAGTTACCCCTGTTGTTAGAGTATTCTCATATCCATAAGGATTCCCAATGGCAAAGCAGCTCTGTCCCACGTGTAAATTCTTAGAAGTACCAAGAATAACTGGCTTCAATTCGTACCCCTCAGCATCAACCTGTAGCAAACATTCTAGTAAGCAATCCCATATAATTCCTGTATTTTTAAACTTAACAGTGCAGGTGCAAGAATTTTCATTCAGATCAAATATCCTCAATTTTATAGAATGATCAGCATGAGCAGTGGAAAATTCTAAACAGCATATCAATAGAAGGATAAAAATATCAGAAAATGTTCCGACCATGATCATTTACCAATGAGGTCCTATCAATTAGTATCACACAGGAAAAAAATTGAACAGATTTAGTTTGACAAAAGAATTCTTGCAATTGAAGCAAATATAGTGTCATTCAGATAAAACATAAGTGATCCTGTTTCCAACTTCATAAGTAAAATGTAGTAAAAGGATTTCTGCATGTTAAAAACCCATCAGTTACATCCTAATCTTGCAAATACTAGTAGTACTCATAATATATCTAAAACAAATGCAACATATGGATCTGATAGGACACCTTAAGAACAGCCAGGTCATAAGCAGGATCAGAACCAATAAGTTTGCCCTCCCTGCACAAGCTATTGCCTCTGTTGTCAACAAAATATACCTGTAAAAGAAGGGACTAAGAGAGTAACGCTCTAAGGCACATATAATGGGACTTAAGTCATTCAATGATATTTGAGAGTATCAGTTGCAGTGAAGATATTTGTGTAATATCAACGGATAAAGACCTTACAACGTTGTAAATTGCTTCTATCTGTTGCCAGTTTAGCTACAACATGGTAATTTGTCACCTGTAATGCCATAAAAAAAAAAAAGTATAATGAGCTAAAGTATAAAGATTATGCTATGTGGTGGTATCAAAAATAGCATTCATGTGTTAAAACATGACGGGGGCAGATTTACATTATCCTATAAGCTTCTACCTAATAGGTCAAAAAGCCGTGAACCTAAAATACAGGATAAGAAGAGTAATGAACATTGATGTAGGACAAATAGGAGAAATATTAACTAGTAGCTAAAAATCACAAAATTAAGAAATATGACTGATATTAGGCTGCAGAAATATCAAGTTTCAGGATTGAGTTTTGGCTAAGAATGTTGAAATTTCAGATTTTGTATAGCTGAAATTTTAAGGTTTGTTTTCTGAAAATTTAGGATTAGGATTTTAGGGTTTAATATGCTACAAGATAGGATTTTGGTTGTTGAAATTTTGTGGTGAATATAAAGAATGAGAGGTAGGAAACTAGGAATCACTCTTAGGATTTAAGAATCACTCTTACAAGAAAGCATCACACCACCTAGTTTAAAACTCAAGTTTGTAGAAAATTCAGATTGCCTGTTATCAATGAAAGACAGAGTACACATATACATATAGAGTTCTTAGAATCCTTATTATAGTAGGAAAAGGTTTCTAATTTAAATCCTATTATAATAAAAATTCTATAAATCCTATACAACTAGAATAGCATATTTAAAATAGAATAACATAATACTACATCCTATCTAATAAGGAATCCTAATACAATTTGAATTTCAGCCTTTTATCTTTGATGTCAACTAAATTCTCAATCCTCATCCCACCAAATTAAAGCTTGTGATTGATTAATCTTTCTTCTTTTGTTTCTCTTATAGACTTTAAGTTCTTTTGCATCAGTTATCCCGGCTCGTCTGAAGTCGTCCTCGACGTAGAATGTGATAAACACCAATCATTTAAATCTAGATTCAATTTTTGAAATTCAAATTGTGTCAAAAATCAGTCTTCCTTTCCACTTGACAAGAAATTGTCGATAGCCTCCATCTTTCATAGCTACAATTTGTTCATCTAGAACATCTTTTATCTCCTCTTTAAGATGGGGAATGGTTGGAATTCTTACAGCTGCAGTAGAGGATTCCTCATCATCTTGTCGATGATAAATAGTTCATCACTAGAGTCTCCTTCCAATTCCTCTATAGCTTCGTTCTCACACACGTACTCATCAGATCCTCTCTTCTTCTTCTCCCATTATATGCAAAGCTTTAGTAGGACATTCATAAGCAAAGTGGCCCCTCCCATTGCATTAGAAGCATTTCTTGTCACTGTTACCTCCTTTCAGCCCAGTCTCAGCTATGGCTTTACCTTTAAATTCCACTCTTTGAGAAGTGTTATAGTTGTTTTGTGGTGCAGATTTTGATGCAATGGGTGCTGGTCTAAAGTTTTGTACCGTCATAGTTATCTTCATGCTGAACTTCTTGGCTTGACTTTGAAACTTTTTAGTTACTTGTTAAGTGATTGCATCTTCAAGGCTATAAATACTTTGCATTATCAACTCCTTGCGAATTTCTGACCTTAAGCCATTTTTGTAGTGAGATATAAGTTGTCGTTCCAACTCCATCCCTTCACATTGGATAGAAAGTTTATCAAATATTTCCATGTACTCAGTTACAGACATAATCCCTTGTCTAAGGTTTGTGAGTTGATCTTGTAGATCTTCTTGATAATGAAATGGTAAGTATTTTTCCGATAACTTCAATTTCATCTCTTCTCAATCAATGATTAATGGCTAGCTTGTTTTTGGAAGTCTATCCTCTACCAATCTCCACCAAATTTTAGCGTGTGCAACTAGCTTCATCTTTGCGAATCGAATTTTTCGATATGCTGACATGTGGTAGTAGTCAAAGAAATCTGCTATTGCTTCTATCCAGTCTAAGAATTGGTGTGGATCCATCTTTCTACAAAATCAGGGCTTTCAACACGAACTTTCTTAGTAATATAATCAAGTTTGTTGGTTGTTTCAACTCTATCGTAGCCTCTAAAGGCTTGCATGCGCTCTCCATGAGTTGCTGATTGATTTATTTGTCTTAGATCTCTCAGTAGGCGTTTATTTCCTAACCTCATTCGCTATTGATTAATGTCACCCTCTTCGTCTTGGATTTCACTTTCTCCACCCTCACCATCAAGTGTAGTTTGTTGTCTGATATTGTTTTCTGGACTAGTTTTTGGGCAACCTTGTGATCGAGGGTCAGTAAGGTCTAATCTTTCTATCACTCTTAGCAGTATCTTATCTCACTCCTGGTCGCTAAATATTCCTCTATATGCCCTTCCGCTATGTGTAACCATCATGATCCAAAGCTCTGATACCAATTGTTGTAGGACAAATAGAAGAATTATTGACTGGTAGCTAAAAATCACAAAATTAAGAAATATGCCTGACATTAGGCTGCTAGAATATCGAGTTTCAGGGTTGAATTTTGGCTAAGAATGTTCAAATTTCAAATTTTGTATAGCTGAAATCTTAAAGTTTGATTGTTGAAAATTTAGGATTAGAATTTTAGGGTTTAATATGCTGGAAGATAGGATTTTGGTTGTTGGAATTTTGTGGTGAACACAAAGAATGAAAGGTAAGAAATTGGGAATCACTACTAGGGTTGAAGAATCACTCAAAAGAAAGCATCACACCTTCTAGTTGAAAACTCAAGTTTGTAGAAAAATTTCAGGTTGTTTGTTATTAATGAAAGGTTGAGTACACATATATATAGAGTTCTTAGAATCCTTATTCTAGTAAGAAAAGGGCTTCTAATTTAAATCCTATTATAATAGAAATTCTATATGTCCTATACAACTAGGATAGTATATCTAAAATAGAATAACATAATACTACTACTTCCTATCTAATAACGAATCCTAATACAATTTGAATTTCAGCCTTTATCTTTGATGTCAACTCAATTCTCAATTTGAATCCCACCAAATTAAAGCTTGTGAATGATTAATCTTTTCTCTTTTATTTCTCTTATAGACTTTAAGTTCTTTTACGTCAAACATATCATTAATTTATGCCTGACAATCAATTAATCGACCATATGTTTTTGACATAATTAACTAAATATATTTTTTTATTTTATTTATATTGTTTAATTAACTAATTCATAAAAATAAAATCCAAAAGATAACTATATTTTGTGAATTAAAAATATAATTTCAAGAACAATAGTATATGTATGTATTAATCTTAATTATTTTTTTAGTTATAGTTCTATTAAGCCTAAACATTAACAAAGTCGAAGCACTAACACATATTATATTTATTCTTTATGAAAGAAATAGACTATTTTATAGACCTAAGTATAAGATAGTTAAGTAAATATGCAAGTCTTTATTAGAAAAAAGTTCACAGTACTTACCATACTTGAAAATTCTATAAGAATTACTATAGTTTGATTAAGGCTTATCATAGTTAAGACTAACTCAATTGGTATTTGTTAAACATAATATAAACTATCTATGAATAGTTGAGAAATCGATATGAGATCCATTACCTAAAGTAATTCGGAATTTTTCTATTTTTTTCGATTAGCATTAATTTGAAAACTCTTTAACAAAGGTGGAATAACACTTTAAAAATATTTTTTAAATATTACTAAAATAATTAATTAGGAATGTTTAACTAAAACGATTACAATCAGATAGAGTTAATGTTAAATTCATCCTATATGCCTAATCAGATGTTGTATAACAAGAGAATAAATATTGACAAAAAGATTAAGCAAAATTGCTTTAGTATTCCTAATATTTAGATAGTCATGATACGTTACTGAATGTTAATCTTGATATATGACTATAAATTATTTATTAAAGAATTAATGATAAATTAAATAACATAATTTATACATTGTCAACATACTTAAAAATATAATACACACAAAGAATAGTTAAAAAAACAATTTAGTCAAGTTAGACTTAATTATAAATTTAAGAAAATTTAAAGGACAAATATGAGATATTTGACTAATAAAGGCCAATAATGAATATTGAAATTTATTGAAACCTAATTAGTATTTAATTAAAATTAATTCTAATTAATTTTAATTAAATTATTAAAAGGTTTCAAACCTTTTAGATAAATATGTGCTCCTTCTATCAGAATTAATATTCTTAACATATCCCTCTATATTAGTTGTAGAGTTTTCTCAACACATTATATGAATGTCGTTGTGAGTAGGATGTTTCCGCAATTATGATAGTTTTCAATAACTTATTTTAGAAAGTAGTTTCATGAGAAAATTGATAAAAGAATAAACAATGTACAATTTCATAATTAGTATTTTATTATGTTTCTAAATTAATGATATTATATAATTAAAGTGATATTAGTTTCAAAAAAATCATAAAAAATTATTTATTTCCGTAAGCATGAGATCAATTTTGATTTTTCAACACATGTAGCAATCAATTTTTCAAGTACTTTAACAAGACGAAATATAGAACATTATCATTACTTCATTCTCATCAAATCAATTATCTTGTTTATTAAAGAGTTGTTAAGGTAATTTCGAGATCATGGCAAACTATGAAGGCTGGTAATTACGTGAAACGTTGCATCATAAATATAATTTAGTAACTAGATAAGAAATACTCACAATGTGACCAAACTTATCCCAAATGAAGCCTGAGCCTGTCCCTTCAACTTTTGTATTTTCATCCTCCGCAAGGATCATTTCATCAGAAGAATTCTTGGGGACTCCGGCTAACTCCAGGTCCTTAATGAAAACAATTGATGGTGATGTTTCCTAAAGTCAAATATTCAGATACAAGAATGAGAAACGCAACACAGACAGCTGAATAACATGGAAATAGTACAATAGTAAGGAGACTTTGTTCTTTAAGTTCTTTCCACTGTCTTTATTATCCTGTCCCTTGGATAGCTAACCCTAAGAATTTGTAATTCAAAGTAGCAAAAGACTAGAAACCTCCAAAACAATCTCTCAGGTTAATTTCAAATAACCATGAAAGTAGCAATGCATTGCATCTTTGAACCGAACAAATTATAGCGGAGCCCCCTTCCAAGAATCAAAAAAGAGACAACTTGTTTCAATCCAACCAATATGATCAAACTGAAAAGGGGAATTAAATTTGTCCAGATGCCAGAAATGCTCTACCGAAACAGAACGCTGAACTACTAAAAACTTATCTCTGGAACTGGTGAAAGACATGATCAATATGGACAATTAACAGATAGATTCAGCAATGCCATGTCATTTAAATTTTAAGAACACCATTATGTTCAACAAAAAGGGAGCAGAATAAAGAAAAGAAATTTAGGGTGCGTATCAATACCTGGAAAAGATTAACAACTCTATCTTCTTCTTGCTGTACCTCATCTAGTTGAAGGGCAACGGCAGAGTGAAAAGAAGGCAGCTTTGAGATGGTATTAAGCAAGTCTAGCAGCGAAGCCATCGACAAACCGGAACCAAAGGCTATGGCTTTTCGCCTAGGAAAAACAATGCTTTTGATGGAGGAACATTCAGAATCTAAGGAATAACAAGGAGGAGAGTAGGTCCTCTGGAGCGAAGAGACAGACGAGACGGCGTGCAGAGAACACAAAACCATCTTCAACAGCGAGTGAAAAACTAAAAAGGAAATAGGGTCCTTATATGGTCCAAGATATTAAGGTACCTTTCTATTTATGTTTGTTCACAGCACTAGATTGTCTGGCAGATGACATAGCGAATGCGAATGACTCCTACTAGTGCTAACAACTGAAGCATGGAAACGTCAAAGACAAAGTCAAAAAGGCCTTTTGCACAGTGACAAGACCCATCCTGGCAGGGGACAAAAGGGGAAATGAACACGAGAAGGAGATTGGCAAACATGGGGATGAGCGTGGAGTTGGGATGTGATAATGGTTCAAAGAAAATGCTCTCCACAAGTCTTTAAATTTGCTTGAATTGAAACTGATTTAGCGAATATTTCCTCGCCTCCCAAATCCAATCCACTTTATATCCTTGTCTTTATCCTTTTCTTTTTCTTTTTCTTTTTCTTTTTCTCCGTGCATCATAACTTCAATATGCACTCTGCATTCTCACATGCGTGCATGTCTTAGACTTGGAAGCTTGTAAGTTCTCTCTCTCTCTCTCTCTCTCTCTCCCCTTCTCTTTTTTCCTTCTCCAAGTACTCTGTTATCTTCTTTGCCTTCTCACTACAGCTCTCCTGCTATCGGTTAGGTAGTTAAGCAGAGATTTTCTTTCTTTTACTTCTGACTTCTTTACATGTTTTACCTGACGTGTATGCTTCTTTACATCAATATAAGCTTCTGTATCGCTACAAAAGAGCTAAAATTCCTTGTTTCTTCTGTCAATCCCTCGGCTTTTACAACATGAACGATTTGGTTTTGACATGACCAGATAATCTGTTCTCTGAGTTTGGTCCCGTAGCTGTTATGATTTTGCTGCATGCAAATGTTAAATGAGCGACTGTGTGGCACTAGCACGCATCACAAATCACAAGCTTGTATATATTGTGTTTATATGATATCTGCACGCTCGTACTGGACGCATCTTCACTTCCAAAACTATTTCAGAATGACCTATAAGATTGGCTGTATCAATCAATCAGAATCAAGATAAATTTTAATATCCTGATCCTTACTTTGTTGGAACCTTCACATAAACTAAGTTCAATGTTCTGTTTTAACAAGAAAACTGGTATGTTACAACGGGGAATTCAATTGCTAACGTTTTTCGGGTGATTGGAACAATTTCTCAAAGTTGCATTTAACCTTTTGTTGCCCGTTTTCCTCTTTAACATTTCACTATAATCGCTGTTATGAAAACTTATTGATGGATTAAGAAACATTTAAAAACCATCCTCATCTCTTTAGTATCAAAGTACATTCTTACCCAAAAGTTCAAAATCTTGTGTGAAATTTAGAGATAAGTGCTCATATTTCCTAGTTTCGTTTGAATCCTTTATCCAAATATAACCTTGTTTTCTAAAACTTTTCATAACTTCTTAACAGGAAACGGAACTGAATTTGAAAGATGGAGATCACCAATATTATGGAGTATGAGGAAATTGCAAGGCAGAAATTGCCAAAGATGGTTTTTGACTACTACGCCTCTGGTGCAGAGGACCAGTGGACTCTTAAGGAGAACCGGAATGCTTTTTCTCGGATTTTGTAAGCTCGTGTCTTAAATGCTTTTCTCGAGGTTCTAGATTAATTTAATGTTGATGGTCTTTTTTAAGCTTTTTATATAAATGATTCTAAATAGGTTCCGACCCCGCATTCTTGTTGACGTGAGTAAGATTGATATGACAACGACCGTCTTGGGCTTCAAGATTTCGATGCCCATCATGATTGCTCCCACGGCCATGCAGAAAATGGCTCACCCTGAAGGTACTTATAAACCTGAAACAAATAACAACTTTTATGGTCCATGGAGAGCATAAAACCACAATAAATAGTTTGGTACTCCCGGGAATATGCTTAAAAAGAGCTACACAGGCAATAGGTACCAGCAAACACATTGTGAAGTGTTCTTATGAGACTGACTAACGTTATGAGAGTTTGAATTGATCATAATGAAAAATGAAAGAGAAACCAGTTCTGACTGACAATATCAACTTAAACGTAGGTGAATATGCAACTGCAAGGGCAGCTTCAGCAGCTGGCACAATTATGGTCTGCTACTTTACCTATTGTCACAAAAAAACGTTATTTGGAATATAGGTCTTTCTCATTTCAAATTAATGGCCATTAACTTCGTATTGCCTGTTTTATTTTTGATCTGTCACGTTTCAGACACTGTCCTCATGGGCCACCTCCAGTGTTGAGGAGGTTGCTTCAACAGGGCCTGGCATTCCCTGTCAGTGTTTTTTTTCTGACAAGAAGCTGTAAAAAT
>JANZXP010000002.1:26421277-26437591 GCA_027576715.1 Erythroxylum flavicans
CAATTTAATTTGATGTGTGAATTTTGGAATGAAAATATGTGTATTATGGAGAATGATAATGTTATAAATGTTTGGTGTCATATATGGTTGTGTTGTTGAGTTACTTTCTTTGTTCAACAGGAGGTAACTATCATAAAAATAGAGAAAATTTTGTTGAAATTTTTACAAATTATAGTTCTCTTATAACATTTTATTCTGATATAGGAAAAGTATATGGGCACGAAGCCTACATCCCGTCAGCTCTTTGTGCACATTCACATTAAGAAGCATGATGGAGTGACCTTCATCAACACCTGATGTAGAGAACTAAATGTATGTGAAATTTATGCTTTAATATTAATGCTTAATAATTATCACTTATTAATATAAACATTGTCTTCTGAAAGGACCAAATATAAGAAAATATTCAACGACAGTCTCAGCAGTCCGAAGATGTTGATGAGAGCCAAACATATCTTCATGCAGTGGGTGGTAGGGACCATTACAAAAGGATATTCGGCTTAGGTTCATTTGTGAACATATGTTATTTGCAATCCTCCACATCCAGTACAATAACATCTAGTAGGCGGTCCACACCTAATGAAGTCCATGAGCTTTGGAGCACAGTACAAGCATTGGTAACTCAGTTGCAACAGTTGATGGAGTAAATAGCCTAACTCTGTAATGAGGTGGATGATTCAAAGGGGAAGGGCAACACCTTATTGTAACATTCAGAGTGTCCGCATTTACCAAATGAATAACGTAGTTGTAGTCACTAAATGAATAGTTGTTAAATACTTATTGTTGTACAAAATAAATTTTTTATTATCAATTAAGATAATTTTCAATTTATAACATCAATTAACTTTCTGTTTTAACAAATTAAATATAGAAACAAATTAAAATATTATCAACAGATAACTGATAACTGTATAAATTATGCATCAACCATAAGATTATCAAATAAAATTAAATGCAGAAAAAAATTAAAAAAAACATTATCAGTATATTTATCGACGGAAAACAAAAATTCGATGGTAAAATGTTATCAATTTACTGACATACAATTAAGTTTCGTCGGTATAGTTAGTCGTAAATTTACCGACGGAGCTACCAAATCAGTTAGTAAATATACCGACGAACAATCCTTGTCTGTTCGTCGCTAAATTTACCGACCAAAATAAAAGTTCTATTAGAACATTTACCGATAGCACAAAATTACCTTCGCTAAATATTGCGACAGAAAAAAAATTTCGTTGATAAATTAGTAACGAAAAGTTTGTGCTTCGTCGGTAATTATTACCTATGGCCGTTTCTTCGATGACTTATTTCGTCGTTAAATTTCGTCACAAAATTAGCTTACCGATGATAAATGTACACATTCCGTCACTAAACCCTATATTTCTTATAATGTAAGACTGTGGTTCAACACTGCAAATCAAGACATCACTAGACCATTAGTGCAAGTAGTAACATTCGAGATTAAGCTAACTTTGTTGAACATGCTAAAAACTAATATGCAGTTTAATAGGTTAACTAATGAGGATCATAACCACTATTTAGTGAATTTTTTAGAAATATATGATACTTTCCGATATCATGGAGCATCGGAATATGCTATTAGGATGAGGCTCTTTCCTTTCATACTTAAGGATAGAGCCAAGGTATGGTATTATTTGTTAAACTCGATAAACATTACAACTTTGGAGCAACTAATGCATGCATTTTTGGACAAGTACTTCCCCCTTATAAAGACGAAAAAGTTAATAAAGGAGATTACAAACTTCCAACAAAGTGATGGGGAGTTACCTTATAAAGCGTGGAACGAGATAAGGATTTGTAAAGGAGGTGTCCTTACCATAACCTACCTAAACAATTTCTTCTGCAAACCTTTTACAATGGAGTTAATCCATCCACAAGGAGCACCATTGATGTGGCATCTGGAGGATCTTTGATGAGAAAAATAGTTAAGGAAGTGGAGGAATTGCTAAAAGAGTTGGTGAACAATATTTGCGTTTAGTCGTTAGATAGAAGTAAACAACAAATGACCTTTCACAATCAAAAGGGAGCCATTACTATTGATTCGATAACGAAAATGCATGAAAAAATTGATAGTTTAACCTTACAACTCAATGGCAAGAAAGTTTCTTCATAAGCTCCAGTCAAACCAATTAAGCATAGATGTGAATTATATAGATAAGAAAATCTTGTTACCATTAATTGCTTCTTGATGCAAACTAATGAAATGGAGCAACTCAATTATATGGGAGCGCAATTTGGTCAAGGAGGGGGGAACAATCCTTACTCTAACATGTATAATCCTAGGTGGAAGAACCACCCAAAATTTTCTTGGTTGAACAATAAAGGAGGTCAATTACGACCTCAGGGGTCACTTGGATGTTAACAGGAAAAACCCAATTATACAAACTTTAAGTTGGAAAAAATTTTAGACAAGCTTGTAAACATGGATGACGCTCTTAAGAGACTAGAAGGGAAGTTCGAATAAGCAACCAAAAATTATGCCTCTTCCATCCACAACTTAAAAGTCTAAATGAGCTAACTGGCAAATGCATTGTCTACAAGAAGTGTAGGGAGCCTCTCGAGTAATACCAAAGCAAAACCAAAGGAGCAACTAAAGGCAATCACACTTTGAAGTAGGAAGGAACTTGAACAACCAGTAGAGTCAAAAGCTGCACCCCACCCAGTAAAGAAAGACCACGAAAAGAAGAAGGATGTGTACATGAGTGAATACTCTCCTTACGTTGCCCCTCTGCCATATACACCCAAGATCTCATATCCTTAACAATTACAAAAGAGCAAACTGGACGCGCAATTTGAAAAGTTCGAGGAGAACTCAAAGACTTTGAAAATTAATCTTTCTTTTGTGGAGGCAGTGGAATATATGCCCAAGTATACCAAATTCTTGAAGGACATATTATTAAAGAAGCGCACTTGGGTATAGGACCAGAAGATAGCGTTAACTCGCAACTGTAGCTCCATCATCCCAAGTCATATGCCTTCCAAGCTGAAGGATCTAGGGAGTTTCACAATGCCCTATATGGTTGGTGAAGTTGAATTTGCAAAATACTTATATGATTTAGGAGCAAGCATCAATCTTTGGCTTTTTTTATATTCAGGAAATTAAGGCCTGGTAAGGTCAAATCAACTTTGATGCTAATTCAGTTGGGTAATAAATCAACTAAAAGACCGTTTGGAGTGGTGGAAGATGTTTTAATACAAATGGACAAGTTTATTACCCCTATAAACTTCATTGTTCTTAATTTTGAAGGGGATAAGAACTGTGCATTAATTCTTTAACAGCTTTTTATAAACACAGGAAGAGCAATGATTGTTTCTATGAAGGTAAATTAACACTTCAGATTCATGAAGATCATGTGAATTTCAACATAAACAAGGCCTTGAAAATTTTGAAAGAAAGTAGCACTTGTATGAAGATTGTTGTCAGGATGAAAGTATTTAAGAGCAAAAAGAGAGTTGTTTTGAAGAAATTAGATTTGTGGAAGTCGAGATAGATAATGAAGTTGAGAGGGTGAATGAAGCAAAGTCTGAGATAGATATGAAGACAGAGGAGTTAGATGTTTCGAGACATCAAAAATTATTAGTAAGAATTGAAGCACCCATACCACCCTCCACAGAGAAACCACCAACTCTAGAGCCCAAACCTTTACCCACATACCTCAGATATACCTTTCTTGTTGAAGGTCAAACTTTACCCATCATCATTTCCAATTAATTATGTAGCACCCCACTCCCATTTGACACATGCCTATATGTCCATCAGATGTTCGAGCACATGCTCGGTGGAAATAGTGCGCTAGAGCAGTCACATTCACTTATCATAGTATCATAATTTAAAATGCAAATAACAAGATATCTAGAACTTAATTCCTCATTTCATTTCATAAAACATAATAAACATTGTATTATTATACTACACAATCCATATATATACGACATCAAAACTATAAGAGTTTATTGCTCTTTTACACATTCTACATGAAAGAGAAATTATACAAAAACTCTATCTAACTCTTCAATCTCAACTGACTGACCTTTGAGCCATTTCTTAAGTCTAAAAGTAGTACTATATTTCTTCTAACTAGTTTTAGAAGTTACGTCTACTCTCTCGTACGTGAAAAGTTACGTTGCAATTTTGATGAGTTTTGCAAACTCAGTGAGTAAGCAATCGTCGATGAGCTCACTCATATCATATAACACAAAAAGTTTACAAACAATTCACATCATCAAATAAGGCACATCACTTCACTAATCATCAAATTACATCAAATACCATTTTTGTTTACTGAATTCACATTTCTCATTCAGAACGATTTAAACAATTTATTTCGATCATTTGAAACATACATATCAATTATATATGTAATGCACATGTGACTCACATTTAATTATTAAGTTATTATGACCGGGTGCCTTTTTCACTGTCCCGTATCCATTATGGATATCAAGCTGATAAATAAATGTCCTATATCTATTGGGGATACCAGACTCATTTTACATAGTGAGCTTAAAGGCTTTTACCACATTCTGAGCTTTAAGCTCTTTTTCACTGGCGACTCTAGTCATAACTATCTTTATCTGATCATGCATTCATGTAATGAAGTGCATCAAATCTTATATATTCAATTAATCACTTTTATTTAATTTACACATTCAGTTTCACATTTTCATCGGACCTAAGCCTGGCATTCAACAAATATGTTGAGTACACGTATTTCTTTCTCATTCATATTCAATGAGTACTTTTAATGAAATTCTCATGCATCATTGTCCAGAATTAACACATTCACGTCAATAATAATTAAATATTTGCAAATTAAGCAAAAATATGCAATCTTAGTAAGAACATCTAGGTTACTCATAGTATGCTCCAGATAGCTATTGCCTCGATGTCCCGGTAATGTCTAGATGTGGTCGCTCTATTTGCGCTTCTATATCATGCAACACATACACATTTACACATTATTAATTTGCACAATCACATTAATACTCAATCATGCACATATGTATATGTGTTATGTATAATACATGCTCAATTTGACTATTCGGGGTATATTTCCTTAATTCACATCTCGTGATCATTTAACATTATAGTTCTACATATGTAGCTTACTCTTAGATTTATACCTTAAGTATATTTGATTATTCTGAATTTCCTCAATCAATTATTCACCAAGGTTATTCTAGCATTATAAGATCACAAAATATCCAAATTCTCATTCAATCTTACTTAATATACCTTACTCATCTCATTTGAATCGCATTAGCATTCATAAGATCACTTTCATTCTTATAACATCTCCAAATTTCCAAATTTGAATACTTGATGTATAACAATTCATTCTTAAGTTATAACCTCAATTATTACCCTAAACATGTCAACATTTAATAACTTTATTCATCATCAAACTAAGTTCATTTTAAGCTTCATTTAAGCCTAAATTCATTATAGTAAAGTACCTTAACATTAGATGGTTTAAAAATCACCTAAAAGAAGCACAATTCACATAAAAGCCATTTCCACGATCGTGGATGACTTCCCATGATCGTGGGTTAGTCCAGTAGAAACTTTCAAGCACAATTTGCAGTTCCCACGATTGTGGATGCATTCCCATAATTGTGGGTTATTCACATCCGAAAATCCCAGCAATTCATCTTTCAATTTTCCAGATTTTTAGCTCCTATATGTTACATCCAAACCATCTTATACTTAGTTTATCATTTTACATCATTTCCTCTTCATTCTCACCTCTATTCCAATTCAAACCATCCTCAAAATAAGTCATGCAAGATTATTGATCATAACCACAAAAACAGGACATAAAAAATGTCCATACATTCATTAATGTTTCAACACATATTCAACTCCATTATCACCTTCTAAACTATCATCCTAGTTCTTCTCTTTTTAAGACAATACATTTTGCCTTTTCTTTAGCTTCAAACTCATTCTAGTTCATCTCTATAACAACCAATAAAATCCATATTATTATACATTAAAAATAGAGAATGAAAATATCCATTCATTTATCAAAATTTCTACATTCTTTCTACACCATTAAAATGATCATTCTATCTCAAAAACATTTCTATAACAATTTATGAATTATTACTCATCATATACACAAAAATAAGACATCAATATTCTCATTTCTTCACCCACGTTCCAACATATATTCTTCACCATTTGATGGTCATTCAACCTTTAACTATCATCATAAAAGTTGCTATTTAACAAACCATGAAGAACAATGCTTTACACTTACTTGTTTAACTTCAAGCTCTTCAAATCACTTAACAACCCTAGCTCTCCATGCATATACGATCATCATCATCCAAGGTGGAAGAGGTTAGGTCTTTTAGTAACAAGTGATGAAGACAACAGAGGTCTTGAAGAAACAAGTGGAAGATAATAGAAATCTCAACGTCAAGAGGATTTAGGTTGTGAGTTTCATGAGATGGATAGATGAAAATAAAAAAGAAAACAAGAGCATGTAGCAGAGAAATGAAAGACATATGAAAAGTCTTTCAATATATGAGTTTTGTGGGTTAAAGGCTTAGGTTAAAAAGCTTGAGTAAGTATCATGACACTTACCTCTTAATTTAAAATGTTAATGTCTTCTAATTTTGTACCCCATATCATTAAATCTCTAGTCCATTTGTCTCCTAATTTCAAATCCAATTGTCACCTAATTTTCTATGACACTTTTCAATAAACCTTAATGTCACTTATCAATAATTTCTAGTATAAATTTTCACTTATTTTTACTACCATTTATCGTCTTGTTACTAGGCATTTTTCCTACTCCAAAAAAACCAAAAATCTTAGCAATTTTCCAATTTTCACCAAAAATTCTAAATCAATAATTATAGTTACCAAATCAATACTGAAGACAAAATAGCCATTGTTAACATAATAATCACAAAAAAATCATTCATACTCGAAAAAATGTCAATTGAGTGCATGAAAAGTCATTGTAATGTATGCAAACATCAATAATCACGTGTGTTTACGCTTTATTATGTATGAGCATGAAATGCATTTCCTAATTTCTCAATACTATTTCTCATTTATAAAAAGCTAGGATTCTAATCCTTAATATAGGAAAACGAGATACTACAAATTGGACGGTGAACAACAGAGTAGGGTGGTAGAAATTGTTAAGAAGCGGATGAAGGTCATGAGATGGCATATATCTGACATTCGATGTATAAGCCCAAATGTTATTAAGCATCGAATAAACCTAGAAAAAGGAAATCGAACAGTGAGGGAATGTCAACACAGGCTGAACCCTCATATGAAGGAAATGGTCAAAAGGGAAATAGTGAAGTTCTTAGACGCGGGTATCATATACCCAATATCTGATAAAGAATAGTTCAAATCAATACAATGCCTACCAAAGAAGGGCAGAATGACCATTATGGAGAGTCAAAGTGGAGAGCTAATTTCAACAAGAACATCCATAAGTTGGAGAGTCCGTATAGAGTATTGAAAGCTTAACAAAGTGACTGAAACTGATCACTTCCCTCTCCCATTCATAGATCAAATGATCGAGAGAGTAGTTGATCACTCATTCTATTGCTTCCTAGATGGTTACTGGGGCTATAATTAGATATTCATCTATCCTGAGGACTAAGAAAAGACCATTTTTACTTCTCCCTATGGTATATTTGCATATAGATGACTGCCTTTCAAGTTATGCAATGCTCTAGCTACATTTCAAAGGTTCATAATGTCTATCTTTGCAGATATGATCAAGGACATTATGGAAGTTTTTATAGATAACTTTTTAGAATTTAGAGACTCTTTTGAGTAGTGCCTAATCAATTTAGATAGAGTACTCCAAAAATATGAAAAATCATATTTAGTATTAAACTGGGAAAATTGTCACTTCATGGTGCATGAAGGAGTAGAACTACGGTATAAAATATCGCACTAAGGAATTGAAGTGGACAGAGCAAAGATGGAGGTCATAGAAAAGTTCCCACCACCCATAAATGTCAAAGGTGTGAGAGCATTCCTAGGTCATAGAGGATTCTACCACCGCTTTTTCAGAACTTCTTATAGATATTAAGACCTCTAACGAACCTATTAGTTAAGGAATTGCCTTTTTTATGATAAATGTTTAGTTATATTTGATCAATTAAAGAAGGCACTAGCATTAGCACCTATCTTATTGTCACCAAATTGGACATTCCCCTTCGAGGTCATGCTCAACGTTAGCGATCAAACTGTGGGTTGCGTGTTAGACAAAAGAAAGGATAAGAAGTTACGTGAAATATACTATGAAAGTAAGACATTAACTTGCGGTGGTGTATGCATGTGACAAGTTTCAATCATACCATTTGGGCTCTAAGGTAACTGTTTTTATCAATCATGCTGCATTTAAATATCTTTTTGCCAAGAAGGACGTAAAATTGAGATTGAATCGATGGATACTACTAGTATAAGAATTTCAAATCGAAATATGAGATAAGAAGGGAGCCAAGCATGTGGTAGCAAACCATTTATCACGTCTAGAAGGAAGGGAAATTGAGTAGAGCAATGATATTAATAGCGATTCCCCAATGAAACCTTGATGTTACTTGATAGTATGGCGACACCATGGTTTGCTAATATAGGAAATTTTGTCGCTTGTGGTAAGCTCCCTTCTGAGTTATCATATCAAAAAAGAATTTACAAAATTCTATTCATGAACTTATGAATTATAGCCACCACATTTCAGTTTAAGAGCTCTTATTCTTTATCAGTTTTTCCTTTTAGTTTCTTTTAGTTCATGATTGGCTTATGTAAATATTTACAATATAAATGGTCCTCCATTATCAGCTTCCAATAGGAGTAATTCTCTATTGTATGTTTAAACATGTCACCATAGTGATGGTACCCTCCATTGTAAATGTGACGCTCCTAAAATTCTTAAACCATAATTAACCAAATAGTACCCAAAACAAACCATTGACCATCAAATTTCTCATTAGTTCCAAAAGAGATGATTGTTTGTCAAACACAAAAATCTTCCATACAACACAACTACTCCAATTGTCACGTTCGAAAATATACATATACATTCCAACAACTATACAAAACTAATATGTTCACCCCACCTAATCTCCATTATGTCAATCATATACATTGGAGTTATCGGCAATCACTGGATCTCCCAAAAAATAATGGCAAGGGGTGAGTTGCCAACTTAGTGAGGATAACCAACCTTACTCTTAAAACCAAGTAACTCAATTAATAGTCATAACACTTAGTCAACTAATTAAATCATGCATATAATACGTACATACACAATAATCCTCAGTTTAATCCAAACAGTTAACAAACATCTCAAAAATTTCACCAAATGATGATTTACATAAATATTAATTATAACTATCATTTATGCTTTATTCCATTATTTAACTAAATTGCCTGGACCCAGCTTAACCTAGTAGGCATACATTCAATGGTCTGTCGACTCATCTTATCATAATCTCTCATCAGCGAAAACGTAATTAAATATATAAATATCGGCATAGGATACCTCAATTTCTTAATCTTCATCCCAGTGCTACTCCAGCACCTAGTCATCGGCACAGGATATCCCAAGACCTAAGATATCCTGGTACCAATCCAGTACCTAATCATCAGCATAAGACATGTTTGGGACTCAGGATGCCCCAGTATCTACTCCACGAATAGATACCTAGCCACCACTCACTAATCTCTTAACAACCTATCAATCTAAGACCATCGGATGTAGACTATTCTAGGTAAGCCACTGATTCTTGATTTTCACCAGTTATTCATAACTTATTGTCAACTAGTCTTTATTTAATTAACATATTTCCTGCCAACTTAATAAGCAATACGCTTTAGAAAATGTAACAACATACAACAGTGAAACACCTTATACTTTATCAATTATTTGATAACTAAAATATACATAATTCATATATGTAATTATTAATCATTAATTAAATTAATGAATAATTCAAAAATATAATTTATTAACAACAAAATGGTACTCTATTTTAAGAGTAAAGTCCAAGGTTATCCTTACCTCGATCTCGAATTCAACTAATTAATAATCCAAATTACTCCTTAATAGGACCTCCGGACCTAGAATTTACAAAATTCTATTAGACTAATTAATTTACTAAAAATGTCCAACCCAATTACACTAAATAAGCCAACATTATTTTCTTTTCTAATTTATTCTAAATTATAAAAATAATATCCTTACTAACCTAACCCCATAATTACATAAATACCCTTAACTAATTAAAAGTCCTATTTTACACTTATCTATTTCAAGTAATACCAAAAATGCCCTTCATGCACGTAAATTCCATATTTACCCTTCATTTTTTGCATTTCATTTTCTACCCCTACATGCAACTTAAATTTTCAAAACAATGTCATCATCTTCACCCTCTACACTTCTCCCATCTCCTCTTCTTTTATCATTTTTCAGCCCCATTTTCTTCATTTTTATCCTTTCATTCATAAGCCCCACTTTCTTCAATTTTTAGCCCCATTTTCTTCATTTTTATCCCTTCAATTATTGTCCCAATCAACCACAACATGCAAACCAACTAGTGTAGGATGATTAAAATCACAAAAATGAGATAATATTGCAATTGGAATTTACCAAAGTGTGAGGCACTTTGAGGTTGTCAACTTCAACAACTTCCTCAAAAGTTTTTGTATAACAAACAAAATGAGGGAACCTATAAGTAGACTGTTACATGCAAAACAAAGTGGTACATTTTGACAGACTCACCAGCTGGAAAAGTACAGAGAAAAGTGAAGAAGATAAAGACTTTCGTTGGTTTTAATTCTAATTCCAGATGTTTTTTTTAATACAAGTTTAATGGTTTATGGGTTGAGTTGGGCTAAGCTGTGGGGTTGTTTTAATTACCTTTATGGGCTTTACAGTAAATAACATAAGAAGATGGCGACCCACAAACTTGATTTTGATCCTACAATTTAGAAAAGATTGGTATAAAGAAAAAGGTCTTTTTCCCCTTTGTGTAATTTAGAAAAGACAAGAATAAATTGCAAAATTAGTGAAGGAGGACACTGAAAGTTTTACATAAAAAACTCTCTAATGCAAATGAAAGAACTATAGGACCAAAAATTTGAAAGTTCATCCACTATAATATAGTATAATTACAATGATTTCTTATTTAGCTTAAATTAAAGGATAACCAGCTTTTCACCCTATCTAGGATGGATTACAATGCTCAAATACCTAATAATTTGTGGTGGATCATATACACTGTAAAACTTTTCTTCTAATTAAGGTCTTCACTATCTAAAGTATCTCTCCTTTTCTCTCTTGGAGTGTGGCTCTCATTTGTGTTATGGGAAAAACTCTCCAAATTCTTCTATTCTTTAGATTCTAGCAAATCATCATTAAATGACTTCTTCCTTATGTATTTTTTATATTAGAAAATCTTCACCAACATTATTAACTTATTCCCTGTACTTTTTTATATTAAAACCAACATTACTAACTTATTCCTCATATTTTTTTATGTTAACAAATATTCACCAAAATCATTAATTACCTTGTGATATTCCACCAATTATGGAGAAAACCTTAACATGGTAAGATTTTATTGTCAGTTCAATGATTTAAATGGTATAAGAACTTTAACTTAGAGCCCATTTATTTGTATTTACGTTTTTAGTTTCTATTTTTCTTTCAAATTTAGCAAATATATGTTTATTTGAGTTTTTTGTTTTGGTTTCTCTCAATTTTCAAATTTTATGAAAATATTTTATTTTCTATTTCTGTTTTTCATAATCTGATTTATTATCAACAAAATATATATTATTTTAATATATTAACTATTAATAGAATTATAAATAACTTAGTTTAATATTATATATTTAATTAATTAAAATTAATTATTAATAAAATTATCATCATTTTATTTTATTTGTAATTTATTTAATTTTTAATTAAATTAAACGAAATAAAATAATTATTAATATATAATTAAAATTAAAATATTTTCAAAATACATAGATTTCAAATAAATTTTGATATAGTAATTAAAATATGTTTAAAATAAATATTAATTATAAATAAAGATTATTTTTTAGATTATTTATTTTAATAATGTATAATAATTTTTATTGAAAATCTATTAATGAATATTATACAAGAGATTAAAATAAATTTAATTAATTAAAAATAATTTATCTTTAAGTTTTATCTAATATATAATTATAATCAATAATAAAAATTATAACTATATTGACATTAACATCTAAACATATTTCTGTTTTTATTTGAAAGAAAAATAGAAATTAAAAATAAAAAATAAAACTAAAAATTACAACAAAAAAAAGAAGTAAAACCAAATGGCCCCTTAAAGAATATGATTATAATTTTATCCTTACGCAAGACTCACTTGCTACAAATTTATGCATGGTTTTTACCAATTGAAATGAAATGAAATTGGTAATTGTTTAGGAGCAGACTTGGTATATGTGTTGACATTGTGATTCTGTCTTAAATAATAATTTACATTTAATCAATCGTAGCTGTGGAAAGGTCTACACTAATCCATGTAAAAAGTAAAAGCTTTCTATGCCCTTCTCCTAGGTATAAATAAGCAAGCGCTATGAACCCCAAATTCTATATTTGTTGAAATAAAAATACGAAATAGATAATTAGTGGTGTTAGAAGTGATGTTTTACCATTACATTATAGCTTAAGGATTTGTTCAGTCTGTTGTAACATCTATGATGTAATTTGCTTGCCTTTTGGCTTAATATAATCACATTCAATCTTTAAAAAAAAAGTAAAAATTGCTTCTACAAAGTTAAGCGCCATAGCATTGTTTTGAATACATAGATAGTTTCTGAAATTACAATAGTTAACATGCAGTTATAAAAACGAATATTAGGTCAAAATGACGTGAAATTGATAACTAACGGTTTTAGATTCGACTGTAAACAAAATGCGAACAAAAGGAAAATATTTACGGATGGAAATTGATACGTCAAAAATAAAAGGCGACCGCAGATCTAATAAGTAGACAAACAAAAACATGAACAAGAAGAGACCAAAAGTCCCTGGAGTAAGATCTCCTCTATTCATTTTCTAGGCTCTGAAAATTCTATCGGAGGACCAGCTTTTGGAATAAACATCATTCTGAAGACGAATCTGCCTATTGAACCTTTGAATGAAGTCTTCGACTCTTCTGTTTAGCTCTTCGTCTGACATCTTGGAATAGTCGTTAACTTTCTCTCTCGCTTCTGTTTTGTCTGAACTTGACCGCTCCAACTTCTCGGTTTCTACCCTTCTAATGATGTTCCTACTCTCGTCAAACGTCACCCTCTTTGAACCATCTGATTTGCTGCGTTGCATAGTTCGTATTTCAACTTTCTTTACTTTCTCCTCATTATTATCATCATCCAGGGGACCACCATTTCCTGGTAAACTGAGTGATCTACGTTTTTTTTCGGGTACAAATACCAAATCCTTTTCTGGGTTACTGAGATTCTTGTGTTTAACTAGCTCTTTTTCTCGAAAATCCTCGACGTTTTCTTCAGGAATACCTGTTCTGCTAATATAAGAAGGTAAATTTATTTGACTCCTCATTAAGTATTTCGTGTAAAGATCATCTCTGTTGGATTTGGATGATGAAGAGAAGGCACCGTAATCCAATGCTAGGATGATAATGAGAGTATTGGAGATGAAGAACCAGAATTTGGAGTCGTTGAATAGCTTTGGAGGAGAGAGATTGAATATATAGAATGCGCAACTGTATAAAAATATAGAGAAGACAAAGGCAAGGAAAGATAATCCCTTAGCCTTTTGCTGGTCATCTTTGGAATATGTGAAGGGATTGACTAATGATGGATCTTGCACTAACTTAGGTGGTGATTCGTCCATTGCTAGAGAGAAGCCGGTTATTGTTGGAGAAGTAATTGTTTGGAGCTGTGGAGAGAAATTTCCGAGGCAATCTTTGCTTATTATTAAGCGGTTGGTGAAGTTCCAATGTTTAGGGGTTTATATAAGACAAGAACAAGGCAATCAACATGGCAAATGATTGAGCAGAACAACCACAAATTGGTCCTAAGCCCCGCTCGTTACTTTTGTAACAGATAATTTGTTCCGATTAACTAATTTCTACCTTATTTAATTAAATTTTATTTATATATTTATATAAAATTTACACAAATATTTGGATAAAATTAAGTAGTGGAATTGGAACACCTGAACGGCAAGAGGGTGCTCCAACTTCATTATCACAATTATGCTAGTAATTGGAAATGACTATTGGCAAAGACCAAAACCTTCCATGCTCTACATTGGGACAGATCATTTGTTTTCATTATTCTATTTTTATCATGTTTCATCACTATCTATCCATTTAATAAATAAGATCTACAAAAATAAATAAATAGATATTCAGGTAACAAAGTAGGTAAATGGTTTTGTAATATCATATTGCCAGCTCTCTCTCAGCTAGAATTCCACATCATCAACTAAGGACAGCTAGTGACGGATACGTGGCAACAATGATTTAATCAAACTCCAAATTTTCCTTTCGTGCACATAAGCGTTTACTTGACTAGTTTCCCCAATTTCTTGCGATCAATTAATTGTACGCCTAGGATGATCTGTAGGACAAGATCAGATCATGAGATCATGCTTGGTACAATTTGATATACATTCACATAATACAAGTGGGTTATAGCTTAGAATTTCTTTTACTATGATTGAAATTAATCATGTAATTGAGTTGAAGGTAATCTGGACATGTGTTTGCTTATCCCTTCAAATGCTTCTGCTCTTGATAGATATGCAACATAATAAACATTATCATCATTCAAAGACCTCTCCAGATGGCCGCAAAAGCTTGCTGATTCTTGAAACACATGATTGGATTAGTTTTCTGCTAACTGCATAATATTACATACGTTTATAAAAAGGACCCACCAGGGATGATCTTCTCTAACGTATGGATATCCAATCACTTGGTTTGTTTGACACGTGTATGGAAGATCCGTGAAGGTGACAAGAGCATTATACACACCTTTCGTTTTTGGCTTTCCACATTGAATGCAAAAGTCAAACTTATTCATGTTTAAAATAATGCCATAATAACTCAATTATTTGCAATGAATCTTATTGCTTATGCTTGAATCTCGGCTTTCTTACTGCTCGGTGTTTTGAACAACTAGGGTGACTTTGTTATCATAAAAAAGAGAAGACTTTGTGACCCATGGAGCCGAAATGTCACCCAGTGATTGGGTACCACTCTATGCTCTTGTCAGCAAGATTAATTATCAACCATTAATCAACGTTATTTTTGATATAATTATCAAGGTAATAACATAAACCCTCCAAGAACTGGAAGACAAAGGTGTGTTTCGTGTGCTTAATTTTTTTTTTATTTTATATATGCTTCACGTCTTAAGAGGCTAGATTTATGGTATACGTAATCTGACGATGAAGACTCGTTTAACTGATTGGTGATGAAGAAAAGAAAGCAGTATAGAGTGTTAATGAATTGGTTGTGCTTTAGAAAGTATCTGTATTTGGAGCTCATAATTAAGCTACTTTTTCTGTTCCTTTCTTTTTTCTATCAGACCTCACACGATCTTGGTGAGGATGCTAAGGAGTTGAATAGAATTTCAACATTGAGACCATCATTTGCCAAGAAAAATAAAAAAAAACTTTAAAATTTCACCTTGTTTTAGTGCTGCGTTTACAAATATATATAGACCAGTGCTTTAAAATACGTACCTAGTTATTTTGCAGCCTACGTCATCCTATAATTACGTACTGGGTTGATTTAATTTCATTAAGATCTGTTAGGATCAAAATTGTGTGTTTCGGTGAAAAATAAAAAAAAGATGTTGTTTTGAAATTATGAGATGTTATATTATTCTAGAGGCTCATTTTCATATGTATGTTGAAATCATTTCTTATATTGTAAGCAAAGTCACAAATATCGTACTTTCTATTCCGACTATTAAACTCCGTATAGATTGAAAAACGTTACTTAAAATCTCACTATCGTACCAGCTTCATTTATTGACCATTTCGACTAATTGCCTGTTTGGTAGAGCTTATATCAGTAGAGCTTTTATCAATAGAGCTTTTGTCAGTAGAGCTTTTGTGAGAAGGGCTTTTTTAAAAAGTCAGTTGATTGTTTGGCTGTCAATTAAAAAAATAACTTTTTAAAAAGAGCTTCGTACAGTAGACTGTTTGGCAACATAAAAATAAAAAGCACTTTTATTAATTTTAATTATATTTTATTTTATAATAAAATTAT
>JANZXP010000002.1:26437691-26466269 GCA_027576715.1 Erythroxylum flavicans
TAAAAGTGCTTTTTATTTTTATGTTGCCAAACAGTCTACTGTATGAAGCTCTTTTTAAAAAGCTATTTTTTTAATTGGCAGCCAAACAGTTAACTGACTTTTTAAAAAAGCTCTTCTTAGAAAAGCTCTACTGACAAAAGCTCTATTGACAAAAGCTCTACTGATATAAACTTAACCAAACAGGCACGTAGTCCTTTCCTTTGTCACTTATCGCTTTCTCATAATTCGTCGCTTCCTTCTTTTTTGCACCGCTTGTCGCTTCCTTCTTCTTCGCTACTATTTGTCAACATCATCTTCTTCTTCGCCGCTCATGGAATATTTCTTGTAAAAGAGGTGATGTTAAGAAGCTGGTGTACTTAGTTTTGGTAATGTTTCTTTTCTAGTTTATCATATAAATGTTTATAAGGCAAGTAAAATAAAATTGTTTAGGATAAATTGAAAAGAAGGGAAGACTTAGTCTCAAGGGAAACATTAGTAACTCTCTATTGGATAAATGGTTGTTTAAGCCCCCTCCTTTACTTGTTTGACGAAAACATTTTTTATCCTATGTATTATATTTTTGTCCCACGTTGACATGTGTAAACCATTTTTCAGTTTTTACATTGGGAGAAGTATTTGTCAAGGTTTAATTAGCTTATCCTTTGATTCTTTTGTAAAAATAAGGCTGAATTTGAGTCAACTTTGCACACGCGCCACCCTCCTCCTAGTGTAGAATGGGTGTGGGTACAAGATATTGATTTGATTGGGCTATTTCTAATACTTTTTGAGCCAAAATTTTTTATTTTTACTAAAGAGTTATTTTTTGACTGAATCTTTACATGTTTCTATGTCTTCCCAACTATTTCAAATGTTTCTAGATTTGTTTCTACAATTTTGGCCTCACCCAAGGATTATTCTTTAAAATTTGATTTCGTTCTATATGTTGGTTTGTCCAATCGTTCATTTCATAGGTAAAGCCTTATGCTAAACCTAATAAGACTTTCTCTGGGTGACGGTATTTTTGTAAGTTCCAAGTCTTCTACTTCGAATGCATGAGTTATAGGAATAGTTGTGTTATCTTTAGGGAGCTGACAACATTATTGATTACACCATGATTGTGCCAAAATTTGCTTGAAGGTAGTGAATATTTCACTATACAATAATTTGATAAGTTTTTCTTATTACCTATTTTCTCTATTGTACCTTTATTTTCTATTCAATTTGAAAGCAAAATTTATAGAAGAAATTAATAATGGTCGTATCAATAAAAAAATTCCTACCTGACATCTCTAAACTCGAACCCTTGGATGGAACCAAATACTAAAACGTTGGTCCTAAAAATAGCTTATTTTCTTTGAGCAACTAGAAATAGATTATATGTTATTCTTTGATTTTTCGTTTGTGAAAGCCACGACCTTTGAAAAAGATAATAAAACAGTTAGAGGACATCTACTAAACCATATGACTAACTCTTTATTTGATCTTTTTGTTAATAAAAAATCTATCAAGGTCATTTGAGATTCCCTATAGAAGAAGTATGATGATGATGATGCTGGAAAGAAAAAAAATATGTAGCGTGCAAATGGCTTCACTTTAAGATGGTGGACAACAAAACAAGTGGTGGAGTAAGTTCACAAATACTAGAACGTGATGGTTGATGTGCTAAGTGAGGGCAGAAGTATATTTAAGTGATGGTTGATTTTTCAATGCTAACTCTTCCACTACTTTTGCTTATATGGCTAAATCTATTATTTATGGAATGATAGGCTAGGACATGTTAATGTTGATTCTATTAAGAGACTTACAAATATGCATTTGATAAATGTTGTAGATGATAACTTTTTTAAATGCTTTGTTTGTGTAGAAACAAAGTTTGTGAAAAAACTGTTCAAACCTATAACAACTAGATGCAATGTGTTGCTTAAGTTGATTTACACAAATTTGGACGATTTTAATAACACTATTTGTAAAAGGGGTAAAAAAACATTATATAACCTTTATTGATGATTATTCTAAATACGTCAAGGTTTGCCTTCAAAGATTTAAAGGTGACATTGAAAAGATGTTCTTAAAATACAAAGCAAAAGTAGGAATCAATTCAACATTAAACTTAAGAAACTTAGGTTTGATAGGGGTGAAGAGTATAACACTAATTGTTAAAGGATTTTTGTGAAAAGAATGGTATAATACATGCACCGTAACAAAATGGTATAGCTAAAAGGAAAAATCGGATGCTTAGAAAAATGATAAATGCTATATTGTTGAGTTTTGGTATATTTAACAATATGTGAGGGGAAGTGGTAATTTTACATGCTATATTCTTAATTGAACTGCTTATAAAGAGTTAGTCAAAACCCCTTATGAATTATGGAAATAATTTGCTCCTAACCTTAATTATTTGAAAGTTTAGGGGATGTTTAGCTGAAGTTGGCTTACCAGACTTTAGAAAGACAAATATTAGACCTAAGATCTTTTGATTGTGTGTTTATTGGTTATGCTCAAAATAGTGCTACATATAGATTCTTTTTTTAATAATAATTCTATTTATGACTCTAGAGATGCAAAATATTTTGATCATGTCTTTCCATTAAAGAAAAATGGTGCTGGTCCTTTCAGCCCAATCTGGTCCATGCTAGGTGTGGTACTGTGTGTGTTATTCACTCTTGTTGGGCTATTTCCTATCCTTTTAAAGCCAAATTTGTTTATTTTCCCACTAGAGAGTTATTCATTAACTTGGTTTTTATACGTTTCTATTTCTCCTCAATTTTTTGAAACATTTCTATAGTTGTCGCCATAATTGTTGTTCCTTACCTATGGATTCTTCTCTAATGTTTGATTTGGTTATTTATATTGTTTTGTCCAATTATTCTTTTCATAGGCACATCTGTGAGTTCAAAGTCTTTGAACTTGAGTGTAAGAGTTTGAGGACTAGTTGTGTTAACTTTGGGGAGCAGACATCATCATTGATGGCAACCCATTTGTGTCAAATTTTGCTTTCACAGCTGTGGCTATACCATTACACAACCATTCAATATGTTTTGTTGTTATGCCTTTTCTCTAGTGTACCTTTATTTTCCATACACTAAGTTGGTACCATTTGGCAAGTATAAAAAATAAACAACTATAAGCAATGAGAGATTTTGTTTTTGCTTCCAAGTTTTCTTAAAATCTGAAGCAGTGAGCAAAATAAGTTTTCTTTTAAAAGAAATAATTTCATTGAAAAATAAATAAATACGAAGACTTAAGTTGTAGTTTGACATAATAGAATAAAAAAAACTTAAATCATCAATACTAAATTCCATACCCAGCTTGACTTATAAGGCATTATACCCTAACTACAAATTTTAAGGGATATTGAACCATTAAACACCACTGGATATAAGTTGTGACTACTTCCATCTAACTCTCTAAACACATATAAGTTCATATAAGTAATTCCTTGCTTTTCATTACATGTAAATTGTTCTGTGGTCTACTAAATAACATCATTCAGAATGTTATTCTTAAAGTTAACCAAACCTTTAAATTATCATGAGTTTCTTTCTCCCGCAACTTATAGACATATGATCACAAACTTATCATATAGATTGCTAGATCCTTCTACTATTATTTTGTCATCTTACTATCAACTAATACATTTTGCAAAGATTAGATAGGATATTAAAAGAATACTTAGTAAGAAGGTATATTGAAAAAATAGATGCTTGCTGGTTTTTGGCTCCTATGGACATTTAAGACAATTTTCAGCTACATTTATAAATTTAACCTATCCTTAATTTCCATCCTCTCTTTAATGATAAATCAGATTAGGAATGATAATATAGGGATTAAATTCTTATTCAATATAACTTTGCACTAAGCAACCTCTTCCCTCTAATCCTTAAAGCATCCTTACCTGAGTAATTTGTGTATTAACTTAAAGAATGTACCAACCATTAGTACTTATCATCTGAACCAATTCCTTTGAAAAACAGGACCATTAGTTATTTGCAATAGATACTTTACCTTGTCATTCATAGGGATACTACTCTAAATGTGATTATCGATTTCATGTATGTATTAAAGGTTCCACTTAAATCTAATTATTGAGAATAAGGAAGTTCTTTCACCATTTTCCAATCACATATATGATCTTGTTAGTTATTAATTCTCTAAGCTTCGGTAACTATGGCGGGAAGAACGAAAAGGAGGGTTTGGTCTTTATTTCCTAAATGTCCACACCCTTATACACAATGCATCCTTGTTCACTATAATCCTCCACAACCTTTTGCGTAAGATCACTTTATTACATAAGCTTATCTGAACACCCCTAATCCTCCTTTTTTCATAAGTTTGTAAGTTTTGTTCTGACCGTTACATCAGATTTCTCAATATGCCTACTAATTTAATTATTTTACTTATAAAGATTTATAAATATTAACTGCAAATTCTTGGTGTAGTAGTAGCTAGCATTGACAAGTTGGAGTTGATCAGATGAGGATTGTAAGTACTACTATTAACCCCTTTTCTATTAGCTGGCAAATTAGGCTGTGAATTTACTTTAAAATTAAAAAAATAAACTAAACTAAATTTGAATCAATAACGAAATCGGATAAAGTAAATACTATGATTAGTCTATATCAAATAAATAGTAACTAAGTGATGAATTCTCCTAAGATATCTTAAACATTAATCCTTTATTTTGATCGTGTGATGTAATCTTTTTGTTTTATTATTCCTCTATTTAGAACTACCTCCTCTCTAGTGTTTCTGATGACTAAAAAAGCTTCTTCTTTTGTAGCCTTCAATAATATCTTTTTATAGTAAAAACTTGGGTTTTTGGTATATATATGATCACTTACACAACCATATAGGCATTTTTATATCCCCAAAAACACCTTAATTCGTGACTTTACATAGTAACAAAGACTTAAACAAGAAACATACACGAGCGTGTAACTCCACATAGGCAAGAATTGTGTTGTTGAAGCTGCAAACATTCATATTGACTTACACAGTTACTATACACAATTGTGTAAGTCCAAAACTGCTCTAATTCTTCCATTGCATGCCATAATGTCACTTGAATACATCTTCTTTTAGTTTATGCTAGCAGTTATCACCAACAAACACATTTGAAGCGAAATAAGTACAAAAAATACTATAAAGCCATTAAATAACAAGCAAAATATATTAAATATGGGTATATAAATATAATTAATTAATCGTTTATCACCCACCACCCTATAATAAGTCCTTTATCATCCTTTTTAAAGTATTAATTATATCTTTTTTAAGGAGCATATATGATGTCTAGTAAACATAGAGGGAATTAAGGAATATTTTAATCAATTACACCAACTTCCCAACCTCTTCTAAATTTTCTCCATCAGAAGAAGGTAATCCCCAAACTATAATCCCTTTATTGAAAATGGAAGTCTTAGGTAAGTGAAAGGACAATTTTTTTACTTGTAGACCAGTGGCCAAACTGAATTATATAGTGCATAAATATAGATGATCAAAAACAATCTTGTTATGGTTAACCTCTAATCCTAAGAGGACTTTACGAGTTAGTAGTAAGGCCACTAAAACACTTACTAATATGTCAATATCTCTAAGAAAAAGGAGCATATCATCAATAAATGATAAACTAAACAACCTAAGATTTTGCACCGACTATGATATTTTAAACTTAGGGTCCCTATTGATTTTATGTTTAATTAATCTGACCAAAGCTTCCGTATATAAAATAAACACATAGGCTGAAATGGGAACCCACTTTATTAGGCCTATACCCCCTTGAAATATCTTGGTTTGCTCCCCATTTACTAACATATAAAGGATGTGAAGGTAATACAAGTCTTTAACTAGTTTCTAAAATTCTCAAGAAATCCAAATGCTTCTAGGAGATGAATCCGCCTTCTAGGAAAGAACCTTATTTCTCACTTTTCAATGGGTTTAAAACTTTTCTCAACTTTGCTACAATAAACTTATAATATTTTATAAATGAATTTACAACGAGATATAGACTTATATTCACTTATAGATTTAGGTTGGTACTTTTAGGGATTAAACATTTCAATGTCTTATTGATCTCCCTTAGTAGTTTTCCTTTATTAAATAATTATAGAGTTGTATCTATCATTAATCTTTCAATTAAAGGACATGCTTTTTTATAAGAAGTACCTATTAATTCCATTTATATATGGGGCCTTTATGCATTCAACTTAAGAATAATTTTCTTTATATCTTAAGTAGTGAAAGAGTTAATAAGTAACTCTAGCTCTGCCTCTTTAAATTGACGAATAATAAGTGACTTTAATATGTGAAATGAGGAGTTATTTCTTACTATTAAACTAAAAGAAATTTAAATTATTCATAGACTACTTCCTATAAATCATCTTGCAAAGGCATGCTTTATATAGGTCTATAGTGGGGATGATGTACAATGACGAAGATGTTGAGGGTTAATCAAGGACTAGGCAACTAAAGGTTCCAATGCAATAGCTAGCATTATCTATCAATAGATTACATAGAGAACGTACGGTGTGAACACTAAGTTGGGTTCTATATGGGACTATCTGTAACAATTTATACCACAGCATCAACCTCAACGATTTTAGGCCTCTCCTTAATTCATGTATAAATATAATTTTGTTTATAACTTTTTTCATTTTAATGTATTATTTAACTTGTATTTTTTTTATTTTGTTGACTTGAGAATATTGTAATTCTAGTGTAAGATGAATTTTGTTATTCATGAGCATCTAGACTTTAATTTTTAATTGTGAAATTTATGAGTTTGGTTGAATACTTCATTGCATGAGCTTCCTTTTTAATTATGTAAGTTTTGAGGGAGTTTTTATATATATTTTTAATTTCTCTAGCCTTAATGCATAATATTGAGGATAATATTGTTACAAGTACATATTGATGGTGATGTTTGCTTTGATATTACAAGCCTATTTAATGCTCAAACTAAGAGCTCCAACATAGGAACGATTCAAGAGAGTATGGTTTATAGTTTCAGGTTCCAATTACAGATTTTGTTTATAAGTTTAAAGATAATTGATCCCTTAATCCTATCCATAATGGTGGGCTTGTTCTTTATTGTTAGCTAAAGTATGAAGGAGACTTTCAAGGAACTATGTTTGAATTAGACAAGCTAATACTATTACTTTAGGAGCCTTAAGTTTAATAAGATCTTTACAAGAATTGTTAGTTAAGATCCTTGAGGGATACCCCTTCAAAATAACTTTGTCAGTCCTATTAGGAATGAGATTGTAGGGAATACCACTTAGGATGGAAGTATATCCTTTGAAATCAGAAACCACTCACTCTTATTAATAATGAACTTGACTATAGCCCTCTGAGGAAACGAACACTTAAAATTCTTAAAGTTAGGTAATTGATATAAAAGCCCTAAATCACCCCAATTATCATTCCATAGCCATGAATTCTCTCCATTCCCTATCATGATTTTGAATTCACTCTATAATTTGTCTCTCATTAGGAAAGTTACAAAATTATCTATAAGGAATCACACCTTTGTTTAATTTTTTAGAAGTTCTCATTTTCTAGATAGTGCTCATGTAACCATTTGTCTTATAATATCTCTTTATTAGTGAGAATTCTCTATAATCTATTAGCAAGCATCATTTTATTCACCAAATGAATTGGTAACTATAACATTTCCTCAAACATCACTTTCACAATTGTTGAAGATGAGAATAAATCTGGCTAGTTATGTAAAATTTTGGGTGGGAATGGAAAAATATAGCAATTTAGATAGTACCTAGAATCATAACAAACAAAGAAAATTTTATGGAGTACAAAAAGAAAAGAATATGGAGGATGCAAAATTTCCTTGCTTGACTAACATGCACGATGAATTTCTCTCAAATATCTACTATTTGATCAAAGGAATGGTGTAGTCTCACACTTGGCTCAGAGTCATGCATTGTCCTATCTCTCATTTTCCTATAAATGCAATGTGTTTGTAGTGTAATGGGGCTCCATTTTTACTATCTTTAGAGACAAAGTTATTCACCTTTATTCTATGTCTTTAATGATCTAACATGATTTTGCATGGTTTGTAACCTTGATTATGCACTTAAAAATGTTGTAGTTTGGTTTTATTCCCCTCTTATATTAATTAATTAATTTATTTATATTTTTAAAAGGAAGAAAAAGATTCCCAAACCCCTTCTTTCTTACATAGACAATCTTCCTTCCAATTGTCCTTAACATAAGGCTTTTTATAGGAATCATTAGTCTAAAGAAAGTTCCTAAGAAGTTTTTTAATGTCCCTAGATATGCTCTTAAGAAAAACTAAGTAGGAGGACCAATAAATATGTAAGTCATTCAATATAGAGATAATGAGCTGTAACCTATTAGTAAAGGAAACATTATTATTACTCCAGTTCCCAATTTTCTTCTACGCCATATCATATAATGGTTGACATTAACTATATAAGATCCTTTATGTTGTGATTGAGACTTCTAAATAGGTGAATAGGGAATAATTAAGTCTAAGCCTAACAATTTCAACAAACCAAGAGGATAAATGTAATAAAATTTGATACCATAAGGTGGCTTTTATCCTTATTAATGGCTAAGCCTGATAGCTTAATAAAGGTGTTGAGAGAGTTGGTGAAAAAAGCTAATAAGTTAGGTGAGCTCTATAAAAAAGAATTAGGTCGTTAATAAAGGAAAGGTTGAAAATTCCCAATTGTTTGCACTTATAGTAAAACCTAAAGATGTCTTTCTTATCTTATTTTATGATTAATTAGCCTTATAAAAAACTTCAATGTAAAGAGTGAACATGGAAGAGGAAAGACAGTCTCTTTTTTAAAGTCCTTTTCCATTTTTCATACGATATATGACGTCTTTATTAATAAGAATACTATAGAAAGAAGTTGTAATGCATTGCTCAATATATAACATGAATAAGTAAGGAAAGTCAAAATATTTAAAAGATTATAAAATGAATTTCCAATCAAGTAAATCAAACACTTTATGAAAATCAATCTTCATAAATTACTATAAGAATTCCTTTTATAATAGTCTTTGGAAAATTCTTATGCAGGTAATATATTATCCCTAATAGATCTTTTATTAATAAAGGTACCTTGAGTATGATTGATAATTGAGGGATAATCTGAGTAAATCTTGAATCAAAGAACTTAGAAACAATATCGTAGAGAGTATTATAGTAGGCTATTAATATATAATCTCTCAAAGACATTAACCTAGGAGAATTAGGAATCAAACAAATGTTAGTTTTATTCCATAGCTTCAGTGGCCTTCACTGTTGAAGAATTCCTTAACTACATAGATTAATTATATTTTGAGAGAATCTTACAATTTCTAAATAAATAAAAGTATTTATTCCATTAAGAACTGGGGCCTTGTTAGTATTAAGGACAAATAAATCATGCTTTATATCCTTAGCAAAAAAGGTTTATAGAGTAACTATTATTGTTCCTTGATAGTTAACTTAGGTATAAAAGAATTGAGGATATAGATTAAAGAAGATCTATATGAAGCAATTCCTAAGGTCTTTTGGAAATAATCAGTAGTAACTTCAGTAACTTATCTTGTTCATAAATTACTCTAACATCATTTGTAAATAAAAAAGATATCTTATTGGTATTCAATCTTGGAAAGAGAGATCCATAAAAAAATTATATCACCATCCCCTTCCCTAAGATGATATATCATTGAATTTTCTTTTAAAAATGAACAATGTTCTTTAAGGATCTTGGTATAATACCTTAAGGTTTTCTTCTCCTTAATTGTTTGATGATAAGATCTTAGGATGACTCATTTAGTTCCTTTTGCCTGTATTAAAGCTAGTCTCTAGCCTTGTCAAGAGCTTAAAATGGGTTTTTATGGAGACATTGATTATGTTTCTTGAATGCCTCCTTAACTCCTATCAATTTCTTTTATCAAATTTCTTTTATCATTTAAAGAAGTCATATCCATTTATGTATAGAGACATTACCTTGTTAGTAACTGATAAGTGTAAATTTTATCGTGTTTTAGGGCATAGTTTAACATGTGTATCCGTATGTATGCAAAGGTTCTATAGGAAAAAGTGAATGTGGTTTTCTCCTGATCATCAGGGTAGATGAAAAATTAATTATAGCCAGAATATCCATATAAGAAGCAATAAAATAAATGGCCAGCTACCCTTTCTATCATTTGGTCTATAATCGGGAGAGGGAAGTGATCTTTCTTAATCACTGAGTTGACTTTACGATAATCTATATATACTCTCCACCCTGTGACTATTCTAGTTAAAATTACTTCTCCACTTTCACTCTTAATCACTGTTATTCCTCCTTTCTTGGGAACGTATTGCACTGGGTTGACCCATTCACTGTCAGAGATAGGATAAATTATCCCTACATCTGAGAGTTTTATGATCTCCTTCTTAACCACCTCCTTCATGTTAATGTTTAGTCTCCGTTGATGCTCTCGCACCGTTCTACATCCTTCCTCTATGTTTATTCAGTGCATGCAGACATTCGGGCTTATTCCTCGAATGTCAGCAATCTGTCATCCAATGGCTTTCATTCGCTTCCTCACAACTTCCACCACCTTACTTTCTTGTTATTCGCTCAATTGGTTAGAAATTATTATAGGTAGAATTTGACCTTCACCGAGAAAGGTGTACTTGAGGTTTGCAAGTAAAGGTTTGAGCTCTAATGTTTGAGGTTTCTCTAAAGATGGTGGTGTGGGTGCTTTAGTTCAAACAATTTGTCATGATGTACTGGAACATCTGAAAATTTGGTGTTCATTGTCAGCTTCTGTTTCCAGTGACTGCACTTTTGTTATGCAGCTCTCAACTTGTTTTCGCAAACTTTGATCCATGATTTCAATTTTCATGCATACGTTACTCGTTATTAGATTCTTTAAGGCCTTATTCATATTGAATTCAACCTCATCTTTGCCAATTCAAAATGTCAATTTACATTCATGAACATCAATTATGGCCTTTTCGGTGTTCATAAATGGTCGACCTAAGATCAATGGAAAGTTTTGATGCTCTTCAAAATCCAGAACCACAAAATCTACGGGAATAATGAATTTATGTACTCGCATAAAAACATCTTCCACTATTCCCAACAACTTTTTAATGGATTGATCAGCCAATTTAATTAACATTGATGTAGGCTTGTCCTCTCTAAGTCCCAACTTCGTGAATATCGATAAAGGAATAAGATTGATGTCAGCTCCCAGATCACACAAACACTTCGTAAATTCCAGTTCACCAACCACACAAGGTATTGTGAAACTTCCTAGATCTTTTAATTTTGAAGGCATTTGGATGGTGACTATAGAGCTGCAAGTACCAGTTAGGGCTACCATTTGATTGTCGTCCCAAGTACGCTTCTTTGATAAAATTTCCTTTAAAAATGTTGCGTATCTAGGCTTATGTTCTAGTGCCTCAATAAACGAGAGATTTACCTGAAGTGTCCTGTGCTTCTAAACGAACTTTGCAAATTGATCATCCAACTTCTTCTTTTGTATTCATTAAGGGAAAGGGATCTTGGGTTAGTATGGTAGAGGTGCAACAAAAGGAGGATACTCACTTATATCCACTTCCTTCTCCTTTTCTTGATCTTTCTCGACCGGGTTGACATGATCTTCTATTGTTCTTGTGGGTGGTTCAATTTCCTTCCCACTTTGAGGTGTGATATCCTTTAATTGCTCCCTTTGTTTTTTTTGTCCTGAAGTGCTAGGAAAATTTCTAAGATTCTGCATTGAAAATGCATTTGTTAGTTGACTCACTTGGGCCTCTAGATTGTGAATGGAAGATGCATGACTCTTAGTGACTTGCTCAAATTTATCTTCCAACTTCTTTTGTTTGTGCATTATCTAAGGTTCCAAGCTTATTTAGAATTTTGTCCAACTTGGCTTCCTGTGAGCTTGCTTTAAAACTCGATTGCCCTTGAGTCCTGAACTACCCTCTGTTATTATTGTTTGACTAGGAAAAGTTGGGGTGATTTTTCCACCCAGGGTTATATGTGTTGGAGTAGGATTATTACCACCTCTTCGTCCAAATTATGCCCCCATGTAATTCACTTGCTCTTGGTTATCCTCTCTCATCAGGTAGTAGTCTACAGTATCATAATCTAATTAACCACATAACTCACACTTTGCTTGCATCGCCTTAACCGAAGAGGAAGATGACACCTTTATATTGCTAAGTTGTCACGTCAGATTGTCGATCTTAGCTTGCATCTCTGTCATCTGATTAACTGTGACAACTCCCTTATGCGCTATGAAGATAGTAGGTTGCCTACTTCTCTCACTCGCCCATAAGCAGCTATTGCTCACCATCTCTTCAATTAACTCCTCTGCTTCATTGACCGTCTTACGCAACAAAGATCCTCCTGGTGCTACATCGATCATGCCTCTGGTAGGTGGGTTTACTCCGTTGTAGAATGTTTGTAGGATGAATTCATTCGGTAGGTTGTGGTACGGGCATCTCCTTTGCAGGTCTTTATAATGCTCTCACACTTCATAAATCGACTCCTCGTCACCTTATTGGAAATTGGTAATTTCTTTTATGATCTTTTTGATCTTCGTTAATGGGAAGTATTTATCTAGGAAGGCACATATAAGCTGCTCCTATTTCATAATGTTGTCGGGGCTCAATCCCTAAGTGTAAAAGGGAACAACCTAATTCTAATAGCATCCTCCGACATTTGGTAATACCTGAAATTATCACAAATCTCGAAGAAACTAACGATGTGTGCATTCGGATCTTCATTCGCCAGTCCATAAAATTAGACGTTCTACTGAAGCATATTTAGTAGGGTTGGCTTAATTTCAAATGAGACTGTTTGAACAAGTGGTCTAGCCACTCCTTGGTTTGCTGGGTTAAACCCTGGCCTCATGAAGTCCATGAAGGTCCTTTGTTGTTGCCTTCTAGGGTTAACTTCCTGATACATATTTCTTTGAAATTCCTCATCCATTTGTGATTTCTCGATCTCTTCTTCTTCCTCTCGTTGAGCTTTCCTCAACATTCGTTCTAATCACGTTATATCTAAATCTATTGTTTCAGCTGCATGACTCAAACCTCTCGTGACTCTTGTGTTTATGCAAAAGCACAATTCTGAAATAAAACGAATGAAACGAAAATAACAATAGAAAATCAAATCTAAGGTTAAGCCTTAAACTATAGCTAAAGTCACCTTCCCTAGCAACGACGCCAAAAACTTATTCTCAAGGTTATATGCGCTAAGATTTACTTTTTTTTTACCTTGGTAAATTCTACAAGTGCACGGGTTGTTCACACCGTACTTAAAGGTATCGATCCCACGAGGAAGGCTAACTAGTCTTAAATCTAAGGTCACCCTAAACTACAATAATTCTAAACAATTAACTAATGCAGAAATTAAATCAATCAATAATCAAATATGAGAATTTAAAGTTCAAAAACGTCATAAAATAACAACTCACACAATAATCCGAAATCAATGTAGAAATAGCCAAGTGACAGAAAGCGGGATTTAATTCGAAACTGAAGAAAATCTAACCAATTACGTGATTTTTAACTTAACGGACCTAGAAGATTCTAGGGTGAATTACTCTCTCTCAGGTTATAATTCTTAACTTTAATTGATAACCCTAATTTAAATTATAGAATCGCAATCTCTCAATTTATGATTGGCCCAAAACCTAAATTAGTTCTAAGTTGTCTAAAAACCTACCAGTAATCTATGCTCGATCTCTCGTTATATGACTCTACCGGCTTGATTTAATTCTCTACCTGTTGATTCACCTAACTCTCGTTAGCCAAAATCGATGATTTTTACCTAACTCACCCTCTTAATTTATCGCCAAGTTATTAAGAACAGAATTTAAATCACAATTAAATTGAAAGAAAACATAATCAAATAAACTTTATTAATCTTAATAACCAAAAAACTTGAAGGTGAGTATAGACAGTAAATCAACACTCAACAATGTTATTCCAATGAATATCCTAATTTCATACATCCATAAAATTGAAATAAAAAAAGAAATACCGTCGAAGTGGATCTTGGAGGCAACGATTGCAAGAAACCACCTATTCCGGGAAGTACTTCGCGTCAAACTTATCTCCGTGTCTATCTTTCTTCTCAATCTCTTAATCTCTCTCTTGGTTTTCTCAGAATTGATAAAATGATGTTCTTTTGCATGACTCTCTAAGCTCTCCTAAAACTCCCCTTGCGGCTGTTACATCATGTTCTATTTATTATGTGGAATCCCTAGGTTAAATTCGAGGTCGAAACAGTCCACAAAATCTCGTAAAAATTGAGTTGTTCTGCCAGCATGACGCAGGGCACGATCTTGACCTACTGTTTAACCTTTCTGTCACGATCGTGGCCCAATGTGCATGATCATGGCCTACTGTTTAACCTTTCTGTTGCGATCGTGACCTAATGTGCATGATCATGGCCTGACTTAATGCTCTCTGTCACGATCATACTCCCAGTGCACGATCGTGGGCTGGCGGCTGCTGGCTCTTCCTTCTTTGTCACAATCGTGGCCTATGGCTTTAGGTCTAAACTCCTTAAATCTTCACCATTCTTCCCCGTTTATCTGAAACAATAACAAATGCATCACGATACCTCAAAAATATAACATTTAAGCTCAAAGACTTAATCTAACCTATAAAAATACTAAAACACACAAACTAACATAATTACACCCTAAACGCACACACACCACTCAAATTCACACTAAATAAATAACAAATTCAACCCTAAAACACAGGTAATTGCATAACTATCAAACATCGTCTTAGTAAGCAAAAGACGACTCAACTAATGAGGAATCTAAAGAGGAAGAAGACACAGAAGAGCCTTGTTGGAGGAAAGTGCTCAATACAATCTCTACCAACACCAAGGTAATTATAGATACACTTACAGAGAACACTACAAGGATAAAGGAGATTACTTGAACACAATGACATCAGAGCCAAGATATACACCAAATTTGTCAATATTTCGAGGATAAAGGCGTTAAACTGCCACCAAAAACACCATCCCTGCCTCCATCACCATGAGGCTTTGTTTTTAACCCCTTTTTTCAAATTTAGTCTTTATTTTTATTTTTGTTTTATTTTATTTTATGTTTCTTCCTTCCATGTGTGTTTGTTTTCCTCCTTCTCACATTAAGGACAATATGTTGTTTAAGTGTGTTTTGATTTAAGTGTGAATTTTGCATATTGTATGATAGTTTGTTAGGTTGCATATTGTGAATTGTGTGAATGTGTCAATAGCTTAGATGGATTGAAATTTATTCGATTTTGAACATAATCTACTAGGTTGTGAAGAGTCATTAGCTCACGAAATTAGTAATCTGAGTTCTTTGGCTAAGTATGCAAGTTAATTAGGATTTAGTGTTAGTTTATCACATTATAAGTTATCACATTCATTCATAATTTTAGGTCTTTTAATCAAAGTAACTTTGCTAGTATGTTTTCATGAAAACGAGTAGCTAAAGCAACAAGGTAGGCATTAGATTTGGCCACGCGTAGCAGCGTATAGCAACACTGGCTGTACACTGCTGCGTGCCTAGCTGTTGCTGGGTATAGCAGCTAGGCCATCGAGTAGCAGCTTTCACTACTGCCTGGCTTGGCTACTGCTAGTAGTGACCTTGGCTATCCGCGGTGGCTGCTAGATAATTTTTTATTATTTTTCACAAAAAGTTTGAAAACAGAAAAATTAAGGCAAGGAGGAAACATAATGATGATAGGCCACCCTCCTTGTTACAAACTAAACAAAGAAAGCTTACATAGTGAATCAATTTTCTATGGACAATCAAAAGAGCAAACCAAAAACTACACAACATATATTTTTATCACAAAAAAATGTGTAGCATGCATAATTTAATTGCCAACCCATGTAACATATAGGCACTAAATCATGCAAAATAAAACCTGCTCTGATACCAATTATTGGAACGAAAACAGGTTCATACTTGGCTTAGCTAAACGATAGATTTCAAAAACTTTTTTTCTTTTTTTTTAAAAATCAAGCGCAACGGAAATGTAAACACCAAAACAACATATTTTAATCCATACATGATATGGCATAAATAAAATAAATAAAATAAGAGTAAGATCGGAATATTACTGACTCCTCGCTACAACTTTTACTCCTTGCTGCTGTGTCCTTAACCAATTTGATCTACCACTTGTCCACTTTGAACAACTTAGTTAACAAGATCCTTTGGTGGGAAAGCAGAAGAAAAATGGAGGAGGTTTTTTCTTTGCTATGGTCGGCTGGTTTTGAGAAAGCGGAGAGACAAAAAACGCACACATTCATTCAGTGAGAATGCTAAAAGAGCTGTGTCCTTTTAACTACAACACTTTCATGCTGTTATTAATAAGCATGACCGAGTCCTACATCTTTTTAGAATTCAGTTTTGTTTAATTTTTTTAAGAGATGTTTCAATTCAATTAATCTAATTAATCAAACCAAAATTCAGCCCAATATTAAATGTTCCTTTGGGCTAACAATTAATTAGTATAAGCCCAACATTTAATTATAGGATTAAGACCCAATTTAATTAACTCTTAATTAAATTGTTCTGGTCTTATTAGCCCAAATCTAATTTGGCCATTTCTCTCTTTTCTGTCTCATTTTCTTTCCAGTAACCTCCATTTATTTTTCTTACGTTCCTTGATAACCTTCCTAGAAGCTAAGTGAGGAATCTAATTGGACTTAAATAATTCAAGCTCCAATAAGCTCAGAATTAATTTAATCTCATTAGAATTTGAACATTAAATCATAAATCCAATTTAAACAAGGTAATTTAGATAGAAAAATAGAGAAAATATTAAGCAAAATATATGTACAATTCATGCTCATTAGATACCTTTGGGAATAATTTCTTCTTAGACTTGTAAACCCACTAGATATTTATTGAATTTGAAAGAAGAATATTGGGACCTTTCGAAAAGACCCAAGAAAACTTCAATATTCCTATAGTTGGATAAAAGGTGATTAATGAATTGTACATTAGAGGATGGGAGATCATTCAATTAAAAGTTGTTTTTCAAATGCTTTGTTTAGCTTTTTTCTATAAAAGAGACTATCATGTTGTTTGTTGTTCTAAGTAAAATGGTTTTATTGTTAAGTTAGTGGGGCTAGAAGAAGAAATAAAAGCGAATAATTTGAGGTTCCTTAACTAGTGGCTACATAATTAGCCATCACTTTTATATGAGTAAATAATATTTAAAATCACCAAAAATTAACTAAGGAGTAGCAATATAAATGCTAATGTTGGAGATGTTCAACCATAGATTCCTCCTTTTAGAAGAGTTTATGGAAGGATGAAAAAAGAGTCATAGTAATCAATTTTATTAAAGTTAAACTAAGATGGATAACTTGATTAGATTGATAAGCGCTGAAATAATCACCCTTTGGGAATCTTTGGTCATCTAAATCCTTCATTATAGTATTTGATGGTTGCTCAAAACGGGCCAATTTTTATCAATAAAAATGGACCAAATGTGCATCTTCTAAGCTTTTGGTTTGGTTTCCAAAAGACCCACTATTATTAGATGTAAGAAATTCAAAATTTCTTTTATAATGTAGTGTTTAGTGATCAAGTTAATACCCTTACATTCTATACAAGAATTAACATTAAAGGGAGGTATATGATGAGCTAGTAATATCCTTTCTCTTAGGTTTGCAGCTATCAACTTTTTTTTAAAAAGATTTACTAGTAACAAAAGTATCAACTAGTACATACTCTTTTGTGACCTACAATTGGAATGTGATAGAGAGGATGAAGGGGTCTCTTACTGGTGTTATTGCTTTATTCTAACCACAAGAGTAAAAAGTGGAGCCTTGTCAATTATACTTCCAAAAGATGGTCACTATAATGGCTAGTGACAATTTCAATTAAGCTTTGATTCGTGGTTCATCTAAGTGGTGCTTTTAATTCGTGGTTCATCTAATTGGTGCTTTTAGTATCATGAGATAAGTTTTTAGAATAAATCCCATAAGTTGTTCATAATTCCTGTTATTAAACATTATTATTAATTTCTTTCCACGCCCTAGGTGGCTGATTGCTTCTAAGCTTCCATTAATAACCCAAACTAACATCAACAAGAATAATCTTATCATCAAGTTTATAGATTTTGATTGACTCTAAAACATACTTTTCCAAATAAATCTCAAGGTAGATTTGAGCAAATAAATTTTCTTCAAGGTGAAAATGTTTTCATATAAGCAAATTAGTATTTCAACAACACTTGATAAGTAACTTAACCATTTTATAAACCAATTTTCTAGTAGTATCGAATTGCATCCAAAATAGAGCAACCTTCAAATTATGTTTGTCGAGTTTAATTTCAAGCCAATGTTTACATGGAAAGATAGGTTTATTCCCCTTATATTCCAATGACCTAGTTCAAGAACTCCAAACAAGCTTAAAGAATAGTTAAATTTTAAAAAGGAGTTGTATTACATTTATAGATATTTACTTAGGCCCAAACTAACTAAAGGTTGTAAGAAGGCCACCTTTGGATTAAGGAGAAAGCATGATTTTGTTTGCGAAGTAACTAACCAAACGACAAGACCATTTGAGATCTTTGAAATACTGTCTAAAAGAGGAGGGTAACAACCTCAATGAGTGGAAAAGATAGTCATCACTGACAACCATGAACAAAGAAATGTTATAAGGGAGACAATGAGAAGAGGAAGAAGGAACTTGGGGAAGCGGGAGGGAGGACGAAAGTACTAATTAAGAGGAAGCAAGACTAGAAGAAGAAGAAGAATATAAGATAAAGGAAAAGGAGTCATAGGGAAAGGAATGATAGGGGTAGCAAGAAGATGGTGAAGGTAGAGAGACAACCTATGTAGGAGAAGAGGACAAGTCACATAAAGTTAGTCTAAGATGAAAAGGAGGACACTAAAAGAAGAAGTAGAGGGCAAAAGGATAGGGTTGAAAGAGAAACTAAGGCTTGGTTTAGGGGAGCGGTGGTGGTTATAAGTACTTATTCTCAATAAGTACTTAGTGTTTGAGATTGTTATTATGATAACTGCTGAAACGTAAAAATAGGTGTTTAACAAGTGCAATTGTAGTTGCTGAAAAGAGATAAAATGACTAAAAAGTTTATTGATTTAATAAAGTATTAATTGTCGTATAAATAATTAAAAAATTATTATTAGTCATATAAGTTTAAAATTATAAATAATAAAATATTGAATTAAAATAAGAAAAATATAAATAAAATAAATTTAGTAAATAAAATATTTCATAAAAAATATTATTAGTCATACAAATTTAAAATTATAAATAATAAAATATTAAATTAAAATAAGAAAATATAAATAAAATATTTCATAAAAATATATTATTGGTGTTGTGCAACTATCATAAAGCAATAATCCATTCAAAATAATATTCTAAAGAAAATAATAATTATTAGTTGAGGGTATAATAGAAAATAATAATTATCAAAAAGTTATTAATGGAAAGTAGAATTTTTATCGCGGAAGCACTTTCCTACCACAACCTTCTTTTTACTTATCGATTTCGGCGTTGACACTGCACTTTCCTCTAACCTCCAGTTGTTCACCCACAGATTCAAATATGTAATTGTGTTTGAAAACTGTGGTGGATAAGTACATATCTCCACCGCACCGCAGATCCAAACACATCCTAAGTGGGAGACAAATGACGTGATTAAATAAGAATACATAAAAGGGGTTAGTTACTTTCCACAACTTTACATAAATCACAACAACTCATAAATAAAAGCTCGTAGAGAAGAGGAATGTTGCAACTGTTATTCTTTGTGAAATTCTATAATTTACCACTTGTTTTCGGAGAGAAATAGGATAATTATTAATAATAAGAAATTTCTTATTTGAATAATTGGCAAAACAAATTTATTAAAAAACTACATTTAATAACAAAGTTATAATATTGCGCAAGTGTTCATTCTTTACGACTACTTTAAACATATCCTTCATATTTTATTTAGAGTAAGAGTTGAGAAGCATATAATTTGATTTTCATGTTTTTCTTTCAAATACATTATATTTATAAAATTTTCACTATATTAATTTAACTATTAGATATGATCTTGTAAGTGATCGCAAAAATTTTTCTCTTGTTAATAAATTTTTTTAGACTTTTATAATAAGATTTTTAATCAAAATGATTTGGCTATGTGAAACAAGAAATGGACTTCTCAAAATGAGCTTCCAATTCATTTATCAGACTTCAAGCTCAAACATGGACCCGATAGGGCACAATATGATCCTTAACCAATAGTAATTGGTAATTGGTAATTGGTAATTTAGACTAGTCTATCTTTAATCTTTTTTACGTTTGATTTGTTTTTGTTGTCTTGCCATAGATTGCTGCTTACTTTTCTTTGATCAATGTAAGCTTATCGCGACTAGTTAAAGATCAGCCGTTGGTATCGAAGAAATATGACGTGTAATATCTTACACAGATAATGTTGTCTCAAACATTTACAGGATAAATATTTACCAAAAAAAGGAAAAAAGAAAATGCTGGTCAGAACACACTCTTCAGAGATCGCCTTCCATGTTATAGAGTTCATAATGTCTTAAGAACATGATTCAAGTCCGTCTCCCCCCATTACCTACCTAATAGGAACATAACAAAAAGATAAATATTGAGAAGATGTTAAAGAGTTGAATTATAGGAGATGCCATTCGAGGCTTATTCATAGTTCAATACAGAGATGCCATTCGAGGCTTATTCATAGTTCAATACCAAGGCCACTTAGCATCCCTCCACTTGAATGAACGCACAGCCAAATTTCCTGGATGGCCTTCTTCCGGTCTCAAACTTCCATTGCTGTTCCCTTCAACAGCCTTGCAACATTGAAGTTTGCGATCACGCATGGAAGCTTCCTCCCGATATGCAGGATTATTATACCTTGGATGCTGAATAAATGGCACGTTTTTCCACCAAAGTTTAAGAGCCTACATCAAATAAAAAATATGGTGAATGAAACATGACTAGAAAATTAATTTCTTTTAGAAAGAAAACAAGGATTGCAACAATCACAAAATCATTTTGATACACCAAAAACCAGGCTTATTAAGAAAATTCTACAAAACAAAAAATGGACCATCTATATATACATCAGGTATGTAGACTAACTAAAATCCTATAACAAAGTTGCTTGGCTAACTTTATGGCCAGAATTTTGTCTCACGGATCCTCAAGGTGACAAATTCATGCACTGGCTTCTATTGGTGCTCTTCGTGAATGGCCTTAGGCAAGTGAAATAGAGGATGAAGAGTTGAGTACAAAGAAATAATCCCTAAATCAAGAATTTAACTGGTGTAACTTCAGTAGGTCGACTTACATGCCAATAAATCCAGAGTGCAACTTTATGGGGCATCAACCAGAAGAACATATCCAAATCAGAGACTAGAACTGAAGATATTCGTTTGGCTTTTAGCGTAGCCACAAAACAGTCACCTAGCTCAGGATGTTGAACAGAAATAAAAACAGATAAATTATCTTCAGGAACAGCTGTGCTGATGCTCCAATTTCCTAGCATATCCTGCATTTTCCTAAAATATTATTTTAAAGAGCAACGTTTGTATGACAAAATGAATGCCACCATTTTCCTTAATTTTGAAACTACCATGAGAAGATGAAGGAATGAGTATACATACAAAAGCAATGTGCGCTGCCAAATTTTGGCACGGATTAGATCTCCTAAGGCGGTATGTGCTGTTATAGGACTGTCTCCCAAAACAATAGTCACAGAACGAGCACATGCACACACGCTACATGATAAAAGCTATGAGCTAATGACAGACTATGAAATTGCCAACTGACAACAAGCCTTAAAATTCCAGTTAATTGATAAAAGAAAAATGTCAGATACAATAAATATGCTTCAGTCATGGAAAGCACAAAAACGATGGTGAAGTTCTCAAATCAGGGCAAATCGATATGTTCAAGTATTTAAATATTTTTCTGCTATGTCAAAAGCTAAAGCTTTTGGATTGAATGAATTCATTGACACAAGAGAAATTAAAACATTTCAATGTTTACATCATACATCAATAGAAAATGAGAGTCAATCAATCAATAGGGTTGTAAACATGCATTACATTTGTCCTGTTAAAAAGTACCAGGAACAACATACAAGAAACATGAAATAAGCAACTTAACATGATGAAAAACGAATAGCTACAAAGAGTAAGGCCAAGAATAAGATATACCATGAACGGGCTGACGTGCAATGGCTTTGCCACTAAATCTGAATTTGGATTGAAAACAAACCTAACCCTTTCTCCCCATGGTGTATTTGTTACCTAAAACAGAATCAGAAAATCAGCTAAGAAGTCTAGTACATAAAGAATTTCATAGTTTTAAAACTCAAACCAAAGAGGTATTAAACAGGAACATGATGCGTGATTCCTACCAGCTGTGATGCTCTCAGATTCCAAGGCAATAAAAAACCAACAAAAGTTTTGCAATCATGACAAAGAGATCTAGGTATTCACTTGTTTAAGTATAAAAGATTAAAAAAACAGTGAACTATTCTTGCGTTTAGTTCTTCTCCTCAAAGGCTCCAATTCATGTTAAAGACTAAGGGTTGCTGTTCTGACAGGGTTTAGACCCTCAGTCAAAAATAATACGAATTCATTGTAACTAGAACAGCTAGAAAAAAGTTAGCTTCTGAGTTTAGAATTACCAGCGTCGACATTATATTCCATGTAAAGCAAAAGAACATCTGAGCTATACTTTGTTTACTGTAAGAAGCAAATAAGTACAAAAGATGGCCTTATATGAAGTGTAAACTATAGAAGGATTTTCAAATGAGCGACTAGTTTTCAAGCACAAACCTCAGCTATGCACTTTGACAAATGCTGTTCAGTGCCATCCAAGTCATAGCAATAATACAAGCTCAGTGGATTTTGCTCATAACCCACACTAGAAGGTATTGTCAACAGAAGGCTACAAAAGGATTGCCCAATTCCAAACAAATTAAGAAGCTCAAGTAAATCGTTAGTTGAAAGGCATGTTGTGGAAGTAAAGATTTGAGTGGACACAAAACCAGAAAAAAGAATGTAGAATAACAGTTTCAACAATTACCATTCAAAGATAAGCATTTGTACGGAAATGAACATTTGGCGATTAAATAAAATAATTTAGGATTAGTAATTGGATCAAATATAATTGGTGCATTTGTACGAACAGAATGAAAATGTGCAACTTACAGAACCGGTCGCAGAAGGTATATAAACTACATAGACCAGAATCCAACAATGAATGAAATGTTAATTTTATTTCATTATTCTACAGGAAACTGGCTTTTAGTGCAAAAGTTCAGAGCTCTTAGTCGGTTTCATCATTTCCTTAATCACATTAACAATTAACACAACTGCTTTATCGCTTAAAGAAACCAATACTCCAAAGTTTTCAGGTTAAATCTGTGCGTTAATAGAATCCATATATCGAAACTGTGTATCTAAAGAAAGTTATGCTTCAACTGAGCTTCAAATTAAGGAGCGGATATTTATGATGCAACGTGCTAAGATTGTAAGGCAAAGTTTTCTTGTTAATGTGTTTAAACTCAAGAGCAAGCAGTTACTAACACTGGGCCATCGGTGCAGGTGACCCGTCGAGCATCATCGGCGGAGAGATGGTCGGGAGGGGGATGCGGAGCGTGGTCGAGGTCAAAAAGCGCATAGCGGACAGAGTACTGAAACGAGTGACGGACAGGATGGCGGCGCTCGTGCCAAACTGTGCCTTCATAGAGATAGACCGAATACGGTGAAGTTTTGACGGCGGAGGCAGTGGAGACGTCACGGAGGCGCTTGAAGATAGTACGTATAAGGAGGAGTAGAGATAAAAGGCTGGAGGTGAGAAACGTGGAGGTAATTGAGAGGAGAAGATAGAGTGTCTCCATATTTCCGCTTCCCTTGTCATGGTTGGCTTTTCATACCTATTAACAAGAGTTACGGTTGGATTTTCATACCTCTTCCAATAAAATCTTATGACGAAGTTTTTTAAAAAAATAAAAGAAATTAGTTTAAAAAATATCACATTAGTTAGAGCTACTTTCGAAGTTGCTGTCTTAAGTTAATCCAAAAACCCTTGCGACAAATTGAAAATCTCCTTATTGGAGCGAGGATTTGCTCCTCCTCGTTCATGTGCTATTTATTCAGTTCTAAACTATAAGCAAGCTCATATCTTTCATTATCTATTTGGCAACTAATTGATCCCTGATATCTTATTGTAGAAAGTTTTAGAACTTAACTTCTGGTTGCTCTCCTTCTGTAAAGCATAATCTTCCCCACTAGCACTGTCTTTTCAGGTGAATTTAACGTTTCAACCCATGATAAGAAATATGCTAAGGTGTGACCAAAATATAGTTCTCTACATTTGTTCAAAGCTTGGCTCTGGAAAAATTAAGCATAGTGACATTGAAGGAGAAGACATTCTCGTGTTTCAAGGACTTGCAAAACTGACATAAGTAATTATCAATTCAATCTCTTTTAACTTTTTCCAAGGTTTAAAGTTTGTTTCTAATTTGCCAACTAAAAATACAAATGAGCATTTAAGAGCTATTTTTTTAACCAATCTTGATCTTCTTCTCCTAATCTAAAGGTATCCTCAAGATGAGTAACTTGTTAAGTGAAAAAGAAAAATTAGGTTGTTCTTTAATGCTCTAAAAGCTTTTATTCTTATTGATGTAAGATGATAGTAATAAATTGCATAATGTTTTAGTGGGTAGTTTAATATGTATTTAGTTGTCAAATTGAATAATTAGTGCATGTTTAGGTTATAATTGTGTTGTTAGTTAGACATTTGTGTTTTGAGTGTTTTATGGGTTAGAGTATGTCATTGAACTTAAATTTTGTGTATTTGAGATGCCTTGATATGTTTATTAGTACATCAGATCAAATATCGAAGAACAAAGGAAATCAAAGGAAGCCTGGAATCCAACTCAGGTCCACAATCGTGGCCCATATGCCACGATTGTGTCAGAAGTCTGGTAGGTCTGCCATGATTGTGGCTTCCTCTGACATGATCATGACAAAAAGCAAAATCTTGGGCCACGATCATGACCTGCCCTACAGAAGACATGGACAACCTTCTAGACTTAAGTTTTCAAGGGACTTTTCAGACTTCTTATACGTAGGAAGACCATAGGTTTACCCTAAATTGAAAATACTATATAATGAAAGAGAAATGACCTAAAAAGTAGCTCTTTAATCTACCACTTTTGGGAAAACTTAAGAAGAGAGAAGAAGGAAAGAGAGAAGAGGAAGAAGAGGAGAGACGAGTTGGCTTCTGCTACTGCTGCATTCCTGAGAAATCTCGATCCCCTTCTAAAGTGTATTTCATTCATCTTTATGTTCTTTTTCTTTGAATGTTGAGATGGACATGAATATGTTGATGGATTTGGGTTTGATCATGTCGTTTTAATTTTCTTTAGGGTTTTGACTTAATTTAATGTTAATCTAATTATTTTTATGTTTAATCATTTGGGTGTTATGATTAATTGCTATAACTTCATGCTTCAGTAATAAATCAAAAGAGTGAATCGAATGCAAAATGATTGGTTTGGGTTAATGAGAGTTAAGCGATCTAATAGATCACGCAATTAATCAAATCAGTTATTATACGGAGAGAGATATCATGTGAGACCCAGTTGTTTTTTAGAAAGCTTAAAAACTGATTAGGGTTAGAGCTCTTCGTAATTGAGAGATTACATGTTTGGTATTTAGCCTAATTAGGGATTATTAATTAGGGTTTGCGATTATAACTTGAGAAAGAGTAATCCTCCCTTCGATAGTCTAGAACTCACACCTTATTAACACATAAATGATTAGTTTAGCGTTAATGATAGGAAAATCCCCTTTTCTCATAATTTGAAACTTCTTCTTGTGTGATTTCTCATTGTGAATTTGGTACAGCTCAATTTAATTTCTTTTCGTGTTAATTTACAAATTAATTTCCAATTATCTTAATGTGTTTACTTTTCTGTCTACTTTTTATTTTCATTTTACAATTCTTTGGGCCTTAGATAACTTAGAATTGAATTAGTTAACCACTCCTCTAGGGATCAACATCCACATACTACACCCATAGCCTATGCGCTTGCAACATTTTGAGGGCTTATAAATTGTAAAACTTGCCCATCACCAAGTTTTTGGTGCCATTGTCGTAGAGTAATAGGGTTAGTTTATAGTTCTTATAGTCTAAGGCATTTTCACCATTCTTGTGTTCATGCAATTTACTCAAAATGTAAGTCGGATCATGGAAACCTTAGCACTTAACATCACTTGCTTAGAATGAGTCATTCGATGGGCCAAATGCTAAAAAGAAGAAATGGAGGAACTAATGGTGGAAGAGTTTTAGCATGAGCTCAATAAAGGAGGAGATTAAAACAACTAGTTATGAACCCTAATGGACTTCATCAGACTCGGGTTTAATGTTGCCAATCAAAAAGTAACCTGACCACCAGTTTAAGCCTTTTTTTAAAGATGAAACTGGCCCAATTGAACATGTTACAAATGAATGTGCAATTTTACGAACTGATCATCGAGGATCCCAATGCACATATTGTAAACTTCCTTAAAATATGTGATACTTTATGATATCATAAGATGTCGAAAGATATTGTTAGAATGAGACTTTTCCCTTTCACACTGTTGGACCCCGTTTCCAGAGCCCAACATCGGACATGAGATCATGAAGCTTGAGTGTGAAGGAAGGCTTAGAATTTGAAAATTTAAAAGAAAAATCCTTCGGAAGCAAAAGCGGGCTTTGCCGCGACAAACTGTGGTTTCGCCACAGGGAACATATTGGAAAGTCCCTTAGAACCTTTCGAGAATTTTACGCCATGATGAGTGATTGAACTTTGCCGCGGTAAGCCTGAAATTTTATCTTCACCGTGGTGAACTCACCACACCAACGAAAGAAAGGACTTTGGGTTAATTACGCAGTGGCAAACTTTTGATCTCGCCACAGCGAAAACCCCTATGGTAGAACCCACAACTCAAAATGTCCTGTCTTACTACATGCCTCAAAATGTCCTGTCTTACTACATGCCAACGTAAAAACCTTCAAACAAGTTCTCAAATACTTAATCTCATTTCCATAAACGGATACTTTGCAAAAACAAGAAAAAATCATAGACAAATCTAAACATATATTTTATTTATAACAAAAGACATAAGTTTTTACAAAGCTTTAATGGCATTTCAAGCCACAATACATCAGTTGAGTTCAAAAAACCAATAATACAAAATACATTTGAACTAGCAGAACTTGAAATGCAGCTAAAGCCTTGAATTCCTAAAAATCTAACTTAAAAATACAAAAGTATGCCAATTCGGAGTGATGCCATAACTCTTGACTTACTCGATCTCTTGCTCATCACCTGGATAGGGGGAGGAGAATGGGGGTGAGATTAAATCTCATGGGTAATAAATTTATAACCAATAACAAGCAAAACCATTGAAATAATTTACATTGAATCATAAGAACATATTTCTCAAATTTTCTTCATGCAAACTAACTCACAATTAACACGATCTATGCATTCATCAATTTCTTCACAAATCATAAACACGTAGGCACATCCAAAATGGTTGGGTGGATCCAAAGGAGAATGTACTACACATTTCCCATAAGGATTCTGTGTAGCCGTTAACAGAATGTACTATCACAATCCCACTTAATGATCTTGCGTAGCCGTGAACTTATGGGGGTTCATGAAGGAGCTCCATGCCACTAGTGGGCAGGTAGGAGAAGGCTTTTGTCAAAGTGCACCTGACTTAAGTTAGGGGACCACCACAAACCCATATAATCACGGATTTCACAATTCGTAAACATATTGCCTCAATGGCATTTTTCCGAAACTTAATTTCATAACCATAATATCGTTTCAAAATCAATATTCTTTCAAAAATCATTTTCATCATTCATTTCATAAACCAATAACACATTTCATATAGAAACACATGGCACATTAATAAAGCATTCAAGAATCCTTAATAGCACATTTATAACATAATTGAAAACATTTCAAACTTTCTTGGTTTGGAAGAAACATTAGGGGTTTATTACTTAATTATAAAAGTGTAACCCCCTTGAAATCCTTGGTTATAAAAGTGGCTTAAGGATGTCCTTCCTCTTGCTCCTCTTACCTCTCTTGATCACCTTCTTGATTTCCTTTAACAATAACCAAAATTTCATTCAATTTGGTTTAGAAATTAGAAAGACATACCTCAACAATTTAAGCTATTTCTCATGCTGAAACAAAATTCTATATTTAGATTCCATACCAAAATTTTAATTCTTAAAGACTGAATTTGGACTCAATTCCTTCATACAATTTGTAGCCCTATGTCTCTAGTTTACAAAAATTTGAAAATTAGTCCATTTGCATGCCTACACCAAAAGTTATGCACAAAATAACAAAGCATGTTTGTGTAGGAAAAATTAAGTTAGTCGTGGTGAAACCAGAAGTTCGCCGCGGCGAACTTGTCATGGTCCGAAGACATGTTCTGTGACTTTTTCCAGTTTTTAACTTCCCACCTTTTACATAAACCCATCTTAACCCTAAACCATCTCTTCTAC
>JANZXP010000002.1:26466369-26499909 GCA_027576715.1 Erythroxylum flavicans
TTTTATACTGGTTCACCCCAAACCGTGGGCTACGTCCAGTCCTCAGAGTTCGTCTGAGTGTTTCACTATACTCCAAATGATTACAAGTATTCTTTCTTCCCTTCCAGAGCCTCTTCAGGTCTCTTACAAATTATTCTTTCAGCTATCTTAGCCTCTCTAGGCTATCAACCTTTTCTTTCTCTCACTAGAAAAATATTGTGAGCTTCTGTTATAGTAGGGTTAGCTCTCCTCGTATCGCACTATAGAATTTCTCTTTTCTAAGTAAGCACTGAACTCTCAAAGATCACTAATTTTTGAATTGTAAGATTTGTAAGAATTTTCTCTCTAAGATTCTCTAACATTGTAACATCTTTGACTACGACTAGTATTTATAGCCTTCTTCTCTAACTGCTTCTTGATCTTTGATAACTGCTTCTTGATTCTTGATAACCGTCATTTAGTTGAGTTTTGTAACTAACTCTAACTAAATAACTGTTCTGACATGCTAATGTATCTTCATGGTATCGTCTTTGTCTTCTTTGCATCTATATTGCCTTTGCGTCTATGTTGGCTTTGCGTCTGCGTCTGTGTTTTGATTTTATGTCTGCGTCTGCGTTTATATTGTCTTTGCATCTGCGTCTGCATCTGTGTTTTGACTTCACGTTTGCGTCTGCATCTGCGTCTGCATTTTGACTTCGCGTCTGCGTCTATGTTTTGACTTAGCGTCTGCATCTGTGTCTGTGTTTTGACTTCGCGTCTGCGTCTGCGTCTGCGTCTGTGTTATGTTTGCATCTATATTTCGAATTTGCGTCTATATGGTCTTCGCGTCTGTGTTCTGTACTTTGTCTGCACATTTAACACACTTGTCAAAAACGTTCATTTGTTTCTAACATTATTATTATTTGATTGTCATCAAAATTAATCATCGTAAAGTCCCTTGACTTAACAATCCCCACACTTGAATCTTTGCTTGTCCTCAAACAAAATAAATATAATCACTTAATTCTATCACTTCATCTTCACAAAGACCAAAGTATACAATCCCTCAAATTCAGGTAAACTCAAATATCAAGTTAATACATATTTCATTACTACTTTTTCATTGATGTTCATAAGCAAACTCAAATCACTCAAAGATAAGTAAAGATGTAAAATGAGTTTTCCTCATAGTTTTCACTCATTTCTCTCAAGTGTTTGATGGTTAGTGTTTTGCTTAAACATCCTATAGGAAACTATATTATCATAGGCTTGCTAATACACCAATTCTCCTATATAATGATTGCATGCATAAGTAGATCAAAAGGACTTGTTTACGATTGTAATGTGATCAGGGTTAAGGTGGGTAATGAGGGAAAAAGGGTTAAGCACAAGCATTAGTAAAGTAAAAAGCAGATAAAAACGGGATAATCAAAATATAACTCTGAGGTATACATATTGGAGTTATGTAAATATAGTGCCCTGGAAAGCAAGTGTATTTACCTATAACTTAATTTTCTTCCAGTTACTTTTGTAATGAAAATATTTATTATTAATAAAACAAAGGATTTTGGTTTTGATGAGCATTACATATCTAGTCATAAGGTACCGAGATTCTTTTCTAAGTATTATACGTATACATAGAGATGGATGGGAAATATGTATATTATAAGAATCTAAAATAATAGATTCACTGTTGAATAATCAAGTTGGTCGCTTGATTATGGTTTAGACTGTAGTGTTGCAATTTATCTCTGTATAAGTAAAAGAGGTTATTTTAAGAGAATGATGAGCTTCATATCATGATAGTAGTTGACTATCGATAATGGCACTGTTAAATGAATCTGGAATCAAGAATGTTTATAAAAAATAAAGTGGACCGTTACTTTAATCTTAAAACATACAACTTTAGCATACGTTTATTATATACCACAATCTGAATGAGTGGTGAACTCATATATGTTTAATTATAATTCTTGATATTGTTGGAATGAATTTTTACAAAGTATTAATCTAGTGTCTACATGTTGCAATTGTTAATTAAAACATGTATCAGGGAATATTCACTCAAATAAAGAGTTTATAGTGATATCATCACCTCGAAATGTTTTATAGAGATTGGTGATTAAACTGACGCCAGTAGTTTGATGGACTAGCTACCCATCAAGTCTTGACACCTAGATGAGATCTTATGTGTTAATCACGATCTAGAAGGAAAAATAAATATAAGGGAAAAATGGTAATTTTACCCTTTATTGTTCGAATGGCTATAATATGGTTCATTTTAGAGTTTGCAATTGGACATATTTAAACATGTGTTCTCATAATATTTAGTAATTCAAGAGTTCAACTAATTATCGTTAGTGAAATGACATTTAGTTAATAAGCTAGAATTAATTCTAAGAAGATTAAATTAATTCTGGGATTATCAGAGCTTAAATTATTTATTTCCAATAAGATTCCCCATTTGGCTTCGAGGAAGGTTATCAAGCTAAGTAAAAAAATATAATGGAGGTTTTAAAGCCCATGATTGAATGTTAGGCTTGTATTAATTAATGGTTAATTAGAAGCCCAAATGAACATTTAGAAATGCAATAGGCTTTAATTTAATTTGATTAATTAAATTAAAACAAAGTTATTAAAGATAAATGGAGATGGAATTTTGGTTTTAATGGGTAAACGTGCAGCAGCACATTTAACATTAGTTTGCTACATTTAAGATGTTTTTTAACATGCTTTATCATCATTAAATGGAGTAATAACCTTATCATTAAATGGTTTAATGGTGGTCTTTTAATGATAGCATGTAACCTATTAGCATTCATTGGATTAAAAAAGAAAGAGGTACATTTGATGGACCATCTTCCTTCTTTCATCATCAAAAACTGAAAGTGGTATGTCACATTTAGGTCAATAGTCTTTTTATATAGCCATCTTAAAGACAAATAAGAAGAGTCTCAATTATTGGCTTCTTTATGATTGATTAAAAAAGAAGTGATGCATTTGATGTAAATTTCTTCTTTCCTTTGAGATTAACTGAATTTGAGAGGGTGTAAGAAAGGGTTCTAGCATTGTTTTGACTCTCTCTCTCCTATCTTGCATGGTGAGCCGAAAATTGCATGAGAGTGTCTTATTTTTTTGGCTACTTTCTTCTAAGAAAAATCTCCTCCAAAGTTTTATTCTCCTTTCCCACCAAAGGATCTTGTTAACCAAGTTGTCTAAGAAGAACAAGTGGTATAGATCGGATTGGTTGAGGATACAATATCAAGAAGAAGATACATTAAGGTGAAGAGGATACATCACCTAGGAGAGGATACATTGCCAAGGATAGGATAGTACAACAAGGAGTTAAAGCTGTAGCGAAGGAGCCGGTAATATTTTCCATCTTGTGATTATGCAAATGTTTTTCCTTATACTGTATCATGTGTGGCTATGCATTTTGATTTGGTTATATTGCTTCTGCTGAAATTTTGATTTCTAAAAAGTTTTGAAATCTGCCGTTTCTTCTAAATCGATGTATGTTTTATTCTTCGATCCAACTCTAAGAGTAAGATGATTAGGCCTGAAATGCTTAAAGACACAGAAGAGAAAGTGAGGGTTATTTAGTAAAGATTGAAGGTTGCAAGTGATAGACAAAAATCATATACTGATTTGAAGAGCAAAGATATTAAATATATGGTACGTAACAAAGTTTTCTTAAAAGTTTTTCCCTGAAGAAAGGTGTTAAGATTCAGGAAAAAAGGGAAAGATTAGTCCTAGATTTATAGGTCCGTGATAGTTATAGTTTGCATTACGTTTTAGTGGGAAATTTAATGTGCTTTTTGTTATTAATTAGATTATTTGTGCTTGTTTAGGTTTAGAGTTATGTTAGTATGATTATATGTTTGAGTTTTTAAAGTGTTATGTGGATTAGAGCATATTATTAGGCTTTAATTTTACATGTTTAAGGTATTTTGATGAGTTTGTTAGTATTTGAGACCAAGTAAAGAAAACTGGAGAAGATTTGGAGAAAGTACGGGGGAAAAGCCAAGGCCACGATCGTGACATGCTAGTCATGATTTTTTTACAAAAGCAATTAGCACAAGCCACGATCAGGACTCATTAGCCATGATCATGATGGAAGACAAATAAGACCAGACCATGATTGTGACTCACTAGATACGATCATGACGGAAGTAAAATTCTAAGTTCCACGATCGTGACAAAAATAAAATTTTAAGTGCCATAATAATGACTCATTGCCCACGATCATGGTAGGCACGATAATAGATGCGGGACTACTTCTGAACTTAACTTTTTTTGCTAAAACGAGAACTTCCAAGTTATATTTCCCTTCTATCTTGTTATTTCTTTCATTTTGATGTATAAGATGGATGTGATGATGATGAATTTGGGTTTAAAGATGTTCTAAACTCTTTTAGGGATTTGTTCTTAAATCAACATTGATTTGATTGCTTTTGATGTTAATGAAATGGGTATTGTGATTGTTTACTATATTTGCATGCTTCGGTAATAAATCGAGAGCGTGAACTAATAGCAAAATGATTAAATTGGGTAATAAGAGTTAAACAATCAATTAGTAATTTATTTGAAGAGAGATCTCATGCAAGTACCCTATTGTCTATTAGAGTGCTTAAGATCTAATTGGATGTGTCGGTTATTTGTTAATTGAGAGATTGCAAATTCCATAATTCAATTCGATTAGGGTTTATAATTTAGGGTTAAATGATTATAACTCGAGAGAGAGTAATCACCCTTTGAACTTCTAGGACTGATACTGGATTAACTCAAAAGTGATTAAGTTAACATTAGATGATAGGATAAATCCCTTTTTCACATAATTGGTTGACCTTCCTTATGTGAATTTCCAATTATTAACTAGATATGCTCAATTTTGATTTCTTTCTGTTAATTTTACAATTTCATTGTCAATCAACCCATATTTAATTGTATAATTTCCTGCTTATTTTTTATTTTCAAAAAAATTACAATTTTAGGCCTTAGACAAATTAGGATTCAATTAGTTGACTAATTCCCCGTGGGATCAACTCCTCACATACCACCCTTACAACCTATGCACTTACGAAATATTGAGAGTTTTATAAGATTAAAACTTGCTCAATAGTCCATATAAAATCCTTGAAAGGATTGGATCGGTGGCATATAAGTTCGATCTTCCCATGGAACTAGCCAAATTACATGATGTTTTCCATGTCTAAATGCTACAGAGATAACGATCTAATGATTCGCATGTTTTACTTGTACAAGAGATAAAGATCCAACTACACTTCTCATATGATGAAGAGTAGAAGGAAATCCTGGCTAGAGAAGTGAGACAGTTAAGGAATAAGAAAATTCCTCTTGTAAAGGAGCTTTGGCAACATCATGGTGTTGAAGAGGCAACTTGGGAACCTGAATCAATAAAGAGAACTTAGTATCGACCACTATTCAATGCTAGTATGAATTTCGAGGAAGAAATTCTTTCTAGGTCCGAACATATACCTTATAAGTATTATAGCATGTCTAGGGTGTATTAAGAAATGAACATAAAAAATTAAATGCATCTAAGCATAGTAAGGGATATAATGTTGCTTAATGTAAAAGACTTAGGTAAATTGGTAATTTGTTCATTTCAACATGGACATACATACTTAGGCCTAAAATATGGACGATAATGAAATTAATTGATGAGATTATATGCCAACGTGGGAATTAAAGGAAGAAAAAGTAACAAATGTGCAATTTTCCTAAAATCAACACATGGACCAATAGGATTAAAGCATGTGTGTCCAATAGGATTAAAGCATGTGTGTTATGAAATAGGCATGTAAGAGAGGAGAGAGGGACATGATTTTAGGGTTTTGAACACCAAATCTTCCTCTTCTTATTTTCTCTCCATTTTATCTTCCATTTTGCATGTAAGGAATCAAGTTAATCCTAAGTGGAAATCAAGGTAAAAGTTACTAGTTTTTCTATTCATCTTTATCTTTTCTTATGTTTCTCATGAAGAGCTGCAATTATAAGATTGGAATTGGGATTTAGATATTTATTTATGGTGTTGCTAGTTGGTGAATCAAGCAAAACTAAAGGAGAAGGGAAGGAAAAGTACTAGAAGAGCTATTTGATTGATTTCAAGGTTTGGCACTACACCTAGTTTAATTTCTATTTGTGTATGTTTGAAGGGATAAAAAGATTCATTTGGATATGGAATGGTTACTATAATGGTGTCTTGGTGTTAATTTGTATGGAATTCATTGAATATGACAAGAGAGTAACGTGTAGTGAAATTTTGTCTTAGGTTTGTTTGAACCAGTCCCATTGTTTCGGGAAAAAATTAGCTTAAAGACATAAATTGGGTGATTTCAATTGGATATGTATCTTAGGACACATCAACAAAAGTGTCTAGAAGAGTCCCATATCTAATTCTGGCTGCATGACATTGGAAATTGAGATTGAAAAATGTGACTTCATGTCACCCCTGTTCTAGAGCAGTTTAAGATGTTTGGTTCATGTTTCATGATTTAGAAGTAAAAATGGCCTAATTTTTTATGCTATCGAAATTAGAGATATAGGGAACATATTTTTAGAAGTCCTCAAAACCTAATTTGAACATTTTCTATTTGAAAATTATGGAACAATTAGAGGTATGAATTCTGGGCATGGGACACGATGGGAAGGAAATTACACCATTTTAAGTTTAGTTTTATTTCTAATTTTTACCGAATCATATCTGAAGCTTTTTTTATGATTATGAAACTTTAAAAACACTTAGAAATGAATTAAATATGACTTACCATATGTGAAGTGGGTGATTAAATGTTGAAATTTAAGATTGATCATAATGTATGCTAAAGGAAATTTACATGTATAGAGATGATTTCTATGCATATTTATTGCTTATGTATAGTATGATTTCACAAGTGTGATTTTGATACCCTTATGATGGTGGTAAGTCATAACTTGCATGTGTGAATGCAAATACAAATTTTTTGATTTCAAATGAATATCGTATGATTTTTCAATATATGAATTATGAAATTGGCAAATGGTTAAAGGAAAATGTTACAATGCCTACTTTATTATCTTGGTGGTGGATAGATAGGTATACTTATGGTGTTACAGTGCAACTGTTATAGTTTCACACCAATCATGCCTTCATTTTGATACCTTCGGGTATTTACAGTTTGATACCTTTGGGTATCTATAGTTTGATACTTTTATGTATCAACAATTTGATATATTTAGATATCCACAGCTTCTGTCATCCACATCCATGAGAATGTGCAGGCCTAACAAAAAAAGTAAATTAAATAGTTATAAATAAGAAATACAGTAGGACAACATGAATATGGTATTGATGAGCATTTGAATTGATTGTATTAATGATTTGTAATGATGAGAAGTTGTATTGATAATGTGTATTAATGAGAGTTAAATATTAATGTTTGGCTTGTAAATATGAATTTATGGTACATGAATAATACATTGACGCTTATTTTCATTATGTACCTTGATTAATTATGCCATCACTGTTTGTACATTTTATGATATTTATGAATATGTGTGCTTAGTGGATGATTGCTATGAGTGGTCATCAAAACTAAATGTTTTCCCACTAAGCTTTCAAGTTTAGCATAGGTGTTAATCATCTGCGGGGACCAAGGCCAACCGTTAATAGTAAATGCACTTTTGGGTTGTATCTTTTTGGTTAAAGATGATTGTATATATAATAGTTTGTAACTAAGAATTTAAGTTATATGTAATATTTTTTTAGATTATCATGTAAATGTAATGATGTAATGCTACTATTAAATGATAATGTTCAATGATATGAAATTTTGTAATATGTTTATGTATAGCATTGAATAGAGAAATGTGTGATGGCAATCCATATAAATGAATAGAAATTTATGCCATGAATGTCTGTACAACAAGTATATAGCTGGTTTTAGGTTCTATATAGGGGTTGTTACATTTTAAATGGATGAGCATATTCCTTTAGCGGAGCATTCTAATCCTGTATAGAATAGAATACTAGTAGAGAGTTCTAATCCGATGCTTAGTGAATAAATGATTCAAGTTGAAGGATTAGGTTCATTAAGAAGTGATGTTTGAATCATTTTAATAAGACTAGATAAAGGGATGGAGTTGAGAAGGTTGAATGTAAGTATTATCATAAGATGATGGTCGAAAGTTTTAAAGGTGGAACCTTTCATTTGAAGAGGCACATGGACTCGTTCAATAAAAAGAAGCTAGTATTGTTGTGTTTGATATTTTTTGATTTTACTTGTTTTTGTATGTTGAAATTGGTTTCGATTTAATTCAAATTTGATATGAATTGAATGAAATTGATGTGGATGTTGCATGAATCTTAATTGGATTAATTTGTGAATATGGCATGAAAAAGAAGAAGATTTATGCATGAAAGAATTAGAGATGGCATATAATAACCCACTCCTATCCGACACATGCCCGTACATCTATCAGACATTCACGCACATGCCAGATAGAAGCAGTGTGCTAGAGTAGTCACCTTTACTTTTCTCATGGCCTCATAATTTAAAACACGAATATCATAATATCTAAAAACCCAATTCCTCATTTTATTTCATCAAAACATAAGGCACATTGTAGCATTACACTACATGATCCATATATATACAACATCAAAGCTATAAGAGTTAATGCTCTTTTACACAATCTACATGAAAGAGGAATGATACAAAAATTCTATCTAAATCCTTCAGTCTTAGCTGACCAATCTTTGCGCCATTTCTTCTATCCAAAAACCAAACTAGGCTTCTTCTATATCGTCTTAGTACTAAGTCGCCTATTTTGTACTTGAAAGTTAATATTGCAATTTTGGTGAGTTTTACGAACTCAGTGAGCTACCCATCATTGATGGCTAACTCATATCACATAACACAAATAGTTCACATTCTAAGTTCATACACAATTTATATCTTCATATAATGCACATCATTTCACCAATTATCATATAAGCATCATATAACACTTTATTTACTATTTCACATCTCTTATTCACAAAAATTCAAACATTTCATTTCAATCATTTAAAACAGACATATCACATGTATATGTAACGCTTATAAGACTCACTTTCAATTGTTATGTTGTTATGACTGAGTGGCTTTTTCACTGTCTCGTATCCATTGTGGATACTGAGCTTATTAATAACTATCCCTTATTCATTGGGGATACATGGCTCATTATACATAGTGAGCCAGAGGCTCTTACCACAATCTGAGCTTTATGCTATTTTTCACTGACGATCATGCATTCATGTAATGAAATGCATCAAATGTATTCAATTAATCACTTGTGCTCAATTTTTCACATTCAAATTTTTCATCGAACCTTGGTCTGGCATTCAACAATTAAGTTGAGTATCACTTATTCTGTCAAATTCACAAACAATGAGCACTTCCAATGATTTTCATGCATCAAACAACTCGGACATTCAATGTTTGAAATCAATACATTCACATCATATAGTAATTCAATATAGAATTTAAGCAAACAATAAATCAGTGTGAGACTATCTAGGTTACTCAGTTTGCTCCAGATAGCTATTGCCTCAATGTCCCGGTAATGTTTGGATGTGGTCTCTCCATTTGTTCTACTATATCATGCAACACACGTTTACATGCATTACAACTTTGCACAATCATATAAGTACTCATTTATGCACATATTTGTATATGGGTTATATACAATGCATGCTCAATGACAATCCTGGGTACACTTCCTTAATTCACATCTCATGATCATTTAACATTATCTTTCAATCATTCTTTATTACCTAATACATTTTAATCACCTAATTCATCATAAACTAGGCTCATTCAAGATCTCATTCAAACCTGTATACATCATAAGGAAGTACCTTAACATTAGTTGGTTCAAACATCACTTAAAAGACAAAATTTTTACTCCAAATGTCTGCCCATGATTTTAGTGTCCCTGCCACGATCTTGATATAAACTTCTGGGACTTGCCACATTTGTGGTGGTACGGGCCACCATCATGACAGAACTATGTTCTTGTCTGGCCATAATTGTGGGGTAAGGGCCACGATTGTGATAGAACCTATTTTTTCATGTCACGATCGTAGGGTGAGGACCGCGATTATGCCCTGCATTTTCTTCTCCATTTACATGAATTCAACATATATTCTAACATCAATTTCACACCAAATTTTCTAGTGTTCACATTCATTTATGCAACTTTATTTCATCCGAATTCAACCACCAATTTGATTGCATTAAACTCTCAAAACTCTACTCATTTGATTCATCATCTCTAATTTAATCTCATCATCCATAAAATCTTAACTCTTTCCATAATATATCTCATTCATAAAGCATCAAACAATTCATTTTCATAATTCATCATTTAGGATTTATAACCTCTTTATTTCTACCTTAATTACCAATTTAAAACATTTACAAACAAGTCATACAAGGTTATTAATCATAACGAAAAAAACAGGGCATTAAACATGTCCATATGTTCATCAATGTTTCAACACCCATTTAACTCCTTTATCATCTTCACCTTTCTTATACCTGAATTTTTCATTCATTATACCTTAAATTCTCAATTTATTTTGTAGTAGTCCAATCTCATAGTGCATATCCCCGAACATACCGATGGTATTTAAGAATACACTCTATAAGGGTGGTGTGCTAGGATAGTCAGTTAGACTCAATTTAAATTTTTTTCAAACATAACATGCATATCACTGAAAACCAATAATCAAATTTGGCCCTTTTTTTATAAATATCATAATCACAATTGTCATTACAAACTCACATTTAATCAAACATTAAACACATTGTCAAAATTTCAATAATCTTTGGGCCCATTACAGAAGTCAAAAATGTATTTGCTCATAACTGTTAATACAAACATAATTCATTTATACAATAAAGGAATCTTGAGGAATATAAAATTTAATACTAAATTTACAGAAAATATACGCAGGCACCGATCGATCCCAACTTCTATCTCTTACTCAAATGCTAGCTAGACTCCAATTTTTCTAATTGGAAATCTTCTTTAAGCCTAAAAAATATTGCAATTTTTTGGGTGAGTTTTGTAAACTCAATGAGTAGACCATCCTCGATGGTTCACTCATATCACATAACACTTCAATTCATGCTATCACGTAATTCACATCATTTCACTAATTAACATGTTAAATTACATACACTTCATATTCGTTTAATTCATATTTCATATTCAAAAATCATCCAAACTATTTATTTCAATCATTTAAATCATATATATCAAATGTATATGTGATGCTCATGAGACTCGCTTTTAATTATTATTGTTGTGATCGAGTGCCTGTAACTGTCCCGTATCCATTGTGAATACTGAGCTCATTAATAGCTGTCCCTTATCCGTTGGGGATACAGGGCTCATTTTACATAGTGAGCCTTTGGCTCTTAATCACTTTCTGAGCTTTAAGCTCTTTTTTTATGGCTACTTCGGTCACGATTGCCTTTATGTTATCATGCATTCATGCAGTGGAATGCATCACATGTATTCAATCAATCAATTGTCCTCAATCTTACACATTCATATCCATGTTCATATTCTCATTCGCATTTATCATCGAACCTTAGTCTGGTATTCAACAATTAAGTTGAGAATCACTTATTTAGTTATTTTCACATACAATGAGTACTTTTAATGATTTTCACGCATCAAATGCCTCAGACATTCAATGTTTGGAATCAAAACATTCACATCACATAATAATTCAATACAAAAATTAAAAAAACAATTAATTAAGAGGAGACCATCTAGGTCAACTCACAGTATGCTCGAGATGCGAATATGAACATTGAATACTGTATATCAACATCATGCAATACATATATTGCACACACATTATTAATTACAAAACCACCTAAACATTCAATTATACATTTATGCATATGTGTAATGTATAATCCATGCACACATTGACTTTTCCGGGTATGTTTCCTTAATCGCATCACTTGATCATTAACAACATCATTTGTTTATATTAAGCTTACGCTTAGGTTCATAGATCAAAGAACTTGGCTAATCTAATATCATTAATCAATCACTCTTCATTTCTTTTCTAGCATTATAAGATCACACAATATCCAATTTCTCATTCATCTTTACTTAATACTCATCATTTATCTCTTATGAATCTCACTAGCATTCATAAGATCACTTTCATTTCTATAATATCTCTAAATTTCCATAATTTCTCTCATTGATGTCAGTCATCCATGCTTAAGTTATAACCTTGATTATCACCATAAGTAGATCACGCATTTAATCACTTCATCCATCATCAATTTATGTTCACTGTTAACCCATAATTAAGTCCAAATGGCTAGTAAATGTCTGTTAGGTAGACTTCATGTTCACTAGGCAGAGATTCTCTATTTTTTTAGCTTTCTAGCACCCATGTCTGTTTGAAAGGACATCATGTCTACTGGGTGGACATTCACGGGACACCTAAAAAAATGTGAAAAATTACCCTTTAGACAGTGAAATCTCTCCTCAGGTCTTTATAGAATTTGTAGAACTCGAAGTCCTCTTCGAAATTATACTTGAATGACCTCAATCTGACATCCATAGAAAAAGTTATGCCTCTTGCCCCAAAATCTATCCATTTGCATCCATATTTTCCTTATTTCTAACTCTTTACTGACTATATTCAACACATTATTCTTGGTCTATTATTTCTAGTTGAATTACTCATCATTTCCCCATCATTCGTAACTTCATTTCAGCTCAATATCTTCCATAACCAAATTATAGTCCATGATTGATCATGAACACTAAAAGCGGAACATATACATATATACATTCATCATCAACTTTTTGCACATGTTCAACTTCATTTCATCTCTAAATATCAACTTAATTCTTCCCATTTCAAGACACCACATTTCTCCCTTTCTTTAGTTCTAGACTCATTTTAGTTCATCTCCAAAATGTCCAAAGAGATCCATGTTAATACACTATGAAAACATAATATAAAACCCATTATCTATCAAATTTTTCTGCACTTTTTCTTACGCCATCTTTAAAGATATTTCTATTTCAAACTTGTCTCTAAAACAACTTATGAAATATTGATAATCATATATGTAAAAGAAAGACATGTTCTTTTATTTATCATTTATATAAAACAGGACATTTATGAATATTAAGGTCTTCATCATTGTATCATCACTCTTTATTACCATTTAGCCTGTCAATCCTCCCTTAGAACAACTCATGAATTCCATTTATACATTAAAACAGAACCTACACCTATTTATTTCAACATCAAAATGACACATATCTCAACTCCTCTATTATGATCATTAAACACTAAACTATCATCATATATGCTTCATTTAACAAAGCCATGAAGATTAACAATAATAATACACTTACTTTTTTTGGCTCCAAAGTTGAAGATCACGTAAGCCTAACTCCTAAACATCCCAAGATCATATTCATTTATGAAGCAAAGATTAGGTTTTTCTTGTGATTAAATGAAGAGATAACAAGGATCTTAAGGAAATAAATGAAGCAGTTGGAGTAAAATCAAGAATCGTGAGGGCTATTGAGTGTCATGGGTTGAGAGAAGAGAAGAAGAAGATGATGAGAAGAGATATTAACAAGAGATGAAATAAATAGTAAAGTGAAAGACTAATTAAAGAGAAAATAGTTCTTCACTTGGGAGAGTTTCATAGGTTATGGCATGTGGTGTGGCAAGTGACACATGTCACTTTCTTATGGTGTCTCCTTGGTCTTTTATTTAACTAGTCAATTTGTCTCCCATTTCTAATCCAATTTTCTCCTAATTTTCAATGACACTTGTCATTAAATCTTAACAACACTTGTCATTAAATCTTAACATCTTTTATCAATTATTTCTACTTCCATTTGACACTTAATTCTACTACCATTTATCATTTGTCTTACCATTTGGTATTTTTCCTAGTCCATAAATACCCAAAATCTCAGAAAATTCCCAAATTTTAATAAAAATTCTAAATCAATAATTTAATTCACCAGATCAATTTTCAAGACATATATTCACTACTTACATCATAATCACTTTAACAAAAATCGTTTATACCTGAAAATGTCAAATGAGTGCATGAACCGTCATTGCCAAAAATTCTAAATCAATAATTTAATTCACCATATCAATTTTCAAGACATATATTCACTATTCACATTATAATCACTTTAATAAAAATCATTTATACGAGGAAAATGTCAAATGAGTGCATGAATAGTCATTGTAATGTGTGTAATTTTCGACAATCATGTGTATGTGCATGCTAATATTATGCATGAATATGAAATGCAATTTTTTCTCTCATTGCTATTCCTGATTTACAGAAATCTAGGGTTCTAACACTTAGTATGAAAACGAGATGTTACATATTTCCTCACATAATGGGCTGTAACTAATGGTTTCCATAACCTCAAAATAAAAACATATCATATGCATTTATTCAACAATTTCCCCACACTCTTCACATACACGAAAATGAGACATAAAGATTTTCATTTGGTCACCAACATTATTTATCATTTTACCACATCATTTACATTATAAGTCTATCTCAAATGATTATTATAAATGTTTTCTTTTAAATAACCCATGAATATCATTAATGCACTAAAACATAACATATTTTTACACATGATCATGATCATCAATCTCAATTCATTCATCATATATATATATATGAAGATATATCATATTTCATTCATTTGCAACTATCCATGAAGACCAAAGCATAACTTACTTGATAAAACTCCATGGTCTTCAAAATCATCAAGAAACCCTAACTTCCCAACATCGTACGATCATCATCATTCAATGGTGGAAAGGTTAGGTCTTTAGTGACAAATGAAGAAGACAAAAAAATGGGAGTAGCAAATGAAACGTGAGATCAAGCACAAGATTGTGAGGTGAAATGGATATTGTGAATGGAGAAGAAGAAGAATGAAGAAGTTGAAGAGAATCACAAAGGGAAGAAGAAAACCAGAGATAAAACAATTCAATGGTCTTTCATTAATGAAAAATGTCATAGGTTAAGACATGGTATGGCAAGTGCCACTTGTCACTTGCCACATGTCCATTTTCTATGGGTCTCACTTGGTCCTCTTTAATAACCACTCCATCTGTCTCCAATTTTGATGACACTTGTCATTAAATCCTAAAGTGATTTATTAAAATTTCTACTACCATTCGATACTTATTTTTACTACCATAAACCAATTGTCTTGCCACATGGCATTTTTCCTAGTCTCGAAAATACTCAAAATTTCAGAAATTTCTCAAATTTCACTAAGAATTCTAAATCATTACTTATACTCACCAAAAGAATTTTCAAGACTATTAATCGATAATTCATAATATAACCACATTTATAAATCAATTATACTCAAAAATGTCAAATGAGTGCATGTACATTCTTTGTAATAAGTGCAACAATCAAAGCTAAATCATGTATAAGCATGAAATGCAATTCCTAATTTCTCAATAATGCCTCTCATATATAGTATTATAGGTTTCTAACCCTTAAAATTGGAAAATTGGATGTTACAATTCTCCCCTCCTTAAGAAATTTCGTCCTCAAAATTCTTACTTGATTCATGAATAGGTGGGGATAATGTTTCCTTATGTGCTCTTTCGTTTCCCAAGTTGCTTCCTTACTCGAGTGATTCTTCCAAAGGAATTTCACTAATGGAGTTGCTCAATTTCTCAACTGTCTCGTTTGATGTCCCACTATCTTAACTGGCTCCCTAATATAACTCAGATTACACGTTATTTCAACCTCCTGAGCTGGTAGCACATGTATCATATCAAATCGATACCACCTGAGCATACTCACATGGAACACATTGTGTATATGAGGCATTTCATTCGATAAGGACAACTTGTATGCCAATGGTCCATTCCTCTTAGTGATCTCATAAGGACCAATATATCTAGGGCTTAGCTTACCCTTTTTACCGAACCTCAGTACCCCTCGCTAAGGCGATACTCTTAGAAACACTTTATCTCCTACTCTATATTCCATATCCCTTCGGTGTTAATCCACATAGCTCTTTTATCTATCTTGAGCTGCTTTAATTCTACTACGAATCATTTTCACTTCATCGACAGTATCTTGTATCAGTTTTGGGCCTTCTACCATTCTCAGACCCTCTTCATCCCAATACAGAGGCGAATAACATTTTTTATTGTACAATGCCTCATACGATGCTATTCTGATACTACTATGATAGTGGTTACTGTAAGCAAATTCCATCAAGGCTATATACTGATCCCATGCTCCTTAAAACTCCGATACACATGCCCTGAGCGTATCCTCAATAGTCTTGATTGTCCTCTCACTCTGTCCATCTGTTTGAGGATGAAATGTAGTACTGAAGTTTCTCTTCGTACCCATAGCTAATTGTAAACTCTTCCAGAATCGAAGGTAAATCCAGGATCCCTATCCGTTACAATAGACAATGGAACCCCATGCAACCTCACTACTTCATTCAAATACCTTCGAGTTAATTGGTCTAGTGAGTTATTCTCTCTCACTGGTATGAAATGGTCCGATTTTGTCAATCAATCCACCACAACTCATATAGCATCATATTGCCTCGGAGTCTTTGGCAATCCTATAATGAAATCCATCATCAACTCCAGAATAGGTAATGAATGTAGCTTCCCAATTGGAGCTTGTTGCTCAGCCTTAATCTGTTAGCAAACTAAACACTTAGCTATATAGTCAGCTACTTGCTTCTTCATTCTTGGCCACCAGAAATGCTGCTTCAACATTTTATACATCTTTGTAGTACCAGGATGCATATCATAGCAGCTGATATGTGTTTAAATGTTGATCTATTTTATCTTCTACATTCAGTGATTAATTCCTTAGAAATGCTTAGGATACTCATTTTAGCTTATATTTGATCTTAGGTACATTTTGAAATTAAAAGAGCTAAAATGACATGAAAGTATGTCCATTAAAGCCATCTTCTCTACTTCCATACTCTATTGATTCTTGGAGCATGAAGAAAATGTTGTCAACATGACTCACTACCATCAAAAAATTTCATACCCATGGAAAATATAAAGAAGACATATTATGTGAGACAAAAGGGTGCTAGAAATGGAATAACTGAAAGAGCCAAAAGAAGGGTTGTTCTAGGTGTGTAGTGGTTCAGTTAAGAGTGAAGAGGAGTGGAGAAAGCTAGCTGTCCATTTTGCTACATTTTAACCAACATTTTAGATGAAAGAAACGTGTTTTCTTTTTGGGACAGCTAGAGGAGGTACCATGTTACATCTGTCAGACATAGTTACTATTGGTAAAAAAAACCTAGCTAAAACAAGAGAAGGGCGCTGGTGACAAAACAGATAAGAGGAGTATAGAAGAGTCAGTAGGGAGAGCTGGTGAGAGTAAAAACAAAATCGATTGCGAAAAAAAAGGAGGGACCTACTTCACTATTGTCTCTTCAGTTTTGAAGCAAGTGGAGTAGCTAGAAAAATCTATTGTCTCTTCAGTTATGGAGTAGCTGGAAAATTCTACTATCTCTTCGGTGAAGCCCTATCTCCCATGGTTTTTCTTAAGATAGTTTTTATCATAATAAGATGACTGAGTAGTTCGTTGGAGAGGTTGGAAAAAGGGAGAACTGAAACTAGAGTGACGAAAAGTGAGTGGAGTTATTTCATTTGAGTTTCAACGTAACTAGGGCTGAAGAAAGAAGAGAAAAGAAACAAATATGGGCATGAAATAGAGAGCTAGAAATAGAGTGGGAGCTTAAAAAGAAAGGAAGAAAGTGTGTGAAGAATAAGCGAAAAACCAAGAGAGCTGTATGCATGAAGAAGAGGAGACAAAACTTGTGGCAGAGAAGAAGGAGATATGTGAATATTGACAATTCACTAAAAAATCCAACATTAAATTGTCCCGTCAAGCTACAGTGACAAGGAGTGGCAATAGGAACAAAAGAAAGGTGGCTATAGAGAAAAGTATAAAGTCTTGTGAAAGGAATTTTCAATGGTCATTCTTTGTTCAATCTTTTTACATAAATGGAGGCTATTAAGGTTGATTATTGAAGTTTGAAGATGGAAATGAAAGGCCAGCTTCTTGATGCCGGTTCAATGAGAATATTCATGCCAACTCATAATTAAGCTATTTTTATCACTTTAAGGTTGTAATTTCTTTTCGTATTATTGTGTTGTTGGTGTTGATTGGATTAGGTTTTCAGGTAAATGATCTTAATATGTTATTTTGATTGTTTTATTTCGAACCTATTGCTAAAACATTGAATGTAATTCGTAATCGTTACTTTTAATGTTTGTGAATAGTATCTAATGATCGTTAATCATTAGGAACAACATAACCTAGGTGATAATCCGAACGTGTGAGGTTACTGCCTATATTGATCATTTTCCAATTCATAATGTGACTGCCAAATTGAATCTAGAGATCATATCTTAGGTTATTCGGTAGTTAGGTTTAATTAATGAACGTATCTTAATTAAACACGACCTAAGAGAAAACCAAGATTAGTAGAGCGTTCTATTAGTCTCAGATCAATAGTGTGAAGAGAGTTGTAAAGACGTTAGGATGATGGAATATGCTTAATCATGTTTAGGCTGAGATTGACCCTAGAACCAGACCTTACTTATATTCAACACTTTTCTCATTTTCGATTGCTTGTTTTAATTTGTTTTGATAGTATTTTTTCTTTAATTTCTAAATTGCTTAAAAATAAAAACCTTTTTATATTTTCCTTGCATCAATTAATTTCATTACGAAAATTAACTGAACATTTCTTATGGATTAGATCCCGACTCGCCATAACAACAAATTTTAGTGTGCAAAGTCAGGTAAATTTTATAGTGCACTCAACACACGCTGTCAAATTTTGGTGCCGTTGTTAAGGAATGTGGTAGCTCAATTTTCTTATTTTATTTTAGTTGATGTTTTATGAATATATTTGTTTCTTTTTGATTATTTGTTAACTTTTAAAAGTTTGCAAGTGTTGGTGTATGGTAGTGACTAGATTTTCTCATAGAGAAATTGAGCAACTTGATCTAGAGATCGAGAGAACACTAAGGAGGTTAAGAAAAGAAGCAAGAACATCTTCAATAGGAGACCGAGAATCTAAATATGAAGCAATTATGGCAAATCTGAGAATGTTGAGAGAATTGGCTGCATCAGACTTAACCCAAAGACCCCTATGTATTACATTTCCTAATTTTGCTGAATATGTTACCTTTGAGTTAAAATCTGGATTAATTCATTTATTACCCAATTTTCATGGTTTTGCAGGTGAGGATGCACACACGCATATCAAGGAGCTCGATGTGGTCTGTTTGAGCACGAAGCCTCCTGGGGTGACGAACAAGCAGATAATGTTGAGAGCCTTTTCGTTCTCACTCAAAGATGTAGCAAAAGATTGGTTGTTTGATTTACCAGCAGGGAGCATAAATACTTGGTTGGAGATGAAGAGACTATTTTTAGAGAAATATTTTTTGGCCTCAAAGACAGCAAGTATTTGGAAGGAGATATGTGACATCAAGCAACATATTGGAGAATCTCTTTACGAGTATTAGGAGCAGTTCAAGAAATTATGTGCCAGTTGTCTGCATCACAACATACTGGAGCAACTTCTTATCCAATATTTATATAAAGGATTGTTACCAATGGAGAGAAGTTTACTTGATGCAGAGAGCGGTGGGGCACTTTGCGAGAAGACTCCCATTAAAGCCAGGATATTATTTGAGTGAATGGATGCTAACACCTAACAATTTGGCACTCGTAACGATGTTTGAAGAGTAAACGAGGTAAGCATTTCATCCATTGAACATCGTGTAAATGAACTAACATCTTTTGTGAGACAGATTATAGTTGGATAGGCACAAGTGAAAGTATGCGGAATATGTTCAAACATAAGCCATCCAACTAATAAGTGTCTGACATTACAAGAAGGAAGTATGGAGTATATGAATGCTACAGGAGGAAACTTCCCGAACCCATACAACCTATACTCACAGACGTATAATCCAGGTTAGAGGGATCACCCCAACTTGGGTTATGGAGGAAATTGACAGCAAAATTTCTTCCAAAATCAACCGCAAGGAGCACAAGGATTTCAGCAAAGGCAATAAGGAACACAAGGAGATTCTTCTTCTAGTTCAAGTACATCTTTAGAAGATCTTGTTAATAATATTGCTGTTAACAATCTGCAATTGCAATAGGATATGTAACAATTTCAATAGAATATGCAATAGCTATTTCAGGAAGGTGTACAAACAATTTGACAGGACTCAAAAGCAAGCACACAAAATTTGGAAAATCAAATGGGTCAGATGGTAGTGAGACTAAATTGACTAGAATCGCAAAGTGGACAAAAATGCCATCCCAACTTGAGATAAACCTGAAGAATGTCAGTGCTATAACCCTGATGGGCGGAAAGGAGATTGAGAGTCCCAAGAGAACACCATCAAGGATTGCTATCGAGGAAGAGATCGAAAAGGAATTAGGAAAGGAAAATAATTAGTCATCGAGTTTGAAGGTAAATTTTGAAAGTTCCAATATTATTAAAACTAATCCTCCAGCTTTTCCTAGCAGATTGACAAGACCAAACAAGGAGGAGAAAGATAAAGAGATATTAGAGACTTTCCGAAAGGTTGAAGTCAACAAATCTTTACTCAAGGCAATCAAGCAAGTACTAAGGCATGCTTAATTCCTCAAAGAACTGTGTACACATAAGAGGAAACTGAGGGGTGATGAGAAATTGATGATGGGTAAGAATGTGTCGGCGGTATTCAGAAAGAAGATGCCTCCGAAATGTCAGGATCCAAGTATGTTTACCATTCCTTGTAAAATTAGTAATACTATGATCGATAGAGCTATGATGGATTTTGGTGCTTCTACTAATGTGATGCCTCGTTCTATTTATACTTCTTTAAATTTAGGTCTTTTGAAAGAAACGAGTGTAATCATACAATTGGCTGACCGCACTAATGCTTATCCTGATGTTGTAGTTGAGGATGTTTTGGTGCAGATGAATAAGTTAGTGTTTCCTGCTGATTTTTATGTTATGGATATGAATGATGACACCTTAAGCAATTCAATAGGTATCTTGTTGGGGAGACCGTTTCTTAATACGACTCAAACTAAGATAGATGTTCGCAAGGGCACCCTCATAATGGAGTTTGATGGGGAAGTGTTTCATTTCAATATTTTTGATGAAATGAAATGTCCTCTTAATGATCATTGTGTTTTTTCTGTTGATGTGATTAATCCTTTGGTACAGGAAATGTACAAATTAAGTTGCAGGGATCATTTGGAAATCATTTTAACAGAGGATATAGAAGTAGAAGCTAACACTCACGTTGAGATGAGAGAAGAGCTTATAGAAATGACAGTCGCCTTGGATTCGTTGAAAAGCTCTTTAAAAAGGTATTCTATACAACTACCTGAAGCTTACTAAAGTTGTTACCTTCCAATGTATAGGCACCAAAATTGGAATTAAATCCACTCCTTACACATCTAAAGTATGCCTATTTGGGAGATAAATAGACTCTCCCAATAGTTACATTTTGAATAATGTTTTAGGGTGTAATCTAGTAAGTATTTAGCATTAAATTGATAGTTAAGTGTGTGTTTAAGTCTTAATTAAGTTAGTTTGTATGTTTATGTGTCTTTTGTGGGTTAGTATGAATCTTTAAGCTTAATTGTTATATTCTAAGGTACCTTGATGTGTGTGTTAGTGTTGCAGGGTAAATAGGGAAGAACGATGAAGATTTGAAGAGTTTCGAGCTAAAAGACATAGGCCAGGATCATGCACGGTGGCCACGATCGTGACAGAGAAGGGAGTGCCAGAAGCAGCCAGGCCACGATCATGCACCAGGGGCCATGACCGTTACAGAGAGCGTCAAGTCAGGCCACGATCATGCACTTTAGGCCACAATCGTGACGAAAAGGATAAATCACCAGCCACGATTGTGGTAGGTAGGGCCATGATCATATCCAGCATCGGGTTGACATGAAAACTCAAATTTTGAGTAATTTTTTGGATTGTTTTGACCCTGAATGTTACCTACGACTGCTACAGAATAAATAGCACACTACAAGACAACAACCAACAATCATTAAAGAGTGAAGAGAGTCATGCCAAAAGAGCAAAATTTTGTCAAATCCAATAGAGCCCTAGAGAGAGATCAAGAGATTGAGAAAGGAGACGAAGGAAGAGATACACAAAGACGTGCTAGACGCGAAGTACTTCCCAAAATAGGTGGTTTCCCGCCGTCGCTGCTTCAACATTCTGTTCCTGACAGTATTTCCATTTATTTCAGTTTTATTTATGTATAGAATTGAAATAGGTGTTGAGATTCGTTGTGTGAATGTTGAGTTTACGTTTATAGTCACTTTCAGATTTTGACTCTTGAGATTAATAAAATTTATTCGATTGTATTTTCTTATTGAGTTGATTGTGATTTCAATTATGTTCTTAATAATTCAGTAACAAACTGAGAGGGTGAGTTGGGTAAAAATCATTGATTTGGGCTCATGTGAGTTAGGTGAATCGATAGGTAGAGAATTGAGTTAACCCGGTAGGGTTTTGTAACGAGAGATCGAGCATAAATTCTTGGTAGGTTAATAGGTAATTTTAGAATTAATTTAGGTTTTAGACCAATTGTAGATTAAGAGATCGCAATTCTCATAATTTGAATTAGGGATTACTAATTAAGGTTGAGAATTATAACTTGAGAGAGAGTAATTCACCCTTGGACTGCCTAGACCTGTTAATTAAATAATTGCATAATTGGTTAAGTTTTCTTAGTTTCGAATTAAAATCCCCATTCTCTCCTTTGATACTTTCTAGTTCGATTTTGGGTTGGGCTATAATTTTGCTATTTTTTTTACTCTACCACTTTAATTTCTCATATTGATTATTGATTGATTTAATTTATGCATTAGTTGCTTAATTAGGTTAATTGCTAACTTAGCCACCTTTAGATTTTAGGGTTAGTTCTCTTCCTCGTGGGATCGATACCTTAGATAGTACATGAATGACTTGTGTACTTGCGATAATTACTAAGATTATAATTAGTAAAACTTAGCACGCGTAACCTTAAGCGAACATGCATGGTGGCTTATATCTCTCCGTCACGATCACGGCCTATTGTGCCACGATTGTAGGCCGTGGTTTCGACCCGAAAGCCTCTAAAACTTCTCCATTTTTTGCCGTTGACCCTGAAGCACTAAGGAACACATCAAGGTACCTCAAAAACATAACATTTAAGCTTAAGGACTCATACTAACTCATAAAAAAACTTAAACACATAAACTAACACAATTAAAACCTAAATACGCACTAAACACTCAAATTAAAACTTAACACATAACAAATTAAATAAAATATGATATAAAATCACAACTATCACATATCCCACCTTTGAATGCTTGAGAGGATAGAGAGTGGAGAGAGTATCTAACACACTTGTTGATGGTTCTTTGAATTAAAGTAATTGTTAAATTTGGCTAAATATGCAAAGAATAGCTTATTCATTGAGTATTATGAGTTTCAAGTTCGTAGGTTGTGTTTATTGAAATGACCGTTGATATCTTTGATTATTATTTAGGAAAATTGTTGTTTTCATTTTTTTTATAGTCTAGTGTTCTTTATTTTGTTTAAGGATAGGCAAAGTTTAAATATGGGGGAATTGTTGTGTCTAGTTTCTATTGCTTTTAATTACCTTCATATCTTTATTTTGGTTACAAATTCTTGTGAGTTGATCCAAATGAGAGATAAATTGAATTAAAATGGTGTGAATATTGCACGCATGTTGATTGGATTAATTGCCAATTTTGAATGAAAAATAAAAGTTCACCTCACTTTGTATGAGAGAAAAGAAATTAATAACATTAAAGATGTCACAGCCTACACGGTGGTGACTCCTTTTTCACCACCGTGCATAAGGTCGTGACCAACGTGTAGGTGGTGACTAACTTCTCACCATTTGCAATGTGGTCACTAAAATGTCACCACTGTGCATAGTCTAACTTCTCACCATTTGCACAACGGTCACTAAAATGTCACCACTGTATATAGTTGGTGACTCATTAGTCACCATCTGTATGGTGGTGACATGCAAGCTTATGCATGGGGGTGACCAGCCCCATAAAGGTGGCAAACATAGTCACCCCTATGTAAATTCTCATTCACTCTATCTATTTTATTATGTGGCAATTATAGGAGAGGAGGGTGGTAGGGATCATCTTTCATTTTTGTTCTTTACTCTATGCACACAAAAAGACATTTAGGGAGGCATAGAGAGAGATAGAGAAAGAAGCAAGAAGAAGAGAGGAGAACAGAGGGAGTCAATGAAGAAAAGAGAAACAAGGTAGAGAGCTGGAAGCAGAAACAAGCCTTCGACCATCTAGTGAGAACAAGCTCAAGCAGAAGGTGAGAGCTAACATTGGAAGCTTGAGAGGGATAAGAGACCACCACACCTTACTCACCCGATCCTTGTTTGGTTGCTATGTTATTAATCTATTACAATATTTCTTTTGTTTACTAAACTTGTTACTTTTATAGCTTAACTGACTGTTATTTGTTTTCTTTTCTTAGTTCATTTAGTATTCACTGTTTTATTACTTCAATACTTTTATTGACGGTAACATGGGACTAAAGTGTATGGAGATGATGAACTATGTTTACGCTATGATGGGTTGATTTCTTTTTTTAACATAGTTATTTTAGTCAAATATGCATGATTGAGAGATTGTGTTGTTGTCTTATGTTTGCTATAGTTTTTGAACTAAATGGATGTAATAGGATGATCAAACTTTGCATCATTTTAGTATTAAACAAAGGACTTAGAGGAGAAGTTTAATATGGGAGAAGTTTAATATGGAATGAGAAACTATAGATGTTTAGGATAAGAATTAGAAATATATTAATTTAAGTGGTAATTAGTAGTCGGGCTTTCATAATTAATTCGGATGATAACTATTTGAATTTAGATTAGTTTATTATTTGAGTTGATTTAAAACCCAACTGTTAACTTTAGTTAGACAACTTTCCAATCATTTTTCCTTAGTAATGTATAGGAGATTAAATTAGTGAAATTAATTCTCAATAGCCTTCTATCTCAATTAATCTATTTGTCTTTGCTTCTGGTTGAATCGTTTACTTTTTATTCTAATTTCTTGACTTTCTTTAAAGCTTTCACCCAATAATTTGGTACAGAGATTTTAGGATCGCTTTTATTTTTATTTTTCATTCAAGATTAATTTAGGATAATCAATTTGACCTTCGTGGGAGATGACCCAATGTAATCACTACAACTACCTCGTATACTAGCGAGTAGGATGGACTAGGTAATTTTTAGAACTTTTTAGGCATAACAGGACATGCCAGTTTGAGCTAAGCACCACTGTAGTAGGATGAGGACTTAACCAGTAAGGAGTTAGAAGAACAAGAGCTAACGGGATGGGAGTAGGTAATGGAGGCCGTCTGAAACACTAATAAAGCCATTTCAAAAAATGCCGAGGTGTTGAAGGAGATGGCTAAAGAAAAAAGATGCCAGAGCCAGGATATACAACATATTCACATATATTTTGAAACTCAAAGTATTTAACTACCATCTCTGACACCATCACCACCTCAATCACTATGACAGTTAAACTTTTGTCTTTTATTTTATTTTTTTCAATTTTTCTCACGTTTCTCTTAATTTGTTAATTTTTATTCCCACCTTATGTATTTTTTGTTTGTTCGTCTCATATTTAGGACAATATGTTGTCCAATTTTGTGGGGAAGGTTGTGTGCATTATATGTTTTTATTTGAATGTGAATTTTGCATGTTGTATGTTAGTTTGTTTAGGATTGCATGATGTGATTCGCGTGAATGTGTCAATGGCTAGGAATTAAAGGGATGGATTTAACTTTGGACATACTCTTTTAGTTGCGAAGATTTATTAGCTTGTGAAATTAGTGTTCTAGGTTGCTTCGGTTAAATATACATGTTAATTAGGATATGATGTTGGTTTATTCACTTTAGAAATTTACCAAATTCATTTATAATTTTAGGTCAATTGAATACGTAGCATTGTTAGTACCTTTTCATGAGAATGACTAGCTAAAGTACTAAGGTAGGTAATAAATAAATGAAAATGTATGTGTTTTGTTTAATAAATGACTTTTTTTGTTGGCTCTTTTTAAAACAAATTGAGTTATGAATAAAGCTAGTAGGCAGTTGAGAATGTGATGTATTTGAGCAACTGGGGGATATTCATCACAAATGCTTGTCTTTGCATCAAAAGGCCATAATGACATTCCAAACAAGCCGATTAATAAAAACATGGCCTAGTTGAATAACCAAGAGACATTCATCACAAATGTTTGCCTTTGCATCAAAAGGCTAGGTTCATGTCAATTAAAAGCAACAAAAAGAGTGCGTTGTTAATAAATGCTATCGATCTTAGTGAATAACTCGAATTTTCATGAAAAGCTACTTAAGGATAGTTTGAATTTTAATTTACCAAATAATTACCAATATGTGTGTGTAACTGATAAGAGTGAATGAGTTTGAAATTAAGGTCTTGATTAGTATTTATATTTAGTCCAAAGTACTTAGACACAAATTTCATAAGTCAATAAGTTAGAACAACTTGAGGGATCGTGTTTGTAGTTAAATTTGTTTCATGAATTTTAATGCCATTAACCCATTATTGCATATGTGTGTGTTTTGTTGTTAGTTATGTTTAGTGAGTTTTTGTTTTTGCACGTTTTGTCTTTACTTGAGGACAAGAAAAAGTTTAAGTGTGCTATGTTGATATTGGTAGGTTGCATACTGTTTTAGTGGATAGTTTAGTATATGTTTAGTTGTTAAATTGAATGATTAGTGCACGTTTAAGTTAGGATTGTGTTATTTAGTTATATATTTGTGTTTTGAGTGTTTTATAAGCTAAAGCATGATATTGAGCTTAAATTTTGAGTATTTGAGGTGCTTTGATGTGTTTGTTAGCATTTTATATCAAATATCAAAGAACGAAGATAATTTGGAGGAAACCTAAAGCAAGACTTAGGGCCACGATCGTAAAAGAATCCTGTTAGTTTGTTAATAGTGGTAAGTTGCATAATGTTTTAGTAGGTAGTTTAGCATATGTAAGTTGTTAAATTGAATAATTAGTACATGTTTAGGTTAGAATTGTGTTATTTAGGTAGACATATGTGTTTTGAGTGTTTTATAGGTTATAGTATGTCATTCAGCTTAAATTTTGTATATTTTAGTGTTTTAGTTCAAATATCAAAGAACGAAGGAGAATCATAGGAAGCCCAGAACCCGATCCAGGCCTACAATCGTGACAGAATCCTAGTGGGTGAAGCCACGATCGTGATAGAGATCAAACTCTTAGGCCATAATCACGGCCTGCATGACAGAAGACACAGACAACCTTCTGAACTTAAATTTTTAAGGGATTTTTTGGATCTTTTAGGCATGAGAAAATCCTTGGATTTATCTAAAATGGAAAATACTATATAAAGAAAGAAAAATGACCTAGAAAGGAGCTCTCCAATCTACCACTTTTGGAAAAATTTCAAGAAGAGAGAAGAAGAAGAGAGAGAAAAGGAAGAAAAGGAGAGAGGAGCTAGCTTCTACTGCTACTACTGTTGCTTTCCTGAGGCATCCCGATCCCTTCTAAAGTGTATTTCATTCATCTTTGTGTTCTTTTTCTTTAAATGCCGATATAGGTATGAATATGTTGATGGATTTGGGTTTGATCAGGATTTTTTAATTTTCTTTAGAGATTTTGACTTGATTTAATTTAATCTAGTTATTCTTGTGTTTAACTTCACGCTTCGGTAATAAATCGAGAGAGGGAATCCAATGCAAAATTATTGGGTTGGGATAGTAAGAGTTAAGTGATCTAATAGACCATGCAATTAATCAAATCGGTTATTATACAGAGAGATCTCGTGTGAGACCCAGTTGTTTTCTAGAAAGTTTAAAAACTGATTAGGGTTAGAGTTGTTTGTAATTGAGACATTACATGTTCGGTATTTGACCTAATTAGGTAGTATTCATTAGGGTTTGTAATTATAACTTGAGAGAGAGTAATCCTCGCATTGATAGTCTAGAGTCGACACCTTATTAACATATAAATGACTAGGTTAGCATTAATGATAGGAAAAATCCCCCTTTCTCATAATTTGGAACTTATTCTGGTGTGATTTCTCATTGTGAATTTGGTATAGCTCAATTTAATTTCTTTTTGTGTTAATTTACAAATTAATTTTCTGCTAATTATCTTTAGTGTTTATTTTTCTGTCTATTTTTATTTTCATTTTTATAATTCTTATGGCCTTAGATAACTTAGAATTGAATTTGTTCACCACTCCTTGACAGAACGACAACTCACATACTACACCCACGACCTGCGCACTTGTAATATTTTGAGGGCTTATAAATTCTAAAAAATTACCTATCAATAAGTTCTTGGCACCGCTTTCGGGGAGTAGTAGGGTTAGTTTAGTTCTTTTAGTCTAAGGTGTTCTTACCACTTTTATGTACACGCATTTGCAGGAACACAAGAGTTGCTTGAATTACAAGTTAGATCATGAAAACCTTAGCACTCGACATCACTCTTTTAAAACGAGCCATTCGATGAACCAAACACCAAGAAGAAGAAATAGAGGAACCAATGGCAAAAATAATTTCAACAAGAGCTCAATCAAGTAGGACATCAAGGTAACTAGTCACGAACCCCCATGGACTTCATAAGACCAGGGTTCAACCCTGTCAATCGAGGAGTAACCCGACCACCAGTTCTCTTTTGAGATTAAACCGACCCTATTGAACATAATGCAATTGAATGAAAAAATTTAAGGACTGACCAATAAGGATCCTAATGCACATATTGTAAACTTCCTCGAAATGAGTGATACCTTCCACTATCACGAAATCTCAAAAGATGCTTTTAGAATGAGGCTTTTCCTGTTCATGTTGATGGATAGAGCCAAAGCTTGGTATCACTCACTAAGGCTCTCAAATTTCACAACGTGGGAGCAATTGGTAGGTGTATTCCTAGACAAGTATTTTTCCCTCACTAAGACGACAAAGATGATAAAAGAAATCATGAACTTCCAATAAAGTAATGGGGAATCACTTTACGAGGTATAAGAGAGATATAAGGAGTTACAAAGGAGGTGACCACACCACAACCTACCAAAAGAATTTCTTTGCAAACCTTTTACAGTGGAGTCAATCCACCCACAAGAGGTACCACAGATGCAGCATCAGGAAGATCGCTTATGCGAACGACCGTTGACAAAACAGAGGAGTTGCTAGAAGAAATGGCCAGTAATAGCTGTTTGTGGACGAATGAGCGAATTAGACAACACATAACCCTCCAAGAGTAGAAGGAAGCTATAGTTTTTGATCATATAACAGAAATGCAATCTAAGATCGATAACTTGACCTAACAACTGAACAATATGAAAGCCTCTTCCTCATACCCTATAAAAGATATTCAGAGAAGGTGTAAGCTGTATGGACAGGACATCCATGACACTATTGATTATTTCTTAATAAAGGACCAGGAAATAGAGCATATTAACTATATGGGGGTACAATTTGGTAGAGTTGGAGGTAACAATCCCTATTCGAACACGTATAACCCTGGGTAGAAAAATCACCCTAACTTCTCTTGGTTGAACAATGCAGGAGGTCAATTCTAACCTCAAGGGCCTCTAGGATTTCAATAGGAAAAATCAAATTTCATGGATGCTAAATTGGATAAAATCTTGGATAAGCTTATAAGCCTAGATGATGCTCAAAATAATCTGAAAGGTATATTTGAACAAGTAACAAATAGTCATGCCTCTTCCATACATCATTTAGAGGTTTAAATGAGCCAGTTGGCAAACACTCTGTCCACACAAAATGTGGGGAATCTCCCAAGCACTTCTAGAGCAAAATTAAGGGAGCAACTTAAAGCTATCACACTTCGAAGTAGGAAAGAATTGGAACCAGCAACAAATATGAAAGTTGCAACCCCTCCTTCTGTTGTGAAAGACCAAGAAAAGGAGATAGAAGTGAATATGAGTGAGTACCTACCTTATGTTGCTCCTCCACTATACCCACCCAAAGTTCCATATCCCCATCGATTGCAAAAGAATAAATTAGACGAACAATTTACGAAGTTTGTAGAAAAACTAAAGATGTTGCAAATAAATCTTTCATTTGTCAAGGTTTTGGAACACATGCCCAAATATGTTAAATTTTTTAAGGATATATTATCAAAGAAGCGTATGTGGGAAGACGGTAGCTTTAACTGGCACCTATAATTCCATAGTCACCAATTAGATGCCATCCAAGTTGAAAAATCCAGGGAGTTTCATAATACCTTGTATGGTTGGTGACCTTGAATTCACAAAGTGCCTTTGCGATTTAGGAGAAAGTATCAACCTAATGCCTTTGTTGATATTTAGAAAACAAATGCTCGATGAGGTCAAGCCAACATCAATGTTAATTCAGTTGGCTGATCAATCTATTAAAAGATCATTTGGAGTAGTGGAAGATGTTCTGATGTAAGCGGATAAGTTCATTATCCATATGGACTTTGTGATTTTTGACTTTGTAAAGGATAAGAATTGTTTACTAATTGTTGGACAACCTTTCATGAACACAGGAAAGGAAATAATTGATGTCCATGAAGGAAATTTGACACTTTGGATTGGTGAAGATCAAGTGGAATTTAATATAATCAAGGCTATAAAGAATTCAAAGGAAAGCAGTGTGTCTATGAAAATTGAAATTATGAATGCAAATATTCAAGAACAAGTAGAGAATTACGTTGCAAAAGTAAAGTCAACTAAAGTGGGGATAAAAAATGACGCTGAGAATATGAACAAGGCTAAGTCTGAAGGAGAGGATGAGATGGAGGAGTTGGGTTTTCAAACTCACTGAGACATATTAGTTTGAACTGAAGCATGCATAACACCCTTCATAGAGAAACCACCCACTTTAAAGCTTAAACCTCTACCTACACATCTTAGATATACCTTTCTAGGTGAAGGACAAATGTTACCCATCATAATTTCTAATCAATTGGATGGGAATCAAAAGAGTAAGGTGGTAGTAGTTGTCAAGAAGAGAATCAAGGCTATAGGATGGCAGATATCTAACATTTGAGGTATAAACCCTAACGTTTATATGTATCAAATAAACCTCAAAGAAGGATGTAGAATGGTAAGGGAACATCAACGTGGGTTGAACCCTCACACGAAACAAGTGGTCAAGAAAGAAGTAGTTAAACTTTAGATATAGGGATAATATATCCCATATCCAATAGTGAATGGGTCAGTCTAGTACAATGTATACCAAAGAAGGGTGAAATGACTATAATGAAGAGTGAAAATGGGAATTAATTTCAACAAGAACAGTCACAGGATGGAGAGTGTATATAGATTATCATAAACTCAACAAGGTGACCGAAAAAGAATCATTTTCCTCTCTCATTCATAGATCAAATGATAGAAAGAGTGATTAGTCATTCATTCTAAGATATTCATATACCATGATGACCAAGAAAAGACTATATTCACATGTCCTTACAGTATTTTTGCATATAAACGGATGCCTTTTAGATTATGAAATTCCATAGCGACATTTCAAAGGTGTATGATATCTATCTTTGCGAATATGATTGAGGGCATAATGGAAGTTTTCATAGATGATTTTTTAATTTTTGGAGATTCTTTTAAAATGTGCCTAACTAATTTAGACAGGGTATTCCAAAGATGTGAAGAATCACATTTAGTGTTGAATTGGGAAAAGTGTCATTTTATGGTGTAGGAGGGAATAGTGCTTTGTCACAAAATTTCTTACCACATATTCAAAGTGGATAGAGTGAAAATGGAGGTTATAGAGAAACTCTCACCTCCAATCAACATTAAGGGAGTGTAAGGATTCTTAAGTCATGCTGGGTTTTATCATCGCTTCATTCGATATTTCTCGTAGATTTCAAGACCCTAGACAAACTTGTTAATCAAGGATGTGCCTTTCCTTTTTTATGATGATTGTTTATCCATATTTAATCAATTAAAGGAGGAATTAACATTAGCCCTAATCTTGACACCACCTGATTGGACACTCCCATTTGAGGTCTTGTATGATGCAAGCAACCAAGCTATCGGTCGCGTAATGGGTCAAAAAAGACAAAAGGTTACATGCAATATACTACGTAAGCAAGACTCTCATGGGGCCCAAACTTAACTACACCACCACAGTAAAGGAATTATTGGTCATGGTGTATGTATGTGATAAGTTTCGTTCATACCTTCTGTGGTAAAAAGTGATCGTATTCACTGATCATACTTATTGGACCCTATTTTCGGAGCCCAATTATGTGAAATATCAAAAAACATGAACGTATTATCCCTTGGTTCGATTCATGGCGATCTTGTGAGGGTGTTGTGAATGACAAGTGGATAGCATTGGATTTAAAAGAGATTTCAGAGTGACAGCGGTGGACGGTTCATCTAGGTGACGAATATGTTTCGCCGCGGAGAAACCATGGAGACACCTCTAGGGACCCTTCGGGAGAAGTTCGCCATGGCGAACTCCTGGCTTTATTGTGGCAAAGCTCCTAGATTTAAACCAAGCACTCTCGGGACAAATACGCCGCGGCGAAGTTAGAGAGAGCAGAGATGAAGGATTCAACTTATAAAGAGAATCACAGTGTCGGCACTGGCGGACTTCGCCATATCAATCAAATGTTTGCCGCGGTGAAACTATGGTAATATTTCTAAGGACCTTTCAGGAAGAGCTCACCGTGGCCAACTCCTAGCTTTGCTGCGGTGAAGTTCCCCAAATTCGAACTTAATCACCTCTCAGGAAAAATATGCCGCAGCGATGGTTCAGATTCGCCAAAGAGAAATTACCAAAATCAAATAAAAACACCCTTCTAGAAAGGTTCGTCACAACCAACTTATGAATTCGCTGCAATGAAACCTTCGAATTAGAGACCCGAACCTAAACATCCAACACTACTTAATACATATACACATATAATTTTCCCACAAAACCATAGCAATTCATCCAAAGACAACATGAACATATACAAAGAAACTTTTTCATTTCATAAATAATTCAAAGAGTTTGAACAAGTTTATTTACATACCATCATACACATCAAAGCTTAATACAAACATACAAAAGATGCTCATGTTTGATATGCCTATAAAACTATCCAAAAATAATCACTAGCTTAGTATAAAAGATTTCTAGCTATCTTAGAGTTCCGAATGCCTTGTAAGGATCGCTAATCTTCTCGTTCTGCCCCTGTGGAGGGAAAATTATGGGTTGAGCTACACAGCTCAGTGGCTAATATATTTACAGCCATTGGCAATTAGTCACAAATTCAAGCATATGTGTATATATATATATATAGATGTATACATTTATAACTCATCTTGATCTAGCACTTACGCCATCGACAATTCTCACTCAAAGATTCATAGTTAAGGATG
>JANZXP010000002.1:26505954-26517765 GCA_027576715.1 Erythroxylum flavicans
ATGTAACAACCGATATATAAGTCACAATTAACTTATGTCTAACGTCCATTTATCTTAAGTCATCTAAGTGTCTCACACATATGTATCCTAGCCGTATGTATAGGAGGCGGGATGTTACAATTCTCCCCTCCTAATAAAATTTCGTCCTCGAAATTTCTTACCTAAATGCTTAAATAAGTAGGGATATTGAGTTCTCATATATTCCCCGCCATTTTCCATATACTTCATCACTCAAATACTCTCTTCCAAAAGACCTCAGCTGATAACTCAATAGGTCCTTCAATCACTGATTATGCTTATAATTCATATTACTCATCAACTTTTACCTCGTACGCTGTCAGTCTATCTCTGTTGGTCATACCATTATTCCCTATCTATTCACAAATCACATATTAAGTTCACGAATAGTAACACAGAAGAAGTTCGTGAATGTGAACAGTAATATAGAGGAAAGTCCATAAATAGTAACACAGAGGGAATGCGGCCACTTAGGGCGACATATGATGAGTCTAAAACATCCTGCTATCAGTTACATTAACTCATAGTAATTTTATGCCGATCAATTCTTATCGGGCTTAGCATACTTTACCAAGGTGATACTCTTAAAGACAATTCAATGATAATACACTCCATGATACTACACCATGAACATCTATATTCAACATATGTGACCTCCACACAAGCGTATCCTTATCAGCCAACCATAGATGAGAAGTTCAAGACAGATCAGAAGTGATAAGAAACTCATAAGTCGGAATACTCATGACATTGTCAATGGTTGCATAGTTCCTTAATATCTATCTTTGTTCTATTTTATGATAGCATTGTCTGTTCAATATGTCAGATTACAAACCATTGTTACCAGTATAGCATTCATTTGTACATTCCTTTCAAACTCAATAATTTCCTCAAAGTTACATAATTTGAACATTCTAGGAATGGCTTTGCACATCCAATGTCTCCAAGACCCTAAAGCGCTTTCTATCATAATAATTCCAAACCATGTATCAAAGTTAACTCATAAGTCCTTAAGTGTCTCCATGTGTACAAAAATCACTTGATACTATTATAACAGGTTGTATCTTAATCTCTGATGTGAAACTTCATTATATACTGCATAATTTCCAAATTCGAAGTAAATAATTCCTCAATTTAGGTAATATCATCTCATGTCATTTTCAGTTTCCCAATTGACTTCTTGTCTCTAATGATTTTCTCTTTTCATTCGATTTCCTTTAATTCATACCGGCTTATACAAATGTCTATTTACTCGTACAAATTCCTCCACGCATTCACGACTACGTCACCTTACGTGTTGGTATCACATTTCTCAGATTCATTGTATATCATATTTTCTAGATTCAGTTTGTATCTTCCGAACATGTTAACACCCTTGGTTGGTTAGGGTACTCAAACACTGCTTCCTTCGTATAACAATTCCTCACTGCCCTATGATCAGTGAGTCAATCCATGCCTAAGATGAGATCTATTTCTCTCAGTTCTAACTCTGCCTGATCAATCTTAATTATACGCTTCTTACATATCTCACCCATCTCTGTTGTGTTACCAACAGGAGTATTCACTACCATACCACATTTCAGTATCCCACATTCACAATGCAATTTAAATGCCAGATGCGAGGTGATGAATGAATGTGTAGGTCCTGGATCTACCAATGCATATGCTGCAAAATTTAAAAACATTCAACACACATGCTACCACATCTGGGGTGTCCTATGCCTCCTGTCTGGTAATAACATAAACTCTTGCATAAGGTTGCGGTTGGCTACTTCACGCCTCAGTTCTGGAACTGTGCTCTGATGATTGAGTCCTACCTCCACCTCTTCCTCTCCATACAGATCTGCCAGCTCTACTTTGTTGAACTGTATTCTCAGATCTGGTCCCTCTGCTACGTCCAGACTGCACTCCTAACATCTCAGGGCAATCTTTAATCTGATGCTCATATGAGCCACATTGAAAACGTGCTCTTGAAATTCGCCAGCACTCACCACCATGCTTTTTACCACAATGTTCACATTCAGGCAATTGATACGACTGACTGGCAGACGTTTTCTCTCTACCTCGAGATCCAGATTGTCTCGAGCTAGACTGAGATTGAAATGCTTTATTCTGTCTCTTTCTAATACCAGAATCAGCCTGAGACTCATCTTGCCTCTTACCTTTACCCTCCTTTTCATTGCCAGCCTGACTCTCTTTCAACAATTGCTCCATTCTAATCGAGGCTGCTCGAAGCTCAGTAAAACTATTCAAGTTGGAAATGTTGAGTCTCATTCTAATCTCCATATTCAGCCTATCCTCAAATCGTCTACATTTCTCTTCTTCAGTTGGGACCAGTACAGTCGCATACCCCATTAACTCATTAAATTTTATTTCATATTCAGCCACCGAGAGTCTACCTTATCTTAAGTCCAAAAATTCTTTCATCTTCCGATCCATATAAATCTTTGGCATATAGTTCTCTCGGAAGACTTTCAGGAAATCCTCTCAGGTTAAGCTACAAGGTCTGGTGGTACTGTCAGGGACAGTTTTCCACCACTGATATGCGGGGCCTTGCAGGAGTGAGACAGCATAATCAAACTTTTCATCTGCCTCACAATCTATTTGGTCGAACACTCTTTCAGTTCGTTCAAGCCACCCTTCTGTTTCAGTTGAGTCTGTACTTCCGTAGAAGTCTACAGCTCCCTGCTTTCTCAATTTATCGTATCTTCTTTCTCACCTCACGGGAATTCTCCGAGGCATCTAAGCAAACTCAGGTACAGGAGGCTCTACATTGACGCCTACAGACTCCCTGTCAGCTGACTCTACATCATGAGCTCCTATAGAAGATCACCTATAATAACCAAGAAAAGTGTGATCATTATCGGAATATCTCTCTATTTAGCACATCTTAACTCATATTCAGCCCTAAAGATGCCAAACCATGCTTTGATACCAAAAATGTAACATCCCACTACCATAGGGTACATACCTAAGCTTCTAGGAACATAACCTACGATAATGGCATATTGGAGCAATAGCAAAACTAATTTATACATGGCTTAAGCCAGTATATTCGAAAGGTGTTATCATTCCTCTTAAAACATTCATTTATTTCATTCACTGATAACATTTACACTATTTTTCTCTACGTTTGTTCACAAAATGCTATACAGGTTCTAACAATATTACAAAATGATAACGACTAGTTTCCTTCGAGAGTCAACTGATGGACCTCTGAGCCATCTTTTAGTTCTCAGACACTCTATGTTCTAACTACTCCTTAAGTCTCCTGTCTCATACCTGAAAAGCCACAACGTAAATTTTGATGAGTTTTGCAACTCAATGAGTGAACCATCATCGATGGATTCACCGGATCACACACATATATCACAGTTATTCATCCGAACAGATAAGCATGTATTCTTCAGTCAATCAGATAAACATTTATTTAGAGATTAGCATAACAGAAGATCATTCATTCAAGCAAATGAGCATATCTAGTTCAGCTTGTATAATGTTCAATCAGTGCACACGTACTTGCATGGGACATGCATGAGACTCATATTCGTTCTTATTGTTATGACTGAGCGCCTTTCACATACACATTCAAAGTTGGCCCATAGGGCTCAATCATAACACATTTATCACGGAGCATAGCTCGACGTGTAGAACACATATATCACGGAGCAAAGCTCTACACGGAAGCACTTCTTACTAGCATCTCAAGTCATAACGCCTTTATCTGAGCATGCATTTTATGCAATGCATCAAATACTAAACAGATCACATACACATTCTCATACGAATGTTCAGATGATAGTCTCATAATCATCGAACCTCAGTTCGGCATCCAGCTATTGCTGAGAATCAAACATCATTCAGAGATTCAGAGAGTCATATCAAATATCAGAGCAAACACTTTGAATACATGCCTGACTATTAAACTCCTCGGACCTCAGGTCCGGTATCCAGAAGCATCACACAAAACAGTTCAATACACACAATCATATAATCCTAGGAATCCATCTAGGTTGACTCACAGTATACTCCCAGAAGCTATCGCCTGGACGGTCCGGCAATGTCTGATTGTCATTTGACGTGCTCCTCTAAAATAGACAAAACACATTCACACTTATCACTCTTTGTACAATTGTGCTAAACATGTCAGAATATAGAACATATGCACAATGCATGCTTAATGGCAATCTCTCTCTCTTTTGTACGGAAGGTGCATCTTTACAAACGATGCGCCCTTACAGAAGAAAGGTGAGTTACAGAAGAAGACAATTACATATAAAGATGCTTTACAGAAGGAGATGACGCCACCCAGAGGAAGCTGACGTCATCACAGACGAAGTTTTCCTCTTAGCGTAACTTTTTCTACAGAGATCGGATTCAATTGTTCTTTATATGATTCGAAAGAGGCTGTCAAGATGTACAAACTTCATGAAGAGCTCAAGGGCCAACTTTATCTTCTAAAGCATCAAAAATAGGACAGAAGACATACATTGAACAGTGACATAGACGAAGTTCATTCGTCTGTAAACAGTAACATAGACGATGCTTTGCAATTAGCATAACTTTCTCTAGAGGGATTGGATCAAGGTGTTCTTCATATGGTTTGAAAGAGGATTCCAAGCTCTACAACTCTTATGAAGGCCTCAAAGGTCAATTCCATCTTATGAAGGATCCAAATTAGGACAAAAAATAGATATAGATGAAAATAGAAGAAGCAAAACACAGAGGGAGTGTATGAACAGTAACATAGACGAAGTTCATTCGTCTGTGAACAGTAACACAGACGAAGTTCATAAACAATAGCATAGACGAAGTTCTTTCGTCTGTAAACAGTAACACAGACGAAGTTCATGAACAGTAACACAGACGAAGTTCATTCGTCTGTGAACAGTAACACATACGAAGTTCATAAACAGTAACATAGACGAAGCAATACAGAGGAAGATGAAATCACCCAGAGGAAGCTAACGTCATCACAGATGAAGTAATACAGAAGGAGTTTATTCACAGAGGAATCAAAACACAAACGAAGTCTGGCTCATAGAGGAATGCATCTTGACAACGATGCATCCTCACAGAAGAAGATAACTGACGATAGAGAATGACTTATAAAGGATGCATTTGCATCTGTAAGATAATTTACAATAGAGAATGACTTGTAGAGGATACGAAACAATAGAGAATGACTTGTAGAGGATGCATTCGCATCTTTATAGAGGAAGATGACGTCACCCAGAGGAAATTGACGTCATCACAGAGGATACAATATAGAAGATGGAAGGAGCAGCACATTTTATCTCTCGTACCTATACGAATTCTATACATCATTTCCATTGCTATTACACTTCCAAACATGAGAGTATCATCTATACTACTCCCTCCTTAGCTCCAAGACATCAAACACTCCAGGGAGCCAAAACTTGCATACATACCAAAATCACAGACTACTATTTATGCTTACATGTTCTTTCTGCATTTTCTTTCTTCTCTAGTTACTTTTTAACTTAACTAACATTCAAAATCCTCGTGTTAATTCTTCTCTCCACTATGAACCCTTTTTATGCAGTTATGCATATCTCATATGCACATGCTCATTTACACAGTCGAAACAACATTATAACCACTTACTCGCTTAGCATGTGCTCAATGTAAATACTTTAACACTGAGATAGGAAGCAACACCACAAAGACTGCTAGATCGCTATTTGGTGATGAAGGTCAGGGGAGAGAATCGCAGTATGAAGTGTTTCAGTAAGGGATCAGAACTATGGTAGGTTCTTCCTAACTTAAACAATATAATACATGAGTCCATTCCATGTCCCTCACGTGTACTGTTTATCTCCTCTGACTCACCATTTATCATAATTACAACCAGTAGTGGAGTCTTCCTAACTTAAACAATGACTCACCATTTGTCATAATTACAATTTGTCATACTTACCCGAAAATGCCAAATGAAAGCATATACAATCGTATGAATGTAACAACCGATATATAAATCACAATTAACTCATGTCTAACGTCTATTTATCTTAAGTCATCTAAGTGTCTCACACGTATGTGTCCTAGTTGTATGTATAGGAGGCGGGATGTTACAATGGATCTTTTAATGGTCATAAGATATAATCTGTCAGACCGATCCTGGGTTTCATAGGTTGCTTTATGAGCTTTCGAGCTCATGGATGTAGGTGGAGATGGCCTATCATACTGTATGGCCATATCAACCTCAGCTATCTCCATAACATTCAATACATCCTCAGTTATCTTCTTTGTATTGAAACCGGTTAGGGTTTCAATGATGACACTGACTTTATTGACCGAAAAGGCGACTTTTTAGTAACTTTAATTAGATCAGCATAAATGTCGGATAATAGCGATACTTAAAACTATTAAACAGTATCTTTCCTGAAAATTCGGTCACACATATTATGAAACACCTGTGGGTTGAATGCATAATATATGTAACTAAACTTTTACACATAAAAGCGATCAGAGTACAAACTGTCAACTCTTATGACACTACCACTTGTGGGCGAATAGATCATTTAAGTAATGACTTTCCTCTATCCAATGCCTTTATGTACATCTCAAAATCTCATGTAAAGCCTATGCCTGTGGGCAGAATAACAAAACATGAAACCAGAGACATCCCCTAACGTGTAAGCAGAATAGTTCAAAATACTGACTCGAAAGGTCACTGTGGTGACTACATTCTCATCAACACTTAAAAAGTCCACTAACACAAGGGATACATCTTTATGTTATCCTCACATTCTTTATAGGCATATGGTATGTGACAATTTAACTTCAATAAATGCAAAAACCTGAATGCATAGTCCTATTGTCACACACCCGTGTTGAAGACATTCTCTAAAGACTTCATTTGAGACTTTTGTAAAAGAAAAATCTCAATAGAGTAACTATCGTGCATTACTAGACACTGAACCAACTGCCCGAGACACAAGAACCTCATGTATCTCCTTTATGGCAAGTTCATTAAACGAAAATTCACTAAAAATGGCTTTAGAATGTCTCAATTCCTTTTTTTATTAACTATTATGCAATCCCAAACCTTGAATATGAGACCCAAGTCACGAAAACTTAAAGTATCTCCCTCATGTGATGTTCGAAGTATGAAAATTCACTTAAAATCAGATTCGGAATACCTTAATTCCTTTTTTTGGAGTTAAACTTTAATTTATTACTAATGTAATAAATCTAGAAAAATGAAAAATTCACTTTATAAATTTCCTAGACTTGAAAACTGACCTAAAATACCCCAGGATACCCTTATGGGAAATCTGAAAATTTTTTCTCAAATCACTGCAGCTGTCCGTACGGCTAACATCAACATGACGTCAGCCGGACACGTCAGTCGAGCGCATGCACACCAGATGTGACTGGCGCGTGCGTGTCACCCGCCGCCCACGAGCAGACACGCGGTGCACGTGTTGACACGTGCCCTCCATCCAATCGTGCCACGTCTTTGGTCTGAATGGGTGCGTGCGATGCATATGTCGGCATACCCGCGAACTGGGCTCCGCGTATGCAACGCACGTGAAACACGCGTCATGCTCTCCGTGGTGAGACGTGGTGGGGCGCGATTGACGCGTGCTCCTGTGATACTGTAGCGGTCGTGCACGCGCCCGATGTTTATGGTCTCCTCCGACATTGGAGTCGATTTTCGGCATCCCGGAATGCCATTTTTGCTCCATAATTATGTATGGAAAAAAATCGAAAAACGAAGGAAAATCATATGAGATGAAAAACTGAAAAACCTTCCTTTTCAGCAATCTAATCACATAACCGCTCTGATACCACGTGTAATACGTAGAACAAACCTTATTACGTATCCAGGATCGGTCATAAAAGGATTAACAAAAAAGGAATGAGGAATACCTGATTTCAGTTTCATCTCTGATTCCGAACCCGATTCTGGGCACCAAACTAGCTCTAATCTCCTGGGACCTTTACGAAAAGTATTCACCGGCATGTGATTTAGGCCTTTCTACAATTTTCTCAATACGTAGACTCTCCTAACGGATCAGAGATTCCTGATGCTTACGATTGACATGAGCAATTGTAGGAGACCATAACATATATATACAGTTTTTATATCGGGCTTCTCCATCACAAGGTCGATATGAACCAGGTCCATACTAAAAGGGATCTATTTTTCACTCGAATTTTGACCCATTGATTTAGATCATTTATTGGGTCACTTTATTATCTTTATTTGAATCAAATTACGTAACTTAATCGATAATTTATTTAAAAATCAAATTATAATTAATAATTATCCATTTTATAGGAAATTGACAAAATTACTCTTAGGGGCAAAAATGTCTTATGTAGGATTCACCAGCCTTAAACGCATCAATTAGTATTTTTCCCGAGCAATATATGTTGCCTCCCTAAAACGTGTATGAAGGTCAAATCCAGGAATTTTTCTTCTCTCCAAATTCAGTAGCTTAGCACTAAACAATATACATATGTCACGACTGGGTTTGACACACACATATATATAGATATATATTGCAGTCGCTTAGCAAAAAAAAGTCTCCAAAGTCCAAACATAAGCTACAATCGTCTCATGTTTTAAGTCGGCAACTGTTGAATTTTTCCTTTTGCTGGCTTCTATTCTCTCCAAATTCAGCCGCTTAGCACGATTGGATTTGACACTGGTTGGCAGTCGCTTGGCAAATAATCTTCTCCAAACATAAGCTACAGTCGTCTCATGTTTTCTAGGAAAGTCGACAGCTGCTAAATTTTCCTTTTGCTTTCGTACGGTGATGTCATCGATAATGATTAAAAACTTCAATCGGCAGATTTCAAAAATTTAATTCGGCAGTTTTTAATTTAATTTTTAATTTTGAGTTTAATTTAATTTAATAATTTTTATTATTAAAATTTGATAACTTTATTAATTATTATTTATATTTATCAATCTTCTTATTTTGCGAACAGTTATAAATTTTTAATTATATTTTAAAAATTATAATTTTTTAATACTTAACTCGGTCTAATATCAATTAATTTTTTAACATTTTGTTTAATTTTAAAACATTGTTCTTCAATTCCAAGTACATGTGTTGGGAGCCTAAGACGACTTTGTACAGGACTCCACTTTCTAGATGTCTCATTTAGTTGGATGACCTTCAAGAATTGCTGTATCCCCATTCCCCAGTAATCGATTCAATACCTGCAACAAATTCTATTAGGCATCAAAATCCTAACAGCCAGTTTTTTTAGATTTATCATCTTTAATAAAAATATTTGGAAGAATCTTTCTTCTATATCGAGTAAAGTTCCCCTTTTTGGCTCTTCACCCAAATCTATTTTGAGTTGCAACAAGTTTTTAATTTCCTAAGTGAGGAGACATGATGAAATAAAAAGCAATGATTAAATAATTATTTAACTTTTCGGTTCAGTTTTTAACTTTTAGAATTGATTTACTTTAACAACTCTTATTGTTAAAAACTAATTAATTTATTAATTAATCAGGCAATTTTCATAAATTAATAAATTTTTATAAACTAAAATAAACCAATTAATTTTCATTTACAATCTTTTTTCAATTAAACTTCAAATTATTTGATGGATAAGGATAATATCTTTTAATCATATTTCAAAATTTTTAATTTCATTCAATTTTTAGCTTGACAGTCTATTAAATCTTGTTAGGATATATGTTATATATCTAAGTAATTAGTTTTGACATTCTTTATTAGTTGGACCTATAAGAAATTAATTAGATGCTGGTAGCTAACTAATAATCCTTGTTTGACTTGGATTCAAAAAGCTATTTTGGATAATGTTCTAGATGTTATAGAATCCTATCTTGAATAGATGTGTATCTTGAGAAGATGTGTGATGGGTTACTTTGATGTGTGGCTAAAAGGCATCGCTAGAATTTTCTTGTGAATTAATTGATTTATGTGAAAAAATTGAGTGCAATTTTTGGATGTGTGAGACCTACGACTGATGGCTTTGGTGTGTATTGTGAGTGCTTTGAGTGGAATGTGTGTGTCTTGAAGTAAAGTATGCGCAATTCACATTATGCATGGGAGTGAAGACCTCTTGGTGATGTTAGGAATATAGGTTTTGCCATGTCCTTGGTGAATTAGAAAACTTGCATTGAGAGGTCTATGTGCGTGTAACATTAAAGATCTTGACAACGCTATTTTCAAATGTGGGCAGCTGGTTTAATGATGAAATGATTTCAGGTGCGAGACATCTTGGTTTGTTTTCTTATTGGGAGATTCACAGTTCTGTATTGATTGTGTGGGGGTTGCTCATGCTGGACAGTCATCCTTGTAGAGTGGCTCACGGTTGGATTGATTGGTGTGTTGCGTGTGACTTGTGTCGTGGGTTGTTTTGGTGACTGTGCAGCAGTAACTTTGTTATGCGTTTTGCGTGAATCAACCTATAGTGTGGAACAACTTTCAAATCTCTTTTGGAGGAACTAAACCTACAGGTCTGTTTGAATCTCAAGTGTGTTCAGATTTTGTTATTAATTTTTTTAAACACTTGAGTCTTTTATTTATTGTCTTTCAATTAATAGATTATTGAGATAAATCCTCTGTGGAGGTTATCACGAGTTTGTCATGTTATCGGGCGTGAAAATCTTTCATAGGAAGTGAGGTTGAGAGATAGTGTCAAGGGTTGAGTGATGTCGGCTTAGTAAAGCCTTGGGCAAATTTATCGTACTTCTGTGAAATTATTAAGCTGGGTAAGGGCCCCGTAGATGTAGGCAAGGTATACTGAACTGCATTACCAAATTTCTAGTGTTATTTGTTATTTCGCTTTTAATTCATTACAACAAACAGGTTCTTTCACGATGAAAATAAAGGTCGTTAAAGAAAAGAAACCAAATTTGTGACAATTTCATGTCGTCACCCAAATCATCGTTGAATCCCGGTAGCAAAACAACATCCACGACATTTTGCTATTTTCGTGGCCAAAACTTGTTTGCGACAATAATAATTCGTCGGTAAAAATTATTACCGACGATAAGGAGGAACGTCGTATAAGGTTTTGTGTGACGTTTCTGTTTCGTAGATAAAAGTTTTTTCCCACTGATAGTAGTTGTTTTGTATGATATTTTAGGGTTTGATTTGTTATGCATTTTGTGTTAAATTGAGTGTTAAGCATGTATGTAGGGCTTAATTAGATTAGTTTTTGTGTTTAAGTGTTTTTATGGGTTAGTTTGGATCTTTGAGCTTGATTTGTATATTTTTTAGCTCCCTTGATGTGTGTGCTAGTGTTGCAGGGAAAACAGGGAAGAAAGGTGAAGATGTGAAGAGTTTCGAGCCAAAACATACAGGTCACGATCATGACAGAAGAGGGAGAGCCAGAGGCAGCCAGGCCACGATCGTGCACTAAGAGCCACGATCGTGACAGAAAGGAAAAAGTGCCAATCACGATCGTGGGCTGATAGAAAAACTCAATTTTTGGGTGATTTTCCAGACCGTTTCGACCCTGAGTTTGACCTAGAGCTACTACCAAATAAATAGAATAATACCTAGCAGCCGCCAAGAGAGATTAGGGAGCCGAGAGAGCTACATAAACGTAAGATTCTACCGAAAATTTGAGGGAAAACCCAGTTAGAGATCAATAGATTGAGGAAGGAGACGAAGGAAGAGAGGTATGGAGACACGCTTGACGCGACATACTTCCCGGAATAGGTGGTTTCTCACAGTCGCGATTCCGAGATCCATTCCAACAGTATCATCTAGTCTTTATTTCGATTTCATTGATGTATGGGATTTGAGATTGATTAGAATTATTTGT
>JANZXP010000002.1:26517865-26529182 GCA_027576715.1 Erythroxylum flavicans
CAACGTACTTAAGTGAATCTAAATGGAATGAGATCCTTAGAACATAACAAGAAGTTCAAAAACTTGCTTAAAGAAAATAAAACTGGAACAAAGAAGTAAACATCAATTTTTGAGCAAAAAGTATATAGTAATCGAAGTGAATCTAAAAGAAATGAATCCTTATAACCAACAAGTTTGATAACTTATTCTGAAGAATGCTAAAACCAAAAGCAGAAAATATAACCAAATAAAAATATAATCTAACTACAACCGATGCTTATCCTATAATCTAAGCATAATGCATTACAAAAATATCAATGTATGGATTTTGTACCTCAACCAATGATTAAACCAATACTAATTTACGATGGCACATACAATCAAACCATAAATAGAAACCAAATGATCAAAGCAGTACACCTAGTAAAAAACAAAATTGACCCACCTCAATCGATGATTAAACGAAGACGCAGAAGGAAGGATGGACAAGAAAGCAGATGCAGAAGGGTCTAAAGCATACAAAGGAAGAAAACACAGAACAAAGACGCAGAAGGGAATCGAAGCACGCGAAGTAATAGAAAAAAGAGGTAGAAGGGATGGAGAGAACACGAGACAACGACAAAGAACTGGCAATAGAAGAGAAAACGAAAGGGAGCTGGTGAAAACGAAAGAGAAAACGAGGGGGGGAGCTTCGACCATGTAGGTTAGAAGCTTAACTAAACGACATCATTTTTGATTTATTAAAAACGTCGACGCTGAAGCCAACGATGACGCTTAGGTTTTCATTTTACCGATTTACGACAGAAATAAGTCTTGTCGGTAAATATATTGACAAAAATGGATAATTTGCCACCATATTTTGTGGAAAATTTCTCGGGATAATTTCTCTTTATCTTTATCGACGAAAAATTTGTCTGTCACTAAATGCATATTTTCTAACAACTTTATCGATGGGCATTGATTTTCTGTCGCTAATTACCTACGATATTTGTTCCGTCGATAATATTCTATTGGCAATTTATTATTTTCTTGTAGTGAGTTGAAGTGGCTTAATGGTTCTTGTGGTGGACTCCTTTATAAAAGGTTTCCTCACTTGCTTTCCAATGACACACCCTTCACATAATTAATTGGGTTGAGTAATAAGAACCAAACCACTCACCATATTCTCCTTTACTAATAAATTTAGTCCTCCAAAATTCAGATGACCAAATCTCATATGCTAAAGCAAAGAGAATTCTTTGACATATATCTTCAAGCATCTTGGGTGATCAACATTGACATTAAGCTTGAACATTGTATTATTTGACATAGGTACCCTTTTTATTAAGTTCTGTGCTTCATCTCTTAAAGTACAACAAGCATCTTTTAAATGGATATCATATCCATTTTCTAGCAATTATCCCATACTCAAGATATTTGTTTTCAATGAAGGAACATAATAGACTTGTGAAATAAGTCTATAACCACCATTTTTTGTAAAGATAAGAATATCACCTTTGCCTTCAATTCAAACTTTTGAATCATTGCCAAAAATAATTTCTCCTTTTTTCTTCTCATCAAGATCCATGAATGGCTTCTTATCACCACTCATATGGTTGCTAGCACCAGTGTCAAGATACCACAGGAATTTATTTTCTTCTCGTTTATTAGCCAATAACAAAAGTAGTTCTTCTTCTTCCTTTTCTTTCATCTCCACAAGAAGAGACTCTCTTTGGTTTCTAGTAGCACTCTAACATTCATAGAATAATGACCAGATTTGTGACAATTATGACATTGAATATTAGATTTTTCATACCTTCTTCCTCCTCTTCTCCTATAGTAATAGCTTCCATAACCTCTTGAGTTTTGAGATTGTTGGCTTGACTCTGCACTATTAAAGCGATGTGTGCCTTTTCCATGACCACTGCCACGATGATTTCTACCTCTTTTATAGCCTTGACTACGACCTCTTCATCTTCCTTGTGAGCTAGTGGATTCTTGCTTCTTATCTTTCAAAGAGACCTTTGCTTGAAAGGCTTAAACTAGTGGCCCCTTCTTCTTCAATCTTTTTTCATAAGCTTGCAAGGATCTTTGTAGTTCATCAACTGTCATGGCTTCCAAATCTTGAGATTGTTCAATATCCATGACAACAAAGTAAAATTTTGAATCAAGAGTATGGATGATATGAATAATTTTCTCCACAACTTGAACATCTTTCAAATTCTTGCCATATCTCCTTATTTGATTAGTAGTTGCCAAGACTCTTTTCAAATAGTCATAGATGGGTTTGGTCTCTTTCATGTGTAAGGATTCAAATTCTCCTCTCAATGTTTAAACACGCACCTTTTTCACCTTGTCAACTCCTTCATAGGCCTATTGAAGAATCACCCATGCTTCCTTTGATTTTGTTGTGTTTGTCACTTTTTCAAACATTTCATCATCTAATGCCACATGAATGATGCTAAGAGCATGTAGATCCAATCTACGATTCTTTTGTAATGTGTTACTTTGTTGTTGATTCAAAGCTACTTCATTTTCTGGTTCATCATATCCTTGTTCTATTATCTACCATGTATCTTAAGAGCCAAGAATCACCTTCATATGCACACACCACTTATCATGATTTTCTTTTATGAGTTTGGGGATTGAAACAATGGAATTAGACATCTTCAAAAGAACATTGCTCTGATACCACTTTGTAGATAAGGGAGATAAAAAGATTAAGGAGAATACTCAAACAATCTAAATAACTCACTTGATTTGGATTTCTTGTCCTATTTTGTAAATGAATTAGTACATGGTATTTATAGATACATACGACACCTCTTTGAAACAATACAACTCTTAGAAAACATAAGGTAGTAAATGCAAAATATATGCATAAGAAAAATACAATGAATTTCAAAATTCATGAATCAAATAATGAATCAAGTTTAATTAAATGCTCCACTAATATAATTGCATTTTTTACTCTTAACTAAAGTGTCTTCATGGTTACCATGGTTGCTTGCCCATAAAGAAGAGTAAGGAGACTCCTGGTGGGCCCAAACTAGTGGAGTAGAAGAGCTCTTGGTGATGCCATATACTCCAGTTGCTAAGAAAAAGGCAGAAAAAAGTTTTTGCTCAAAGGGGAGTCCAAGCCCAATATGGAATTTCACACTTGAGGGGGGAGATTATTGGGATGTCAAGTATGAATAGGAATCTCACATTGGAAAAAAAATGGAATTAGTGAGGGGCATATAAGTGGAAAGAACCCATAAACCTAATGCCTTAAGGTTTTAGGTTGAAGTGTGGTGTTAAAGCTCATGAGTATGCTCTCTCACTAGGCCCATGATGAAGATCTCCCATATAAGTGGATTCATCAGATCCAACACCTAACTCATCTCTTTCATCCCTTTTCTATTCGTGCAGAAAGCGAAAGTTTGGGCTTTTAATCAGGTGAGTTTCCGAAACTGGTTTGATATTTTTAATTATATTTGTTACTTTTCTGGTTTTCTTGTTTTCTTATTTTTCATCAACGTTTGATTTTTTTTGCATTTCTGCATTTTTGCATTTCTAGTTTTCTTGATTTTTATTTTTACTTTTCAACATTACTAGTTTTCTATTTATTGTTTATCTCCACTTTTGCATTTCCAATTGTTTGTTATTCTGCATTTTTGGTTTCTTCGTTTCTAGTTTTTTTTTATTTCTGTGTTTCTACGTTACTGGTTTTCCTATTTATCGTTTATCAATACCATGCAATGTAACTATATATTTTTTATAATTTTGTTACAAATCTCAAACAAATAGGCAAAAAGCAAAAATAAAAAAGCTAAAACTAAAAATCACAACAGAAAAACAAAAGTGAAGCCAAACGGTAATAAGTTTTTCATACACTTGATGCCACAATCAAATTCCAACAGCTTAGGCAACCAGGTTTCCTAGAACTGCGTCATTATTTTTTGATCCAACAAATACTATTGGCTTTGTTGATCATTTTGAATTAAAAAAAAAAACTCCTTGTCATATAGTGCGACCACTGCCATTTGGTTATAACTTTTGCCAGAAATTTCTTCTCCTACGTACATAGATAAATGCTTATATTGATTAGATAAAACTTTACTCGCATAAGCTATGGGATTACGTTCTTGTATCAGCATCGCACCAATGCCTTCCCCACTAACGTCAACTTCAGGCACAAACAAGTTGGAGAAGTCTGGTAAAGCTAATACCAGTTTAGAGGATAATGCTTCTTTTAACTTTTGAAAAGCTACGGTAACCTCAGCATTCCAATTAAATGCATTCTTTTTGAAGAGTTGGTAATATCCACAAAGACCAGGAGATCCTTTGTGTTCCTTTGACTGTGGCCAATCTTGAACTGCCTGAATTTTGTTCTGTCTGTGGAAAGCCCTTTAGACACTGATTATATTCCCTTAATACTCCCCATTTGATACTCCAATTCATGTGTTTGCAATATTTGGAGTACAATTTGAAGATGTTGTACATGTTAGATGAAGGTTCGACAATATACCAATATATTTTCAAAAAGAACTAGGACAAATTTCCTTAAATGCGACTTGAAGATAGAATTCATGAGGCTCTGAAACATTGTTACTGTTTGTGAGACTGAAATATATTATGAGAAATTCGTAATGACATTAATGTATCATGAAAGTTGTCTTGAGAACATATGTTTTGTACACCTGAATTTAATGGTAACTAGCACGAAGATCCAATATAGGAAAATAGTTCACTCGATGTAACTCATCAAACAACTCCTCCACTAACAAAATTGGTAATTTATTCTTTATTGTACACTGATTAATGGGGCATATAACCCACAAAAATTTCTAGAGCCATCTTTTTTCTTAATCAGGATTACCATCAAGGGGAAAGGGCTAACTCTATCTAATTATTCCTTGATTCATCATCTTTTCTACAAGCTCTTAAATCGCTCCTTTCTAAATCCTGAAAGTAATAGGATTTTAAGTTAACAGGTATATCGCCCTCAATAAGAGTTATTCGTTGATCATGGAACCTGTTAGGAGGTAAGCCCTTAGGTTTTAGAAAAACCTTAAACTATCCACCTAACAACAAATTCATTTGAGTTTTCTCTTCCTCTAGTTGCTAGGAATCCTTCAAATCTACCCTCTTTGATAGAAAATCATATTACATATCTTTAATTTTTGTTTGGCTTTTCTCTTAAATTGTCAAAAAATTGCATAACACATCATTAATCTTCCATAACCATGCCAATTCCTTTTATAGAACCCCCTTCAGATCCTTTTCTCTTCATTATGCAACTCTAATTTTCTTCCCTGCAACTAAAACTTCATGTTACCCTTTTGGTAATTACAAAGGCTATCATTGAGAGATAATAACCATTGCGTACCTATGACCATGTCAGTTCCTTTAATTTTAACTACCAACTCGTCTATTGTAAAAATTTAGCCATTCATTCTCCATCTGAAGTTTTTATACAATTGATGACATGAAATATGGAGGCCATCCCCTACGCTAATGATAATGGGTCTAATCTCCTCCAATTGTTAATCATCCTTCCTCCTATAATAAGTCTTTATCTATGATATTATGTGTTATAAGCGTATGTATGGTTCTGATGTTAACGTGAGCATTAAATCTCATTTTGTAATAGTTCAATGCACCCATACCAGATGTTACTTAAAATGATATCATTTTGTAATAGTTCAATGCACCCCATACCAGACGTTACTTAAAATGATATGGTTAGTTGATTTTCTTCCTCTATTCCCAGTTCCTCACATTGATCTTCTTTCTTTTAGCCATGTACATTTAAACATTTCTTTCTTACATTTATGGCCTGGTACGTACTCTTTGCAGAAGAAGCATAACCTTTTGGCTCGCCTCTCATCCAACTCTCTGCTTATAGTTGTCTTCATCAGCTTTGGCTCTGCATTGTTCTTTTTTCCCACATTCATTACAAGACGTGGCAATTTACTTGAGAGCCTCTTAAAAGATTATTTTGCAATAAAGCTGAATAAGAATTCCTTAAGCTACTGTTAAATCCTTAGCAATGCAGCATATACATCTCGTGCTTCACTGTTGATTCATATACCTATTGTAGGGTTCTGAGGTTCGAAATCTTTTCATGATATTTCATTTATCGTCTCGGTCCCTATAAAAACAAGCTAAGTATGGTTCTGAAATGACTAGTTTGTGAAATAACATATCAAATTTTGCACAGTATTCTTTAACATTTCCTAGTTGTCGGAGTTCCTTTAACTAGCCAATTGGGTCTTCCAACATAACATCTTCGAACTGTTGTTCTAACATAAAAATGTATTCCCCTTAATAGCGCAGTAACATGGTTAATTTTTCTTTTAAGTACAACTCATGCCATGCCAAAGTCTCCTTCTAGATGCCTCGCAACTAACCCAACGTTAATTCCTATAGATATTTGATCCAAGCTAAAGCAATTCTCACATTTAAATATCAATGCTCACAGCCCTTCAACCTTAAAAATAGAAAACTCAATCCTACTAAATTGCATAGGAATGTTATATTGATCTCTATGTGCTCCTTAAATACCGTACTTCAGCACTCGGCCATTCATATTCTCTCCTACTTTTCTTGTAACATTCTGCTGATGAATGTACAAAATCCACCTCCTCCTGCTCTTGTAGGCTTCTTTTATGCTGAAGCTCCATTTCTTACATATGAATGCAATTTGATGGATCATTTTAATAATCAACAGTATTTAGTAAAAGAAAAGGATAAGAAATAGACATGCTATCAAAATAAATAAGATACACTCAAGAATTTGTTGATTAAGTTAACCTTGTCACAATTTCAAAATCATAGGTTAACCTTGTCACAAGTTCAAAATCATAGGTACCCTAATCCCTCAAGACTTTACACATCTTTAGCTTAATCCTAGTGTTTAACTTTGGCATAAATGTGCACCTTTTGTATATTTGATACACAAATTTTTACTACCTGGTTTTTAATGACTAAGAGAAATGGAGCAGAATTAGTTCGAAGATCCCATATATTAATGCAAATTCATTGTCAAGATAGGAAGAACAAATATTCTAGAAACTATGAGAGGAAGAGCTTGGCCTAGGTGAAAATCACCAATTTATTATATCTATGACTAACCGTAACTCTAAATGGACCTTAAAAGTCTACCCAGCCTACTATGGACCAATTATATTACCCATGCATTCATCTTTGTTGGCTATCATTTAAGATGTTTATCTGACTATTTGGATAGACCCAAGAATGAAAGGACATAATAACAATAATTCATACTAGAATAACCTTGTTGATTACAATGCATTTGTTTGGTTATGGTGCCTATCTTAATTCTTATTTTCATTTATAATCAAGCATAAACTTCTACTTTTTGAGGAACTAAGACAAAGCTTAGAAGAAGAAATGGAAAGAGATCCCACCATATTTGTCATGGGTGAAGATCTAGGCCATTATAAAGGTTCTTATTAGGTGACCAAGGGATTGGCTAAGAAATATGGTCATCTAAGAGTTCTTTCCATTCTAATTGTTGAGAAATATTTCAATGGTATAAGTACTGGAGCTGCTATGATTGGATTGAGGCCATTAGTTGGGTGTATAAACTATTGGAAGTAGAAAAAGCAAAGTAGGCAGAAAATATTTGAAGATGATTTTTAGTAAATTTTGTTTTGTAGTTAATTATAGGAATTTTACAATACTACAACTCTTGCAGATGACTTTGCTTCTTCTTATTCATCTTCAAGAACATAAAATACATTTATATAGAAACCAAAAGATAATTTTGGAGTCTTAAAGAATTCTAGACTCTATTAAACAATTATAAATTCATAATTCCAAATAGTTAATTCAAAGACTTATTATGGTTCCAAGGATAACTGCAGATTACTTTTTAACACCCCTTATTAATTTGTAATTTTTAAGAAATTCTTGAACTGGTCCAACTTGTCTGAAGTGATAGTCTTTATGAAAATATCATTTGGTTAATCTTTAGTATGACTAAACTTCTAAGAAACTTTCATTTCTATTTACCATGTCTCTTATGAAATGATGAAGTATCTCAGTATGCTTGGACCTTACAAGAAACAGGTTTTTTAGTCATAGAAATAACTAACATATTATTACAGAAAATTATTAAAGGCTTTAAGATATCTTATAACAAATATGATAGAATTATCCGCAACCATATAGCTTCACATATTCCTTCACTTAATGAAGATAATGCAATACTTCTTTACTTTTTTGAACTTTATGAGATTGGCTTTCTTCCTTAAAAAAATAATTAGATGTCTCTTTTCCTATGATCAAGACTACCAGTCCAATCACTAATTAGTACAATCAGCTATTTTGTAATTCATTTCTTTCACATACTTGTTCCTGTAATATTTTATACCTTATAGATACCTTAAAATGCTCTTTACGATTGTGAAGTGAAGTTTACTCAGCTTTTTCATATATCTCAAAACCAAACTAACAAAGTGTACACTATCTAGTCTTGTGTTTGTCAAATTTATTAGAGAGCCAATAAGACTTCAATAAATTTTTAGTAAACTTTTTTGACCATAATTCTACTATAATTTTCATTTATTGCTATAGGCATCGTAGATGGCTTGTAATTCTCCTTGTGAAATCTTTTTAACAAGTTTGAAATATTCTTCCCTTAAGAGGTAAAATATCTTTTTTATTGTTTCACTTGTATGTTAAGGAAGTACTTTATAAGTCCAATATCTGACATGACATTCTCCTTCATATTTTTTAAAAGCTTCTATAATCTCAACATTTTTTTCTTATGTGAATTAGATCATCAACATATAAGCACACAATCAAAAAAATTAGTACCTTCTTTCATGATATAAAGTGACAGTTCATATGGATTTTTTTGGAACCTACTTTGATGAAAATAGGAATCGATCTTATTGTTTGATGTACTTATGAAGAAGATAACCCTTTTCCTCTTTTCATTTCATAATGTAACCTTAAGGTTGCTTGATGTAGACTTTTTATAATTCTCCATTAAGATATGCCAACTTCATATCGAGCTAAAATACATTTAATTCCAATTATACTGATAAAGTAAGCAACAATCTAATTGTCACCATATGAACAGTTGGTGAAAATATTTTATTGAAATACACACCAAGCTATTATAAGTAACATTTATCAATGAGTTATGTTTTATTTTTTGTATGGTGCCCTATGAATTAAATTTGATCTTATAAACCAATTTGATGCTAATACATTGTTTCCTTTCAGTTGTTCCACTAAGTCCCAATTATAATTTTGCTCAATCATGGCAATTTCTTCATCCATCTCTTTGTTCCAAATTTCTTCTTGTGAAGTTCCCTAAAAACTTTATGGCTCAATAGAAAGGAAAGCTGTAATTGCAAAATTGATAAATATTATCTAAAGAGCAATATCTATTTGGTGGAGTTTCTAATTTCAGTGCATCAGCTTGGATGTTGGTTCCAGAAGTTCCAATTTGTTTATTTCCACTTATTGGAACATATTTGTTTTACTGCATAAATGATGATGGCTAAAGAAAACCAAATGTTGGTGAAGTTTAGATTGCATTTTTCTTCCTTGCTGGCCTTCCTTAAAAAATAAAATCTCTTCAAACCACCATCTGATTTATTTTCTAATTAAAATTCATTGCTATAACTAAATAATAAATAAATTTCTCTTTTTTTATCAAATTTATCTCAATTTTTAGAAATAATTAGAGTGAATACAATGTATCCAAATACTTTAAGATGATTTACTATAGGCTTCTGTTTGTTTTATGGTTCATATGGCATCTATTCAGGGATCAATTGACAATTTAATAGCTATATCTTAAATCTATCTGGAAGTTTTTTGCATTTCAGCATGCTTCATGCCATCTCCTCAATAATTCTAATTTTTCTTTCTACCACTTCATTTTGTTAATAAGTATGTCGTATTGTGAGTTGTCTTTGGATTCTATTTTCTTTGAAATAGTGAAGAAAATACTTGTAAATGGGCTCTCCTCTATAACTAGTCCTTAGTGTTTGTCTTTGATATCTGCTTTGCCTTTCTGTAAGATCTTTAAATTTTAGAAATTAAGAAAATGAATTTGATTTTTTAAAGAAAATAAATCCAAATAATTCAAGTGTAATGATCGACAAAAAGTAAGAAATATCGACTATTACTGAATGATGGCGTAACATTTGGATCGTATATATCTGCATAAACAAGATTTAATGGAGCGTATGCTCTCCAAGTTGTATTGGGAAAAAGAAGTAGATGCATTCTCCTATAAATGCATCCTTTACAAACTTTGTTTTCTTATTTTTTTTGGACAAAGACCAGTAACCACATTCTTTTACTTCAAAAGTTTAAGTCCATTCTTAATCAAGTGATTGTATCTTAAATTTTAAAGATACAAATCATCAACAATCTCATTTCTTAAAACCATATTATGAAAAATTTTCATTTGGAGAGGAAATTTTACTTGTAACATTCCATTATCCCATGGTTAGGGTTAGAACCCTAGGATATTATATATGAGAGTTTATTGAGAATTTAGAAGTACATTTCATGCATTATATGGCATGCACATACATGTGAATAATGTTGTCACTTATGAAAATAATTATACATGCATTCATTGACATTTTTCGAGTATAAGTGATTTTAGTGTGATTAAAGTGTGAATTATGGATTAATTGTCTTGAAAATTGAATTGGTGTGTATTCGAATTAATTTTGCATTTTGATGACATTTCAAATATTTTAGAAATTTATCAAAAATTTGGAGTATTTTAGACTAAGGAAAAATATAAAAATAAGAGACAAATGGAAGTGTGACATTTGGTAGCTTAAATTTGTGACAAATGGACTAGTAATTAATTAACAAATGGACAAATTATTGTGTGACAAGTGGACCAATATTGGAGTGACATGTGAACTACTTAATTAGTGACTAATGGTAGCATCTTGAATGGAGCAGTGGCAGTATCTTGAGTAGACAAATGGAAGACATGCCTTAGGACAAATGTTGTGCTATAATGGTGACACCTAGCATGTGATGTAGCAAGTTTCTGCAGCAGAGTTTTACTGCTACTTTCCTTCAGTTCCTTCACCAAAATTGCTCATTCTTCTCTCTGAAAATTTTCCTGAACCCTAGCCAAATTGTTGCACCAAAACGAACTTTTTACCTTACACCAAATAGCCAAGAAAACTAGCTGAAAGTTACCTTCATCTTGCTGTCCAAAAACATCTTATTTCCATCTTAAGTTTATGATGAATCTTGCATGCTTGAAAGCTTAATGAATTTGGAATTTTGAACTGAGTTGGAAGCCTAAAAGGTAAGTAACAATCTGAGCTTTATAACATGTTAAATGGTATGAGAA
>JANZXP010000002.1:26556582-26566812 GCA_027576715.1 Erythroxylum flavicans
CGAAAAACCTACCAAAACTCCCCGACGTTTTCATAAAACGTCACGAATTTTTCAAACTTTTCGTGACGTTTTAAAAATGTCGCGAAAAGTTTGAACAATCCGCGACGTTTTACCAATAAAACGTCACGGATTGCGTTCATTTTTTATAGTGACTGGAAGAATGGACAGTTGTTCAACCTGCACAGAATGTGACAGCTGTTGAGCAGCTGTGCGGTAGAATGGATGTATTCTTCCTCTTGTTGTGGCAGTGTCATGTTTGTCGTCAATTAATATTTCCCTTAAAAGGATGGTTGATATTAATGGTCTTCAGTTCGGTTGGCAATTTTTCGTGGAGTCAAGTTATTCTTTCCGTTGCTGGCAAGCAGGCCAATAGTTAATATTGAACAACTTCTAGTTACATATGTGGAAGAAATGACATGATCTAACTGATGAATATTATCTTCAGATGCTAAGTTATCTTTTGCTTACACCTTGGACTTCAACATTTGCTTATTTTTCGCTTGTTTTAAAAGCTTTATATCCTCGAAGCTTGATAATGAGAACTTGACTTCAAAGGTAGATGATTAGCATCCAAATAGAAATAGACGACGAAGTTGACAGCTTTGTTGGTAGTTGTTCTAATATTTTTTTGCAGCGACTGTTCAATAATTTACAAATTACTCTTCTACGCATTGAATTAATAACATATAATCACTTGACAAGTGCTATCCTTCTGAACGTAAATCACTTTTTGGGATGAAACAGTACTTTATTTGTCCAACTTCTGTTGGGGAGTAGGTAACTCTCATTGGCATATAATTTGGAAGTCCTAATGTATAGGGAGGGACAGATGGGCTTTGGGTTCAAACTCAACAATCTTTCCATAAAGTATCATGCTCTGAGCCGTTTACAAATTGGGTACCTTAAGACAATTACAAATTGATTTTATCTTTATTTTCGTTCTAATTAGCATTACATTTAACTCTGTTTTTTTCTTAACCTGGAAAAAAGCGATGTATCTGGACAAAATATGTTCCGTCACAATTTTGCGTTCACATTAAACATGATAAAAGTTTATCCAAAGATTTCACGGTCACATTGAATGATTGGCTCCACCTAAGAGTCTCTTTGTCTCTAGGCCACTTCGTAGCAGACAAACTTCCTTTCTTCTTTGTCGCTAAAGCTGCTGATTGTAGACAACGGAGAAGAACTTTACATCCCGCTTCTATTATGTCCTAAACATGCGTAAACATGTCTTGCCAACATGTGAGTGTTTCAACTAAGAACATGGGCCTATGGGTCCTCTCTGCAACTGACAACCGCATTCAGTTTGCCCAGTGCCCATTGCCTTTCCTACCCCGATCAGATTAGCAAGACACCTAACTTGGTTAGAGAAAGTGTTTAACATTGCACAAAAGTGGTTTCTAGCTTCTTCAATACTAAATTTTCACTTCCAAGGAACTAGTAATTTTATCTCATAGCATAGAAACACAGCTAGAAATCTCTCCCACGATGTAGTTACTGTAGCTACTGAAGCTTGCATCTACTGATTCCCCTCTCAGATTGCTTCCACTTGCATTGTCCTCCTTCATTTCTCTTATCTTCTCATCTTCTACTCACTACTTCACTCTGCCTAGATTGATTCTCCTTTTTCCTCATGTTCCTGTCCTTGTCCATTAGTCTTTAACGTGCTATGGTAACATGCCCTATCCTAAAATATTGACTAAGCGGCATGTTCAACACCTCACGGTAACCCTTCAATTGATATTTGATTTAACTAGAAAATTCCCGTAGAGCTAAGCCTATTGACCTTTTTAGTCAAAAAGCTTTAAATCAATATTCATAAATATAAACAGTGGAGTTTTTTAAAAATCATTTTATTAAAAATTTCGATAGTACAACAACCGTATTTTGACATCCCCAAAATTTTCAAAATCTCTATAAATAGTCAAAACACTTCTGTGTTCACACCCATTTCTTAACTACAAATTTTGGACTTCAGGTCCACTCACAACCATTCTCAACAATTAAATCAATTGATTTTAAAAAGCTAAAACAAATTTTTGCATTTCATTTAAAAACCTTTACATACGTGCCTTCTTTACACAAAATACATTGTAAAACATATTCATTGATCAGAAATAGATACATTGTCCTCAAAATATATTCATTTTCGTTTCTTATAATGAACTTCTTTTGCCAGTAGATTTCCACACTTCGTCGTGACCTTTGGGGGGAGGCTTTTGTTGATCAGAAATAGATACACTGTCTTCAAATAGTTTATTTCCATCCCTAGCCTTATAATTGGAATCTCATCAGGGAGGTCTTTTGACATATCAGTGCTCACACAAATGCCAGCGAAGCCAATTCTCCTTTTCTTTGTTATATTTTCATTTAAACAAAGACGTTTCCTTATATAGCTTACTATAAAGCTAAGCCCCTGAGTTGTCCAATACTGAAGTGGGACATTATGGAAATTAATCCATAAATGAATGTTTTGTAGCTTGATTATTTCAAGATTCAAACCCGGTTGCTAGGATTGCAAGAATAATGGTTGATTGTCAATATGCCATGGACCCTCCTCCAAGATATTGAGAGCTACAAGGCTTGAAGAGAAAGTGAAAAGGATAAGATTTTCTAAAAGTAAGAGGATCTCAGCCAGTACTCCATTTTTTCTAAAGATTAAAGGCCCATTTATGTATAATAGGAAAATGGAGTCTTTGATCAAAGAAAAGACCAACAAAAGTTGAATCCCAACTTCAATCACTTTCTTTTTAGATTTCAACATCAAGGCATCCTATCAGCCATTTGGCGCCTTAGGCAAGTTAAACAGAAGGGTGGAAGCATGTTGATCACCCACAACCTGCTTCCAACTCGTAGTTGGAGGTTGAGGAGTTGGAGTCAAGGATGGGGAACTAGCTTCAAGGATTGCCTACTTACCAAGGGAGGGTGTAGAGGGTGGAAAATATGGAAATTCTACACTTACTATAACTGTAATAGGCTACATGGAAGAGGTTCAGGCAGTTCAGAGTAGCAACAGTACATAACAACTTTTAGTCAATCTGTTAGAGAAAATAGTAATTAAAAATGGTTAAAAAAGCTTTTGGTGGGAGTTAGGCAAATAGTAGAATGAAACAAAGCAAAAGTGGCTAAATGCAAAGAGAAGCAAAGAAAAAAATGAAAGGGATAAATGAGGTAGCTAGAGGACAAATGAAAATAGATGGAGGTTGAGAAATCAAAGGTAAGAGCCATTGAAAGACAAGAGAGATGGAGGTTAAGAAATCAAAGGTAAGAGCCACTGAAGGAGAACAGAGATGGAGGTACATCTGAGGCCCTCATTAGGAGAATCTTTCCCTTCCCAATTGACGATATGACGATCTCTGGTATATTTTCCAGTTTAAATTTTATATCTCCATAATAAGTATTTATGTCTTCTTCATTTTAATGAGATATTTTCCTCAATGCTCTCCTTATGACTTCCGACCTAATGAAGATTTGTTTGCCTTTAGCTTTCTTCAAGCATGTATTGAAGCTTTCAGTTACATTGTTGGATATAATATCTCGCCTAGAACTTATGTAAAAAGCATATTTTTACCATCTCCTTTTTAGCTACTTCTTTAATTGATCATATGCATATTTTTTAGTAATTAAAACTTATTCACATGCATTTCCCAACCACACATGTAAACTTAGCTAGGCATTACATTTTTTACTAGGCTTGATTTGAATAAGCTTCGACCAAACTCTAGCATTTTTTTTACTTTTAAGCTTTAGGTTGGGCTTGGACTTGGGATCTATTATACTAACCCAGCCTGACCTAAAGCCTTAACTACACATCATTGGAATTATGTGTTTTTATGCTAGAAAAAATGATGTTGTTTAGCTACACATCAGTGGAATCATTGTGATAGTAAAACAAAATCATTTCAACATGGACACAAAATCCCCTCTTCAACCAATAATGAATTATTATAAAGTAATTAAAACAAAAAACCTCTTTTAGTCCTTCCTTCTTTTCTACAAATTATCGTACTATGCCTCACCTCTACTCACCTCAGAACTCGTTATTCATTAAACACCACAAGCTTGTTTCATCCTCTTATCTTACTATGTAACCATCTTGAATTCTTTTTGTGAATTTCTTTCTATTTTGCATATCTCCAAAAACATGATGAACATAAGAATGACTACTCTTTCGTGACTTAAAGCATATCATTGTTTGACTTTCATCTTCTTTTATGTGGGTTTTCATGGAAATGTACTATATCTTGTTTCTAAATATTATGAGTTAAGGACATCTATTGATCTAAATCAGTCGATTCCCTATGGATTCTTTTAGTATTATGATATATTTAATAAAATTACCCTACCTAATTTTTTACTAATTGTAAAGTAGGTCTTTTATAGATTTTTTTCTTAACAAATTGTAAAGTAGGTCTTCTATAGATTTTTTTCTTAACAAAAAATAAATGAAAAACGGTCGAAGAAAAACTCAAATTCTCAATATGAATTTCTTTCATTAATCTTGCATGCTTTAAAACTCCAATATTTTGATGCTAAGAGTGTAAGCTTAGGAGCTAAAAATGCTATCAAGGTGAAAGCTTGCATGATTCTATTGCATATGAAAACACAGGTTAGTGATAGGTTATATAAGTAGTGTGTGAGAATAAGTTATAATATTTATTTATCTGTTCAATAGTAGCCTATTACCATTTTACAATGTCAAGCTAATCAAAATTCTTGTAAAAATTTTGATTCAAACCTCTGTTTTAGTGTTTAATGGCTAGTATGCCTATAAGTTACATATGTCTATTGGATTTCAGTTACTTATTATTCATTTTAGTCGATGAAGAGTAAATTTTTACAATTGAGGTTTTTTTTCAAATCTACACTTTTTCGTTCAAAAAAATCTTAGTTGAAAGGCATGTTCTCTTAATGTTAGGTACCAACTTTTATTAGAAATTGTTAAATCTTTAAGAGTAGGGGTTGCTAAAGGTAATCCACTTAATAATATCTATAAATTAATTCCTAATTTTAATATTTGTTTAAAAACAAATTTGATGGATAAATTTAATAGTTAAATTTATACATATAAATATTTATTAAAGTGTATGTATGTAAATAATCATTAAAGTTTCCTTAATTAACTTATATGATCATTAAATTTATTATGAATACATGTAAATGTTTATTAAAGTGTACATATACATATAAATTTATATAAATGACTTATATGCTCCTTAAATTTAGAATGTGTACATGTTAGATGTTCATTGAAGTGTATATATACATATAAATGTCCATGAATAACTTATATGCTTAAATGTGTTGATTGTTTCGGATGGATGAGCACCTTCCTTCAGTGGAGAGTTATAATCTGGTATAAGACAATAAACCATCGAAGAATTCTAGTCCAATATCTAGTCGTAATATACTATATGAAGAAATGATTTAGGAAGTGATGTTTGGAATCATTTTACCAAGACTAGATTAAGGGATTAAGTTGAAAAGGTCAAATATAAAAAAATCTCATTTAAATAGACACATGGAGTCATATAGTAAAAAGAAGATAATATTAAGAGGTCTTACATTTTCTACCCCTATCCTAATGAAAGGAAATAATGAAATGACTACTACAGGTTATGACAAGAACACATCAAAGTTTTTAGTAACTAAGATGATCATTAATGATGAGAAGCCACACTTTATTATCAATAGTTAAAAATTTTAGATATTGCTCACTTCACTCCAATTGACCTTTAAGATCCCAACTAAGAATATTATTAAAAAAGGACAATTTTAAGATTTATGATGATCAAAAAATGAAATATTAAAGATGCTATTGAGTATTTATAGAAAGGTAGCTATGACATCGAATATGTGGATGGCTAATAACCAACATAAGATTATATTGATAATGATTAGATTTTATGTAGTCGACTAATGAGGTAAAATATATTCCTTAATATTGCTACCATCTATTTATTGATTATGTTATAATTGATATCTTTGATGATTTCAATCAATCAATTTATTTATATGTCGAAACCACATACAAATGAAAGGTTAATAACAATAATGGTGAAATGCTTAATAGATTGGAACATCAACACCAATCTGTCAACCATAATTCTAGACAATTATAGAACAAACGATGCTATAAAAGAAATATTTAAGAACAAGTTACCGGATGGGAGTTTATTGATTGTTAGAAGGTTATTTTATATGTTTTTCACGCATATCATAAATTAGATTATGAAGGATAGGTTGGAGGTACTACAGGAAGTGATAGAGGCAATTTAAAGTAGTATAGTGTAATTGGATTATTCAATTATTCAACCATATAGAATTCAAAATTTAAGATGTTGGAGTCAAAAAACAAGTATATTGGGTTATTTAATAGGTTGAGACAAAGAGATTCGTTATACTTGCTTGAGGATAGAAGAGTAATGGGAGTTGGCTAAATCATTTTGTACAAAGTTGGAGATATTTTAAAATGCCACTGATTTGTTTTTAGGAACAAAATATCCTAACTTCACACATTTATTTTAGTTGCATGTGTGAGATTAAGTAAGCTTTATCTAGTTAGTTGTTTGATTCTAATAAGGTGATCCAAGTAATATTAGATTAGATGATGGAGAAAATCATTTCTTATTAATCTATGGCAGGACAAACTGTGGCAGTTATTTCAGTTTTAGACCTAAGATATAATATGGAGAGATTATATTTTTATTATCAAAAGATGTATGGTAATTAGGCTTAAGCACATCTTGATACCACTGAACAAGTATGGTATGATTTTTTAATGATTATCAAATAAGATTGGATAAAGATCAAGATTGTAGTATTTTAGTATTAGCTTTAGCATTACCTTCAGTTTCCTCTTAATCTAATGTTAATATAACTAGCATAAGTCTTGAATCGGCACAATCATCAACGAAAATAAGGATATTCTTCTTATAGTAAGATGGAGTTGAAATTTTATTTGGACTTAAGTATTGTGACCGTGGTTGAAAAAGGTGCAATTAAATGTATTGTTATAGTTAAAAAAAAAAGTGTTATTTCGATCATGCAAGTAATTGCATTAGATCTTTTAACAATTCTTGCATCTACTATTGCTTCAAATTCTACTTTTAGTACTGACAATTAATAGTTAGTCCTCATTATGCTTGACATCATCCTAATACTATGGAAGCCCTTATACATGACAAAAGTTGGTTAGATGATGAAGATATTTAAGGTAGACTTTATTCTTTGTGATACGTTAGTTTTGTATACCTTGATAATTTTAACAAACATATATTATATTTTCTTATATTGCGCTTTTATATTGATACATGTATAGAGACCAATCTTCCTATTGAAAACTTTTTGAAAAAATATTAAATGATGAAGGTATATTTCATTTTTAATTATATGTGTTGAATATCCATTTAATACAATTATTGTATAATTGGGTACAATTTACATAATAATTTTTCTATATGTGGATGAAGTAGTGAGAATTTTTGATAATCCTAATTATAACAAATAATTATCCCCTTTCCTCTACTTTTGGTTGGTTTTCTTTAATCTTTACTTCTCGGTTTACTAAATTTTTCATATGATTTTTTTGTAACTTTTTTGTTTAGGTAACAGCACCATGATACATTTTAGTTTTGACAATAACAGGATTTTGATAACAGAATTGTGAAAGTCATTGCATAAGCATACTCATGAATTGATATTATCTTCTCATGTTTTAAATACAACAAGCATGACGATTAATTATTAATTGTCATATCTTATTGATTTAAATGTTAACCCATCTTTTGAGTTACGTTAGTCTCCTTAAACCATTAAAATTTATTTTACTTAGACATAATGAATGAGAAAAGACCAAAATTTAAAAATGTTATAAATTGAAGATAGGAATTTTAAAAGGAAGATTGTTTTATCATTAGATAAGTAAAGAGTGAAAAATAAGAAATAACAATTTAAAATGAAAATTAATTTTAAAGAAATTAAGAAAATATATTCTAAGTAATTTTTTCAAAAGCAAAATATTAGACTTAGCAATATTAATTCAACAAAGAAATGAAATAAATGTGGATTCCTTATTAAAGTTGAGACAATTGACAAAAATGACGAATTTAGAAGATTTAAGACTATATTTGAAAATAGAACTTAAAGCGTATAATATTAGGGAGTTGGTCCAATTTAAAAAAATGAAAGATCTAAAAAACTTTTTATATAAACTAACATAACTTGTTTTTGAAAATGGGTTTGAGGATTACAAAGTATATTATTACATTTTTAAACAATAATTTTCTCTTTTAGCAAACGTATTTACAAATTGATACGATGTACTTTTATTATATATTTCAAATTTAAGTGGAAAAGTTCATTACTATATCTAAAATAATTAGTGAAAGTGTTTGAATTATTTTTCAATCACTTAAAACTAAGTAATATTCATGATACATATTATTTGTAGTTTCAATATTTTCAATTTTTAATGAAATATTTTATTAAATATTATTTAAATTAAATGAAATGATATATCATTTAATAGTGAAAATAAAAAATGATTAGCGTAAGCGCGATCAGGCCGACAAAACCAAACTAGGCTTAGACCAAAGGCCATTGCCTTGAAGCCCGATTAGGCTTCAAGTCTCAAGCTAGGGGGTTTGAGCCAAACCCGACATTATGTCATGCCTACACTCAGGTGCTACACGTCATATTTGATCCTTTTTCCTTTTGTTCAATTTATTATATTAACTTTTCATATCACAATGCTTTAAACAATATATGTGATCATAATGAGAACTTATTTTCAAATAGTTGTTGGAGTCCTTATAAGTATTGATACATATAATCAAACATGGTTAAAGTATTATAAACTTGACCTTTTATCTATCAAATATGAATACTAATTTTCTATTGTCATATATACCTTAGAGAAAATATTTAAAGAACTATTCCACCTCTACTACAAGATCACAAGGCAATTTGCGACATTTTAAAAACATCACAGAATGTCAAAAAACATCACAGAATACAATTCGTGACATTTCAAAAAACGTCACTAAAAATATCGCGAAATGTGGTGTAGGTAAAAGGTTTCTGTGACATTTTATGTAAAATGTCACAGAAAACACTGACATTCTGTGACGTTTATAAAAACGTCATTGAAAGATTCGACTTTCCGAGATATTTTAAACAAACGTCACCGAATCTTTCACATTATGCGACATTTTAGGAAATGTCACAGAAAGCCACATTCTGCGACGTTTTAAAATATTTTAGAAAAAAGTCTCGGATACACTTTTCTCTTTTATTTTTCACTTTTCTGAAAATAATTTTAATTTAATAATTTTCCAATTTTAATAATTATTTTTTAAATAACAAATTTTTTAAAATCTTATTTATTTACTAACTATTCAATATTTTTTATCAATTTTATTTATCTAATAATTTATTTAATAATTCTTCAATATTTAGTATATCATTAATTTTAATAATTACTTATGTATCACAAGAATTTCATACGTGCAGACAATTTATTATTTAATTGCAATTCTCAAACATGTCATAATACATTAATTAATATAAAAAGAACGTGATAAGTGTATAATATATAAATATGAGTACATATATCTAATCTAAACGAATATTATGTGTAGCACATAAAAGTTATAAGAGCTTTTTTTGTTGTTCAAATTCAATTCATTATTGTTCGACTTCGGTAGTTAATCGATCCTGCATTTGTTCAGCTTTTTTATTCAATTCATTGACTTTAGACTGTAACTCCTGATTAACCTTCTTCGACTTCTTTAGCTCATCTCGAAGTCTCTTTCTGACCGAAGTCTTCCCTTGTGGTTGAGGCCCATCTATCATGCCAACAATATAATTAGATCTAGTGCCCAAGACTTTGTCGCACACTTCATCCACTGTCATCGGATGACCTTGTTCTATTAAATCTGCCAATTCCTTACACATTAATTCCTGCAAAAATTATGAATTAATTAGATACATAGTCTCATTTAAGAAATATTTATAAATGAACTATGTACTCACCCATTTTCTCTACATTCGGTAGTTGCCCATTGACCTTTACTTTCATCATAATGAGTGTGATACCATAGCTTCATTCGGTCACACTCTTCTCCATCTTTGTCACTCTGTTGTATAAAAATATATTATTAGTAATATTTATTATAAATTTTGAAATGTCAATCAAAGTAAAATATAATTAAAAAGATAATAACT
>JANZXP010000002.1:26566912-26579068 GCA_027576715.1 Erythroxylum flavicans
ATACCTATTATTTGCTTTTTTCGTTTCTTTCTTCTCCATTTTTTACTATTCCATGTGATCCAAAAATAATTGTCCAATAAACGACAAATATATAAGAAACTACCCATTGATATTATCCAAGCAATTTTTATTTAGCACATTCTAATTCAGTTGGGCATTAACATTTTGCAAATCTCATTGTGCATTTGTTTAGTGAAAACCTGTTAGTATTCGTTAAAAAAATTAGACAAAGAAAGAACTAGGCATGTCAAAGGGCTAGGCTGGGCCCGAGCCTTCATAAAAGAATTTCGGGCGGGCCAGGACCACCACCTCGGCGGACTGGAATGGCCTGGCCCGTGGCCCAGCCCGTGTGTGCCAAAGCGGTCTGTGGGTAAGCCCGTGGCATGGCTCGCCCAACCCGCCCGAGCTATAGGCTACCCATTGGGCCTGAGTTGGCCCAAGCGTTTAATACATTTTTAAAATTTTTTGTTTTAAGACAATATCAAAACGTTGTAGTTGTATTTTTTAAAATTCATAAAATATAAATTATAACATAATCGTTTATAGTGAAATATAAGATGAAATAATCCATAAATTATACAAAAATATTTAAATAAAATAAAAGATATAAAATATGAACCAATTTATATTTATTAAGAATATATAACAACGATAATGTTGTCATAATTACTCCCTGTACAAACAAGTCAATTTGAAGTTTTTATTTTATTTTTCATATTTAGACAATGTATACATTATGCATATATGTATTTATATTAATCTTAAAATGTATTAATCACTTTGTTACTCGTAATGTATCAATTCCAAAATAATATATAAGTATTTTTTAAAATTCATAAATTATAAATTATAACATAATCATTTATAGTAAAATGTAAGATGATCACAAAATAACCCATAATTATACAAAAATATTTATATAAAATAAAACATATAAAATATGAACCAATTTATATTTATTAAAAATATAGAGCAATGATAATGTTATCATAATTAATTAATTATTCCCTGTACAGACAAGTCAATTTAAACTTTTTATTTTATTTTTCATATTTCATATATGTATTTATATTAATCTCAAAATAAATTATTCACTTTATATTTATTAATCCTACTGTATCAGTTCCAAAATAATATATAAATATTTTTTAAAATTCATAAGTTTTGAATTATAACATAATCATTTATAGTAAAATGTAAGATGAAATTACCCATAAATTATAAAAATATTTATATAAAATAAAAGATATAAATACGAACCAATTTATATTTATTAAAAATATATAGCAATGATAATTTTGTCATAATTATTCCTTGTACAAACAAGTAAATTTAAACTTTTTATTTTATTTTTCATATTTAGACAATATATACATTATGCATATATGTATTTATATTAATTTTAAAATGAATTAATCACTTTATTATTCCTAATGGATCAATTCCAAAATAATATACAAGTAATTCAGTTATAAAAAAGTACAGTATATTATATTGAAAATATCTATTATTTTATTGAAACTAGAATACATTTTATAAATTCTTTTGATTTGTTTTTATAAATTTTTTTATATCATTAAGTCAAAAATAGTTCTTTTACTTTTTTCTCTAAAACCATTATATTCTAATTAATCTAAATTTATGTTCATAAATTTTTCTCCTATCTAAATTCTAATATTAGAAGGTTCATTTCTACCTAAGTCACTATAATTAAAAGTTTGTTAAGAGTAATTCCTTAGATCCTTAATCGAAACCTTGATATAGGATATAAGTATTACTCTAAATCCTTATCATCCTTAAAGTATTATAAGCATATCATATTTCATAAAATTTATAAAATTTCCATCTTTTTTCTTTTTAATATATATATATTTAAATTATAACAACATTTAATTAATTAATTATGATATAATAAAGTTATTAATTTATCGAATATTAAATTACGAAATATTTATATCTTTTTATTAAATTAGTTCATATTTCATTTGAATAAAACTATAAGTCACTAAATGAAAGGATAAAATCACTAACTTCTTCATGTTTTAATTAATATTTTTGGTGTGATGACAAACTGATGAGTTAAATGTCAATACAGTTTGTGTTAAAAGTCAATAAGTCATGATTATATTAAAGGGTATTACATACATTTGGAAATCATTACTGAAAAATACAAAAATTAAAATGTTGAGATGTATGTAATGGTATGATTATTTAGGAAATTTAATTTAATTAATTAGAAATTTGTATGAAAAGTTATTAAGTTTATAGTTATAGTTAAGAAATTCAATTAAATTAATTACAAATTTTTAATTTACTTAAATTATTTATTAATTATAATAAGAGAGAATTGATAAAAACCAAATTCATTAACCATAACAAATTTTGTTGTACACGAATGATTGTCTAAACAATTTTACAAAAAAAAGATACAATTAGGATATCAGCAGCTGGATAGATTGGAGAGTGGAGACTGAAAGAGCATCATATGATTCTAATTGTACTTGTTGATAAGGTCGTCAACAGACACAGTTTGGATCCAGTCATTTGTATGTACAAATATTATATTTTGTAATATAATATTAAAATAAAAATAATATTTAATAATGTAATATTATTATATAAAAAGAAATTTAAAAATACCTTCATGTTCATATATTTGATCAAAATAACCTTCCATAGGTCGATTAATTTCACTAATCCCCTCTACATTAATACATGTGGCTGTAGGAAAATAAAAAGCATAAGATTAAGTAAGATAATATAAAGGTAAATAAAATAAATATAATAAAAAGAAAAGAATTTACCATCAATATCTGCATTATTTAACTAACTTGGTGCACACATAAGAGCTTCCACAATGCGATAATGAAGTTGAGCACGATGAGGAGTAATGACCTAACCATTAGTACTAAATGTAGAATCTAAAGCAACAGTTGACGATGAAATAGCTAACAAGTCTCGTGCAATGGCTTGCATGATCGGATAATTGTATGTAGACGTTTTCTACCATAACAATATATCGAACGACTCACCTTTAGTTTCAGGAACACACTCCTCATAAAAATATCTATTGAACTCCATCGTACTATAAGATATCCTATCCCTTTCTCTTTTAAAAAATTTGAAAGAGAATCTTTCAATAATGGGTTAGAAGAAAAGCTTGAGCTTGAAATTAAAGCCTGAGTTGAACTGCTAGTATACAGATCATGAGTTTGTTGCATTCTGGCTTTATAATGATGAAACAATTGATACCATAATTGTTTCATGGTATGTAGGCATTCTTGAGCTTCACCACTATACAATACATTATATATATATTCAACTCTATCCATCTTGTATCTCCTGCAACACATATAATACTGCAACAATATTACCAACCTTAGACTAATAAGAATTAAACTTCTTCGTCATCCGCTCTGCCATCGTCTGAATCATTTTATTGGAGTCAAACATCCACAATCCTAAAACATGCTTTATGTTGGACATAATGCTAAAGATAAAGTGCAAAGTTGGATATTTTGTTCCTGAAAACAATTCAATCTAACTATTGAATAATTTCAACTTCATACAAAGTTCTTTAGCCAAGTCCTATTGGTCCTCTGATGGTATGCAGGTATACTGAGGATATCTTTCGGCTAATCTAATAAGTAGCTGAGCATATGGGATTGTCGATTCCAACATCTTAAAGGTTGAGTTCCATCTAGTAGGATAAACCAAAACCAACTTCTTTGTGCAAGGAATGCATAAAATTTTTGCAACATCTTCAAAATTTTCAATTCTTTTAGGAGTTGTACTTTAATATAAAACACTACTCTGAATATACTTTTTTGCTTCCTTTATTGTCTCTAAACCAACACCTTTACAATCAAGTTAAGAATATGCGTAAAACAATGCATCTGAAATAACTTAACTCCAGCCAATAAGCTCCCAACCCGTATCTTACCTTTCAACTTCTTAATCATAGCATCATTTGTGCTACAATTATTGACTATGATGGAGGAAACTTTGTTGTCAATGTTCAAACTCATCAAATAGTCTTTCAACACGTTTGCCAATTTTCACTTGTGTGCAGTATCGACACATAAATGAACCTATCATGAAAAAGCATAATAATATAAATCATAAATTCATTAAATAATGAAAAAAGTAAATGAAAATAATATTAAAGAATATAAATTACCTCAAAAGTCTATTGCATAACTTCCAATCATTATCAATATAATGTATCGTTACCACCATGTAACCCTTCTGTAGGTTATCGATTGTCCATATGTCCGTTATTATGGCAATTCATCTTTGAAGACTCGACAATGCTCTTAATGTTTAGCTCTTGTTGTCCTCATAAATTTTGAAATATCTTTCCTCACTGTATTCCAACTTGGAACCTTGAAATTTGGTTAGAGTGAATTGAGAAATATCCTAAATCTCTTGCTTTCAACGATAGCCAATGGTTGTTCATCTCGAATTACCATAATCGCCATCAACATTTTTGATCTATTATTGTCAAAAATTGTTATGGTCGTTTCATTCAAACAACCAACAAAGTTGTTATAGCTAGGTCAAATTACCAGTTCCAATATATGCTACACAGAGTTTTAGTCCTCTTACTTCAACATGGGAATGCTTGACTGGCTCAAAAGTTGGAAGAGTTGATACATTGATCCTAACATTGGTTTATGCCCTACAGCCAATCGCTTTGGTAATAGTTTAGTGACAAATTATTTAAAGGCATTCTTTATCTTGTACATGTTTAGATGTGTGATAAAGTCCATGAGATAATTGTACATTGCAAATGAAATTATAATGAGATTATAATTATGAGATTCATATTGCATTTATGTATTATTCGTAAATGTTCCTAGTCATTGTTCTATTAAGATTAGACATTAATAGAATGTCAAAAGAATAGCACACAATTTATTTTTCCTTATGAAAGAAGTAGTCGATCTCATAGGCTAAAGTATAGAGATACTTAAACAAACATGTGGGTGATTGTTAGAGAACAAGTTCACTGAACAGACCTGATATGAGAAATCTATTTGAAACATTACTTATACATCTATAGAATTCTGATTGTGATGATTGTATAAGTGATCCTTTACTTTGAGGACACCAAAGTTATCTTTTATAGGGATTGCTATATTTTGATATTATCTATGACCTATTTAATCATTGGTTAGACAAGCAGTAGTCATTAGATGTAACTTGAATTATATGAAGATAGTTATATGATCAAGATAGGATTCATCACCCTAAAGTAATTAGGAAGAATGTTTCGTTGTTCTCGATTAGTATTGAATTAGGAAATCCTTGGCCAAGGTATAATGACGTTTTGTAAATAGTTTACAAATGTCATTAATTGAATTGATAGCTGATGGCGGAGAACTAACTTGATTTGACTTAAAATAGAGTAGACATTAATTCGATGCTCTATGTCTAATTAGAACATTGTATGATAAAAGGATTCAATTATACAAAAAAAATATGCAAGGAAAGGTTAGTCAAAACTACTTTGACATTCCTAAATATTCAGATGGTCATGAAACGTTGCTAGACGCCAATCTTGATCTATGATTATAAATTGTTTAATTAGAGAATTAAAGATAAATTGAAAGAAGTTTTAATTTATCTAATTCTAATTATGAATTAGACTTATAATTTATAATCATTCCTAACATATTTGGGAACCTAATGGGTCTCACATATAGAATGGGTTGAAGAGAAAAATTAATTTAATCAAGTTAGACTTGATTATAAAATTTGAGAAATTTTATTATTAAATATAAGATATTTAATAAATAAGGATCAATATGAGATATTAAATCTTATATGGGCATAATTGGTATTTAATTAGAATTATTTTTCATTTTAATTAAAGTCTAATTAAAATTAGAATTTAATTTCAATTTAATTACTAAAACGTCCAAAGCTTATTATAAATAGGCTTAAGCTCTATGGAGCTAGCACTTTTTGCTTAATCTTTTTTGTAAGAGTTATAAAGTTCTCTCAACTCATTCTATGGATACCATTAGAAGCTGGACATTTGTGCAGCTACGATGGTTGAGACAGATCAGTTTTAGAAACAGTTCGAAGGATACAACAAGACTATAATCAAGCTTCAGAATAAGGTACGAATTTAGATTCTCGCTTTATTATGATTATGTGTTAATCATTTTATAGAATTAAAGTGATCTTGGTTTTCAGAAAATCAAAATACAAAAAAGTTTCGTAATTATTCCGCTACGATTAGGATCAAATTTCGAACTAATTTTCCAACAGTAATGTGTGCTAGTTTTACCATTTCAACAGTATTCTGTCTTGATGAAACTACAATTAGTGCACATTACTGTTGAAAAATTAGGTCGAAATCTTCATGCTAAAAAGTTTGTTTGCCATCTCAAGACATATTATTGGGATTGATTTTACCTTAAGAGTTCTTCATGCTTAGAAGGTCAATTGTTACATAAAGACATGTTTCCAACCATTATAAACTTTTCAATATGTCATTCTATAATAATGACAAGTCTATTGTCTGATAAAGATCCGATGCTCAGTGATGAGTGTAGTTTTCATACGTTAAAGAATTTGTTTTAACAAGGCATATCTTTTCCAATTTATCCTTTTGCATGATCTTGTTACTCAAAAGATGAATTGGATATTTGGTGGACCTGAAGGCCTACCATTAGGCCTTAAGACTTGAAAATTTTGACCAGACCAAGTTAAGCCAAGTTAAGGCCCAGTTGGCTCTCGGGTTAGGCCCATTGCTATCTCTACGGTAAAATAATAGGTACAAGGTTCAATTGGTTGCTAAGGTTATAACCAACTAGGTGATGGGGCTTGACTATAAAGATTGGTAATTTTCTCCAATCACAAAGGTTGTGATTTTTATAGGTTATTTCTTGCTTTATAAATGAAAAACAACGGCATGTTCACAATTGGATATTAATAGTGTGTTTATCACATGGAAACTTCGAGGAGGCGGTTTAAGTGCAGCCTTTCCAATGGTATGCCAAAAGCAAAAAAGAGAAAGTTTGCTTGGAGGTGTTGGTTGTATGATTTAAAACAAGCATGACTAATTTTTTAGTGTCTTAGGGAACAAGCATGACCAATTTTTTGGTGTCTTAGGGTTTTATACACTCTATGTAAAGCTTATAAACTACAACATAAAGGCTTTTGGCAATGATTTTTTTCGTCGCTAAAAGCCAAAAATTTGTCGCTAATACTTTTTATAGACAAAAAATTTGTCGCAAGAATTATCGCAAAATCGCAGTAGTAAAATATTATCAACAACATTTTTACTATATCGTCGCAAATAATATCTAGCTCTAATCTAGATATGTCACAAAAAGTGATAGGCGAAGAAAAGGAAAAATGTCACGAAAGATGTAAAATCCCATTATCCCATGAATAGGGTTAGAAACCTAGGAAACTATATATGAGAGTTTATTGAGAATTTAGAAGTACATTTCATACATTATATGGCACGCACATACACGTGAATAATGTTGTCACTCATAAAAATAATTATACATGCATTCTTTGACATTTTCTAGGTGTAAGTGATTTTAATGTGATTAAAGTATGAATTATGGATTAATGGTCTTGAAAATTGAATTGGTGTGTATTCGAATTAATTTCTCATTTTGGTGACATTTTAGATATTTTGGAAATTTATCGAAAATTTGGAATATTTTAGACTAAGAAAAAATGTAGAAATAAGAGACAAATAGAAGTGTGACATTTGGTAGCTTAAATGTGTGATAAATGAACTAGTAATTAATTTATAAATGGGAAAATTATTGTGTGACAAGTGGACCAATCTTGGAGTGACATGTGGACTACTTAATTAGTGACTAATGGCAGCATCTTGAGTAGAGTAGTGGCAACATCTTGATTGGAAAAATGTAAGATATGCCGTAGGACAAATATTGTGCTGTAATGGTGACACCTAACATGTGATGTAGCAAGTTTCTGCAGCAGAGTTTTGCTGCTTCTTTCCTTTGGTTCCTTCACCGAAATTGCTCCTTCTTCTCTCTAAAATTTTCTCTGAACCCTAGCCAAGTTACTGCACTAAAACCAACTTTTTATCTTACACAAAATAGCTAAGAAAACTACCTGAAAGTTACCTTCATCCTGCTGTCCAAAAACACCTTGTTTCCATCTTAAGTTTATGATGAATCTTGCATGCTTGGAGGCTTAGTGAATCTAGAATTTTGAACTAAGTTGGAAGCCTAAAAGGTAAGAAACAATTTGAGCTTTTCAACATGTTAAATGGCATGAAAATGACGTTTGAATTGGAAAGAATTGCATGTAAGGTTGATGATGAAGTGTGCTGGAATATTTTATATGGAGTGTTTTACTAAACATATATCTGTATTTTTGCTATAACTTGATCTGTGAATATCAAAACTAGATGAATTTTTATTTAGAGTAAACTGGACACATATGGGTACATTTTTCATGAAGGAATAGAATTTGAAATCTATCCTTAAGAGTACTAAAATTTGGATTGAATTTGATAACTCTGTACTGTTGTGTTACGAGAACAGTTTGTAACCATTTATTTATAACTTGCATAATACTAAACCAAAATGCATGAATTTGATGTCATTAAAAACTCTAGACATTGTGCAACATTTGATTATTAGAAAGTGTTGCCTAAATACCTCATTTACTAGGTCATAATGGTCATACAAAACTGACCCGAATATTTGTCTTAAAAAAACATTTGGAAGATTAAAGTTGTAGGTCGAAATTGTGGTTTCAATTTTATCTTCTTTTTTCAGCCTATTTTACATATCTTTAGGGAATGAATTTGAAGAAATGTAAAGAATGAAAGTTATAGATATAGGGCTTAGCATGACCTCTGTGAAATTGGCTTGACAAAATAGTGACTAGAGCTTGAGTTATACTTGTTTTGCTAAGACTGTCTCTGATAGACTCCTATACATGAACCTTATGTTATCTCCTAATTTTTGGGGACTTTAGAGCTCGAATTAATCAAAGTATAAAACATGGAAAATGACTATTGATGTCTTATTAATGCTTCTGTTAAAGTAAATCACTTGTTATTATAGAAATCACGTATAATATGTAAAATACACAAGAAGGGGGGGGGGTTGAATTGTGTTAAATCTTCTAAAGTAGTAATCTTTAAAAACTTCTTAATTTTCTTGAAATATTCAGACGATTACAAAACAACACACTTATTTTGATTGAGTAATGCAACAGCAGAAAATAGTATCTATTCTTTTAACAACAAGAAATTAAAGAGATAAGGGTTAGAGAATATGACACCGCGATTTATACTGGTTCACCCTTAACCTTTGGGCTATGTCCAATCCTTAGAGTTTATCTGAGATTTCACTATCCAGTCCTCAAAGTTTATCTGAGATTTCACTATCTCTTGCAACTTTACAAGTATTGTTTCTCACTTCCAGAGCCTCTTCAGGTCTTTTTCACAAAGTATTCTTTATCTGCTATCTTAGCCTCTTCAGGATTTAGCCTTCCCTTTCACTAGAAACGATATTTTTTGAGTTTTCTAAACTCACATGTCGATGTTTTTGATCTCTCTTCTTCCTTCTTTTCACTCTTTAACATTGTACTCACTTAATCACAGAATTATTTCGTGTGAGTAGAGAGTTAAGAGTTGAAAGTTCTATATTTTGTCTATGACTACAACTGATATTTATAGTCTAATTCTCCAACGGTCTTCTTAAGAAAACTGCTTGTAGAATCTTCAGGGATCAGTTATTAGTTGAGTCTGTAACCAACTCTAACTAACTAACTAACTGACGTTGTAGATTATTCCTTAATTATATTGTCTTGATTTGATTTGTATGCTTCCTCTTATGTCTTCACTTCGTCTAATATCTTCGCTTCGTCATACGACTTCGCTTTGTCTCAAGACTTCAGTTTGTCTTATGACTTTGTTTCGTCTTACGACTTCGCTTCGTCTTCTGACTTCGTCTTAGACATGTGACTTCGTTTGGTCCGTCTTACACTTTATCTTAGTCAACTCTTTGAATATCATCTTGATTTGATGATTTATGCTACTTATATTTATCTGCGCACTTAACAAACTCATAAAAACAATTCACACACTTCTTTTATTATTATTATTTGACTTTCATCAAAATCAATAGAAGAAGTGAAGTTTTCTTGACTTAACAATCTCCCCCTTTTTGAAGATAACAAATAATCATAATATTAGAAGATAAAAAGATATTTAGAAGGATAATGATAATATTCAAACGAATAATTTTCAGACAAATAATATATTTATTTAGACGAATAATGGAAGATATACAATGCATAAATAAGAAAAATATATTTCTAATACTAATTCTCCTTTCCTTTCTACTTTTCTCCCCTATTTTTTATTAATAAAAAAATCATTTCAGAGGCTTCAAGATTTCAGAGAACATATGTTGAATATTAGTGCAGATCGTCTTGAGGTCTTCTTCTATAGTCACACGTAGAAGTGTTACTTCCTCATGAAGATCACCTACTGAGTCACTTAGATCATCAACCTTAGTATCAATCTCTTTAATATGTTTAGCTAAGGCTCCCTGCTCTTCCTTCTGCTTTTGACTAGCTTCAGTCCATACGATGAAATTCTTCAAGAACTCCGAATTATCGATAGAATCTTGTATCTTTTCACTTAGTGGATGAAGATACTCAGAGGCAGACGATTTTCTGATTGAATTGTCTAAGTCAATAATTTTGATGGAGGGTAATTAGAAAGGTTGTGTTTCGTGCAGAATATCAAGATCATCAGGTTTGGGTAGTTTGAAAATTGGTTTTCCTAGAAGGTGTAGGATATCTTTGATAGAAGGAATAAAACCTAAATTTTTTTAATGAATAAGTAAATGCACAAAGGTTTCTAAGTAGAAATTGATACCTTCAATAGTAATATTTTTATATCTTCCTTCCAATATTGTCCCAATGACCTTGAAACTTTCATCTATGGTTGATGTGCCAAAGTTACCTCCCAATGGCCTTGATATATGATGTGAAATATAGATGCCTAAAGGTTGAGCTGTACGACATACATCGTCTATATTTTTCATCACCACTCAAATTTCTTGTTCCTTGAGATCATCTTATTGTTTCTCAGGAAATTTCTTCTTCTTGCCTTTTTCTTTGCTGTCTACCAGTGTTGGACATCTAGGTTATACATCCGGTACAATCTTTATCGTTGTTCTGCTTGTCACTGGGTAGATTGTGTAAGGATTTTTTGTCATCTTCAATAGATATGGTTTTGCCTTTTCATCTTATAGAATACCGTACAATCTTCTTTCTTCAGGACTAAGAAGATGTATCGTGTGATCGTTTACTATTACAGGTTCAACTTGAACCTTAACTTTCTGTTTAGGAGGTTCTCTAATGATAATTGAACCTCTGTTTCGATAAGGTATTGATTCTTCTATAATCTTCATCTTCAAATATTCTTTCTTCATTGGTTGAGGAGGGTTGCAGATTGGTTACTACTTTTCAACCTTCTTTTTCTAAATCATCTTCGTCTTCCTTTGTTCTTCTGTCAGCTTGGAAGAGAGTTGTTGTTGAGACTTGTTCTGCTCAAATACTAACTTCCTTTTTATCTCTGTCTCTCTAGACGGTTGTTCTGATTGAGTCTGATGGATAAAGACAATTGCTTTAGTAGGTTGTTATTGTTGTTGTTATTGCTCTGCACTTTCAAAAACTTGACCAAGAATCAGAGTTTTTTGCTTTTTCTGTTCTTGTTGTCGTAAGATCATTAATCTTGGTGACCTTCTAGACTTCTTGGGTCTTTCTGATTGGAGCATCTCAGCCTTCCTTTTTAAAGATACTTTGTGAGTTAGTTGTTGAACCTTTACACTTTCCTTTCTTTCAGGAATCATCTTGGCTTGTATTGACTTATAAGACAATCGTTCAACTTTTGCCACCTCAGCTGAGATTCTTCCGATTGATTAAGGTTTTGCTTGCATACCAAATGAAACATCTTCTTTCCATCTTCTTCTGATTGAAAGCTCTCCCTTAGACTGTGCTGTCAATGTGAAATCTTTATCCATTTTAGCTTTAGTCTTAATCCTTATTTTGCGAATAGTAGAGGTATTGATAACACTCTTAATATTCAGCTTTACTCTATTTCCTCTATCAAGTAGAATTCCAGAT
>JANZXP010000002.1:26597125-26609953 GCA_027576715.1 Erythroxylum flavicans
TTTTATGGGTTAGTATAAGTCTTTGAGCTTAAATATTATGTTTTTGAGGTACCTTGATGTGTTTGTTAGTGTTTCAGAAGCAATAAGGAAGAATGGAGGAGTTTCAGAGACTTTCAAGCCAAAACTACAATCCACGATCATGGGACAATAGGCCACGATTGTGAAAAAAACATGTGAGCTAGCCCACGATCATGGCCTAAGGGACATGATCGTGGATGAAGACTCTACCACAACCCATGATCGTGGCATTTAGGCCACGATCGTGTTAGAAAGGTTTCATGCTAGCCACAATTATGGCTTTCGTCAGGCAGACGTGTAAACAAGAGGTAAAGTTAAGTTTCGAGGGAGTTTTTGGACCTTTTTGACCTCGGAAAAATCATAGGGCTACCTAGGTATTTAAAAGGCATAAAGAACACAATGGAGAGAGCTTTTGCATCAGCCGCAATTTCAAAAGGCTAGAGAGTTCATCAAGAGATTGAGAAAAAGAAGTAGGAAGAGAGCCGTGTAGAAGAAGCCTACATGAAGTACTTCCCGGAATAGGAGGTTTCTTGCCATTGTTGCCTTCGTCATCCATTCCACTCGTATTTTTTTATTTTATTTTAATTTTATTGATGTATAGAATTGGAATAGTAATTGATGATAGGATTGTTGAATGTTGAGATTCGTCTAAACTCACCTTCGAGAATTTTGTATTTTATATTAATGAAAATTGATTGTCTTGTTTTTATTGAATTATTTGTGATTTAATTTCTTTACTTCATAATTCGGTAACAAACTGAGAGGGTAGACCGAGTGAAAATCATTAAATTGGACTAACGAGATTTAGCTAATTTAATAGATCAAAAATTGAATCAAAGTGGTAAATTTGTGTAACGAGAGATAATGTATAGATTTTCAGTAGTTTTTTGTGCAACTTAAGATCTAATTTAGGTTTAGGATAAATTATGAATCGAGAGGTTACAATTTCTTATAATCTAATTAGGGTTAATGATTGTAACTCGAGAGAGAGTAATCAAACCTAGGACCATCTAGAACTGGTAATTTATTAAACTCATAATCAATTAGATTTTCATTAAAGTCGGATAAAAATCTCCTTTCTCATAATTGGTAGTTTTTATGTTGTTTTGTGATTGGGTGTTACAATTGTTATCTTGTTTATATTTCTGAATTTGATTATTGGCATTAATTGCGTGATTGAATAATTTCTTGTTTAGTTTTGTTTATTCTGAATTATTACGAATTGAGTTCAGCCTTAGATTTTAAGATTAGATTAACTCTCCTCATGGGATTGACATCTTAGGTACTACACAAACGACCCCTGCGCTTGCGAAATATCGATGTTTAAAAATATTAAAACTTTTTCATATCAAAACCTGAGATCACTAAGCATGTCCTCAAATGTTTGGATAGTCCTCTTTGACTCCATAGAAGTCCTACTACGAAGTCCACAGTAACCTACTCCCACTTCCATTTTAGGATAGGGAGGGACTGTATTAATCCCACAAGCTTTTAATGTTTTGCTTTTACCTGTAGATAGGTTAGACACTTAGAAATGAACTTTATTATTTTGTTCTTCATCCCTCTCCACCAATAGTGTTCTTTGAGAGTATGGTACATTTTCGTGCTACCTAGATGCATAACGTAAGTTGATGAGTGAGCTTCCTCTAAGATCACTTTCTTTAATTCTTTTACATTTGGTATACATCATCGTTGCACCCTTATCACTGTACCATCATCTTTAATGGTAAGATCCATTCTCTGCCCAGTCTCAACTTCTATCTTCAATTTCATCAACTATTGATCTTTTTATTGTCCATATCTAATCTGATCCACCAGGAAGGGATGAACGTGAATGGTATCAATCAATTCTGCTAAGTCTATCATATCCAATCTCACTCCTAAAGACTTATTTCCACTAGAAGCGGAAGATATATCGTCTTCAGTTGTGCTATCGAATTGGTAGGTCTCCTACTTTAGGCATCAACCACTATATTGGGTTTTCTGGGATAGTACTCTATTTTACAATAATAATCTTTTATTAACTCCAACCATTGCCTCTGCCTCATGTTTAGTTCCTTATGAGTAAACAAATATTGCAGATTTATGTGATCTGTGAAAATCCTACAGGGAACACCATACAAGTAATGCCTACATATTCTCAATGCAAAACCTACTATTATCAATTCTAGATCATGGGTGGGTTAGTTCTGTTCATGCTTCTTCAATTGCCTAGAAGCATAGGCTACAAGCTTATCATTTTGCATGAGTACACACCTTAACCCATGTCTCGAGGCATCACTATACACTACAAATCCATCAGTCACCGTCGGTAATATAAGTATAGGAGTCGTTGTCAATCTTTCTTTCAATTCATCAAAACTTCATTGACAGGCATCTAATCACTCAAACTTCTCCTTTCTTTGCGTTAACTTGGTCAATGGGGTTGCTATCTTAGAAAATCCTTCATCAAATTTCCTATAGTAGCCTGCTAATTCAAGAAATCTCTTGACTTCTATCACAGTGGTGGGAGGTTTCCAATTGGTAACACCTTCAATCTTTTAGGAATCCATACTAAGTCCTTTGGTTGAGATGACATGACCCAAGAAAGCAACCTGGTCTAGCCAAAACAAGCACTTACTGAACTTCGCATATAACTGGTGCTATCAAACTTATCTAGGTACTCTTGAAACGTCCTATTCATTAAATCCATAAAATCAGCTGGTGTATTTGGTAATCCAAAGGGCATAACCAAGAATTCATAATGCCTGTACCTCATGCTAAAGGCAGTTTTTGGAATGTCCTCATTGTGGACTTTCAATTGATAACAACCTGATCTTAGATCAATATTTGAATACATCTTCGATCCTTGTAGCTGATTGAATAAATTATCAATCGTCGGGAGTGGATATTGGTTGTAAATTATCACTCTATTTAGTTGTTTATAGTCAATACACAACCTTAAACTCCCATCCTTCTTTTTCATAAATAGGATTGGAACCCCCATGGAGAGCTGCTTGGTCTCACAAAACCCTTATCTAACAATTCCTCCATTTTCAATTTCAATTCCTTTAACTCTGCTAGAGCCATTACGTATGGGGTAGTTAAAATCGATTGGGTTTTTGATAGTATATCTATCTCAAACTTTATTATCATATTTGGGGGTAATCTTTGAAGATCTTCTAGAAACACATCTGGGAACTCTTTAACCATCGAAATATGTCCTAGTTGAACCTTATCGTTATTCTGTTTAGTCATATAAGCTAAATATCCTTAACGGAGCATTCGATTAGCTTCTATAATGGTCACGATACTAGTGGGAAGAACTTTTCGTATCCCACAAAATATCACCTTTGGTTTCATTAATCGACTCAAGCTAACATCCTTTTTAAAACAATCCATTGCAGCTTGATGTGTGGATAACCAATCTATTACGAGAATAACATTAAAATCCTAGATATCCAATACGATAAGGTTTACTGGGAATTCCTTACCCTTAATCAGTATTTTACTATCTGCGAACACTCTTTCAGCGAAGAGTAAGTTTCCAGCTAGAATAGAAACTACTACGTCAGTGTCTAATAAATGAGGCTCAACACTCAATTTTGCAAAAATTCTATAAACATAAAAGAATGTGTAACACAAGAATCTATTAAAGCATATGCATCATGTTCAAAAACAGTAACCATATTGGTGACTACATCTGGTATGGCATCGGCCTCCTATTGAGTGACTGCAAACATTTAGGCCTATATACGGAGTCTACCTACCTTTCCTATAGGGGCTTCTCCCCTACACCCTGAACCTCTACCAGATCTCGTAAAACTCAACCCTCTGGTCTGAAAACCCGACTGATCTATCTGTAACCCCCTCAAACTTGTAGAGGTGATGAAGATCTAGTCACCGACCTCTTTGCATTGATTAATTGTAGACAATCTCTGATGAATTGTCTCTCTTGACCAGAATGGAAACAGCCTACCATATTCATCTGACACTCACCCAAATGTCTTTTTCCACAAGTAGAACACTCTAGCATTAGGGTCGTGGTGTCACATGAATCTTTTGGCCTAGTGGGTGACCCAAAGGGTCCCTAGTCGAATGATCCACCTCTACTAAACCTCCTACCATCACTCCATCTTGACTTATTTTTCTTGGCTAAACCCTAGGGTGAATTAGCTGGTCTGCTGCACTTCTGTTTTGATCTTGAACTCTAAGTGATTTTAGTTGCATTTCTCTCCATTTTTATCTAAGCTTCAACTAATTCCCCATAGTGTGTCTGTGAAGCTAAATCCAGATGGATCCTTATTCTGGGACTCAAGCCTGTAGCAAACCTTTTGCACTTCTGCTCTTCACTCTCAATAATAAATGGAACACTTATAACAATTCCGAAAATCTCTTCTCATAGTTTGTCACTAATGTCAAACCCTACTCTAGGCGGAAGAACTCCTCCACCCTTGCATCCTTATAACTCTGTGGTTAGAATTTGTTTGTGAATTCTCTCTAAAGCTCTTCCCAAGAAATCTAATTTGGAAATCACTTTTCAATGGCCTCCTACCAATCCTTCTCCTTGTCCTTGAGTAGGAAGGTGGAAAACACAACTTTTTGCTCATCAGTGCATCCTATAACTCTGTATATCTTTTTCACCCAATCTAATGATGTGAGTGCACTCTCGAGATCTCCACTCCTGTTCAAAGTCCTGGCACTCAATTTACAGATGCCCTTAATTGTGCATATAGAAGCTTTCGCACTTTCACGTGACTGTTGTATTGCTGCGGTGAGAATCTGAGCCACTTGTTCATTATTAAAGCTCACGTCGGCAGGTTCTGTCGGCCCTGACGATTAACAATGTGGCTGGTTTGTGGAGGCACTTGCTAAGTCTAGATTTTGGTCATTCTCCCATATTGGAGGTGCCTCAGGCGTAGGAGTTATTGTAATGGCTCTCCTAGGATGTCTACAATCTCTTCTATGCATTGTGTTGTGTATTAAACAAAAAAGCAAACGTGTAAATCTTTTAGTTTACGAAATCATATGCATGTAAATCACAACATTTTATTGGTCACTTCACTTTTAAAACAATATAGAAACCTTAAACCTCAACTCATTTTTAAAAGTTAGGCTCTAATACCAACATTAACAAGCCCCTATCTGGAAATGACTAGGGATATCTAATATACCTGGAAAGTTTAAGTGACGCTAAGTCTATTTCCCTTTTAATTGAAAAGCTTTAACCTATCATAAAAAGATATAAGCAATGGAGTTTTTCTTTTTTTAGTGTATATTATTTTTTATTAAAAATTTTGACAGCACAACGATTGTATTTTGACTTACCCAAATTTTCCAACTCTTTGTAAAAGTTTAAAAGAACTTCTATAATCATCTGAAAATCCTCACTATAAATTTTGGACTTTAAGTCCATTCACAAGCAATCTCAACAATCACTTCAATAATCTTAAAAATAAACTCAGACATATTTATGTAATTAACTTTAAAACATTCATATAAATGCGTTCTTTACACAAAATATAGTTCAAAACATATTCATGAAGATACAATTGTTCCTAAAAACATTTACAAGGGAAAATGCCTACACAGCAGCATATGACAAGTTGACTAGTCTTGTGATGGAGTCTTTGCTACTGAAGCCCTTGAGCATACACTTGGGAGGTTTCATTTAAAAACAAAAAATAGAGTGTGAGCTAAACGAGCTCAGTGAGTGCTAAAAGTTTTTTTATTTAAATCATAATTAACAATTTAAATCTCCTTAAAACAAATTCATCTGAATTCATATAATTCAATACTAATGTGCAACATATGTGCTTCCTAAAATCAAGTTTCTTAAATCACTTTTCAAATAAATAGTGGCGACATTAAAAATGTCATGAATTTCTTACACGACACAGCCTATCACTAAGTTTTTTGCCAAATGGTACCCTCAGGCATAAAATCACAGAGCTGGTTTTGCATTGCTTACCTATGACTGGTTAACCACTAGTGACGAGGCTAGTTCTACATCCCTTAATCGCACTAGGATAATCATTGTACATAGGTACTTACAGAGCTGCTTTTACATCGTTCAATCGGAACTAGTCAACCACTAATTACAGAGCTAGTTCTACATCTCTTACTGGTAACTGGTTAACCACTAGTTACAGAACTGGGTCTATATCGCTTACCTGTACTAGGTTAACCATTATACACTGGTTTATTAATTGTATAAAACTTATCAGTATACTGATATATGTGTATTAGGATATGTTTTTATAGGTAATTGACATGTGTTGTCTAGCATAATTGTTGATTATTGTTCTAGTTTAGGATTCATTTTGTATGTTTTCATTAAGTTTGATTTTCATTGTTGTTCTTACCTGTTTGATGTTAATTGAGGGCAAGAATTGACTATTTTTATGTAGGAAGAAGGAAGAAGCAACTTGGAGGGTGAGCTAAAGATCAAAGAAGAGAATAAATGAGGAGTGCATAAGTGACGTGGGAATCATACAAATTCCACTCTCGTGGGAATCATGCAAATTCCCACGTCATGTGGGAATTATAAAAGAAAATGAGAGATGCATCTGTGATAGGAATCATGCCCAATCTGAGGCAATCTGCAAGGCTTCATTAAACTTGAGGTTTTTGGACTAAAAAAGGAGAATGAAGCCTCCATCTTCAAAGGAGACAATAACTACCTATAGAAACACCATCCTTATGTGAAGAACACATGTTTGGAGCATTGAGGAAGGATTGAAGACAAGGATCATCATCAAAATTGGACAAAATAGCACATCAACACCAAAATTCTAGATTTTGGTAAAGAAGAGAAGGAGTCTTTCTATTCAATTTTCTATCATTTTAATCTCTTCTAGTCTTTGTAAAAATGGATTATTTGAATGTTGATGATGTTATGGAGATCATGTTAGGCTAATTTTGTTTTAAGGATTGCTTTTGAAACTATTATGCTGAACTCCTATTTTATTAAATTGAATGCAATTGTCTTTGTTGATTGCTGTTTTTAACTGTCATCTTGCATCAAATCGAGAGAGTGAGTGAGATGAAATTTGTGTATGATTGTACAACAAGAGTTGGTGAGCTATAGACTAGCAATCATCATGTTAATTGAATACTTAGAAGAGAGACTCGATTAGTCAATTGATCACCTATAGGATAGTTTGATAACTAATTGAATTGGTAGAGTCATTGGGTAGGTTGAGAGATCGTCCAATTGATTTCCCTTAATTCAATTAGGGATAAATAGTTATACCTTCAGAGAGGGTAATTAGTACATTCGGAAATCTAGGGTGAGACATAATTCAATTGATAAAATAGGAGGGAGAAAAAATAGGAAAAAAAAGCAATCTCTAGTATTTAGATTCTTGAATTCAGATTTTCTACAATTTCTGTATTGTCCATGGTTTATATTAGTCTTTTAATTTTAATTTAATTTTCTAGATTATTTGCATTTCTTAATTTAGTTTCTTAAACAAAGTTATGTATAAATTATGCGGTGTCTAGGCGTCAATCCATGTGGGATCGATATTCGCTCTTTTTACTACAAGTCACGACATAAAATAAGAAATCAAAAATTGAATTATTTTTTTCATGACCTTATTGACCCGACCAGGAAAAACTTAGTTCTATTAGATGTGTAATTGAATTACACTTAAATTTTTTCATGTATTGGATTTCACTTGACTGTCTACGGTTCCATTGCGTGTGCTCAGGGTAGAAGTTTTGTATAAATGTATCGCCATGCTATTAAGTATTTTGATTTAAGTTCTTTCTTTCTAAGATTTGGAATAGAATAACCCAGTTGAAGCCTAATGATCATGCATCTGTAATGCATTGTATGTCCCATAATAGGTTCATTTTTTAAAACAACGTAAAAACCTTAAACCAAAAAGTAGGCAACCAATTTTTAAAAGTCGAGCTCTGATACTAAAGTTGATAGGCCCTTATCATGCAATGACTAGGCGACTTGTCCGATACTCCATGGTGGTCCTCTAGTCAATATTTGAGTAGGCTGGAAAGTTCCCGTGAAGCTAAGCCTATTGCCCTTGTTAAGGAAAAGCTTTAACTCAACAATAAGAAATGTAAACAGTGAAGTTTTATTTTTCAGTTTATTAAAAATTTCTGGAGCACAATGGCTATATTTTGACATCATAAAAATTTCAAAATCCTTGTAAAAGTTCAAAACGCTTTTATTATTACACCAATTCCTCAACTACAAATTGTGGACTTCAAATCCACTCACATGCAATCTCAAATCGTTAAATCAATAAACTTTGAAAAACTAAAACAAGATCATGCATTTCATGTAAAATCCTTTATACACATCCATTCTTTATACAAATGTACGCTCCAAAACATGTTCAAGGAGATGTAATAGTCCTAAAAAATATGTACAAGAAAAAAGTGCCTACACAACAACACATGATGAAGTTGACTACTTGCAAGGTGGAGTCCCTACTACTGAAGCCCTGAGTGTGCACCTGGGAGGTTTTATTTAAAAATAAAAATAGAGTGTGAGCTAAACGAGCTCAATGAGTGTTATTGGTTTCCATTAAAAACATTTATACAAATATTAACCTCCATAAAAGAAAACAATTTCTTTTCTTTTCAAGTAATAACCAATGTTCTTACAAAACATTTTCTTTGCTTTTCGTAAGATTAATGCACATGTAAAATAAAACATATATATTTTTCTAAGATCAAGTTTCTCTTTTGTTGTAAAGTAAACAGTGAAGGCAATCAATACTTTTATAAACTTTCTTTTTAAAACATAGCCCATCACTATTTTTCTTTGCCATCTGGTACCCTTAAGTGTAAAGGCACGAGGTTTGTTTTACATCGCTTACTCGTGCCTCTATATACTGATTGTTATGAAGTTAGTTCTACATCGCTTACCCATAACGATGCTAGCACTACATATAAATCAGTAGTTACAAGAGCTAATTCTGCATCGCTTACCCATAATAGTGCTAGCACAATATATACTCCACACGTGCAGAGGGTGACTCACAAGACATACTAACAGACACAACACCACCCATGTTAGTGACAGACGCCTCTTAAACACCGCCATACAAGTTAGGACATACTCTTATTGATATAATCATATGTATAAAGACCTAACAGCATACCATAGTTTAAACCACAATTAATACATGAGCACGCCTCATTTCAATACCAATTAAATTCATATTCAGAATCCATTTCCATGCCAATTTAAAGCATATGCAAATTTCAATTTAATGCCAACTTAAAGCATGTGTATATCTTATTGGCTTCCAAGTGCATCCAAATCTTAATTCAATCCTAAATCAAAGCATATGTAAATCTCATGAAGATTGACTTTTAAATTCTAGTAGTAGCACCAATGAAATTATTCATAAACATACTTTTCATAGAGAGGTAAAAATCATCTTTAAAAAATCAATTTAAAGATACACTCACAGTTTGTCATTTATTATTAATCACCCTCATATGTTCGGTGTTTTTCCTTTATTAGTCCTAAGTCTATGGTGAAAAGAAAACTTTATTGTCTTACTCAGTTATGAGGGAGCCCCTAAAGGGTTCATAAAACCTGCCAAGTACATCCAAACTTACCACCTTGTTCTACAAATTTTACGACAAAGGGCATAGCCAAAATCTTAACATTTAGTAAGAACAAAATTATGTTTTCTTTTCATTGAACCATTGAACAATGTCCATAATTTATATATGTTGTCTTCTTTCCATTTAAATAATATACATAGTATATACATGTTGTCTTCCTTGCATTGAACCATTAAACTATGTATAACATACATAAGATATGGATATACATATTTTTTCTCTCTATTTACCATATTATTTTTCTCTTCATTTAACCATACAATCCGCTCAAACATTCACGCAATTGGCATTGGAATTCATGTAACCAGTTTAAGCACTCATGTGTGATGAGCTAAAGAGGATGGACAGGAGTGATTTAGGATACCAAAATTAGGTGGTGATGTGTTATCCACCTTTTCCCTGCATGTAGCTAGTGTTGATGAAGATGTTCCCACGTGGAAGCTTAAGCACCTTGTAGAAGTTATTTCCTAAAGTTAATAACTTGGAAGATCTATGCGTGAAGGGAGCAGTTACAATTAGTCATCATCAATTTTGGTCCAAAGGAGTAGTAAAATGTTGGTGGAATGAAGCTGGAGCAACTACTTCATCATCTTTGTATAAGTTACATATTGATGAGAGTTGTCCAACACGTTGCATGGTTAGTTTCCAATAGTTGTCCATTATGTTTATTTAATTAATCCATTAACCCCTTACATCATCCACTGTAATTCTTGTCTCCTATATATAACAATTTTTTTATTTTATCTCACCAAAATGACACACGTCCACACCATGTATTGGTCTCACATGTAATGAATTTTATGCCCCTCACATCTACTCCTTCATAAACGTGGCAACGTGAGGTTTTCATGCATTCTTGTTCCAAAATAATGAGAACTTCTTCATGTATGTGACAGCTGCCACTTAAGGCTCATTCACATGTACATGTATTATTTCTTGTCCAAAATAATTAAGTGGCTTAAGAAAAATTTGTCCAATTTTGGTAGAAGTTTCATGTCCACTTATTAACATGTTGCACCTAAACATATCAACATATAAGTTGGGTCGATTTATTTTAAGTATCCTTAACTATGACTGATTCTCTCACACTTGGTTTACTTAGTTTATGTCGTTATGTTTCAACCTGAAATTGCTTCCAATTTACTCCACAATAATTTAAAACAAGGTTAGTCTTGATCTATCATAAATCCATCCAACCGATTTTTTTGGGTCCATTTCCATACTAGTCAATTCCAATATTTTTCAACTATTATTTGACTTTAATACTTGTCTTAAGTGTTGTCAAATCATTTAAGATCGGGTCCTCAATTCACCTTTTAGCGAAAATAAAATTTACATTCACCCAGAAGCATCATTCACAAGAAATGAAATTTTATAAACACTTGAAAGGAAAAGTTTTGGGTTTTACAAAATATGTTATTTTTAATGTGATATGTGCTTATGCACCTCTATTATGGTTAGATGAACAGCTTAAGCACTAATTATGGGAAGATCTAGATGAGGTGATTCAAAAGATTTCCCATGATGAAAAAGTTATTCAAAGAGGAGATATTAATGGCCATATAAGGGCAATCTCGAATGGGTATTTATGTGCTCATGGGGAGTTTTAGGTATGGATATAGGAATGATAGTGAGATTGCTTTATTGGACTTCACTGTAGCATTTAAATTGGTGGTAGCTAACTTATTTTTTTAAGAAAAACAAGGAGCAACTAATGACTTTTAGGAGTAGAACTGTGAAGACTCAAATTGACTACTTCCTTATGAGGAAGAACGATTGACCTAATTGTAAGGATTACAAGGTGATACCTATTTCTTGCTTGTAAACTCATCATAAATTGTTAGTTATGGATCCTATAATTAAAGGTTCAAAAAAGAAGAGAATTCCTCAAATGTTTATCAAAGTTAGATGGTGGTATTTGAAAAAGGATACAATGGAACAACTTAGGGATAATGTATAAGAGAAGAATGGAAACTGGAGTGATATGCTATCCAGATGTGGGAAAGAGTAGCAAGTCTTTTGACGAATGTAACTAAGGAGATCTTGGGGGTAGGTTTCTAAAGGGCCTAAGGGTTATAAATAGAGGCTTAGTAGTAGAATGAATATGTACAAGAAAATATGAAGACTAAGAAGGTTGTATATAAAACATTATTACATAGCATCATAAATGTAGAGAGGATAGTTAATAAAGAAAGTTAAAAACTAGAAAAGAATGAGGTGAAGAAGATAGCTTCAGAAGCCAAAACCAAACCTTATGAAAATTTATACCAAAAATTGGAAACTAAAGATGGAGAAATGGATATATTTAAGTTAGCAAGAGACTTAGATCAAGTTTGTTGTATAAAAGATGAAATGGGTTGGGTGCTTATGAATGAGAATGACATTAAGAGAAGATGACAGAGATACTTTTATAGCCTTTTTAAAAAAGGCGAAGATAACAACTTGTCCTCAAGTGATCTTAGCACATTTGAAAGGTATTGTAACTTCAATTGTTACTGACAGATCACAAGAGAAGAAATTAAAGGAGCTTTAAGGGAGATAAGGAGTGGAAGGAAAGTAGGACCTGATGAGGCCATAGATGTGTCAAAGAGCCTAAATAAAGAGGGTCTTACTAAGCTAGCCAAGCTTTTTAATGTGATCTTCAAGTCAGCAAAAATGTCGGATGAGTGGAGACTTAGTATATTAATTCCTCTCCACTGGTTGTTCCTCATAGGTCAAATCCTCCCTCAATTGAACCTCTGAAGGTTGAACTAAGTGCGAAGGGTCGGATCGATACCTTCTCAACATTGATACATGGAAGACATTGTGAATCTTAGACAATTCCGTTGGCAAAGCTAATTTATAAGTTAAAGGCCCAATCCTCTCAATGATCTCATAAGGGCCTATGTGTCTCGAACTTAACTTTCCCTTCTTACCAAATCTCAAAACCCCTTTCCATGGAGAAGCTCTAAGAAACATTTTGTCTCTAACTTTAAATTCCATCTCTTTTCTATGTGTATTCGTATAGCTCTTCATTCTGTCCTGAGCTACTTTAATCCTCTGTTTCACCAATTTAATCTTATCAACTGTCGCCTGTACTAACTCAAGTCCTACAAGTCTCCTTTCACCTTCTTCATCCCAACAAATAGGAGTTCTGCACCTCCTGCCATACAAAGCTTCATAAGGTGCCATTTGAATTCCCGAATGATAGGAATTATTGTAAGCAAACTCAATTAAAGGCAA
>JANZXP010000002.1:26610053-26620668 GCA_027576715.1 Erythroxylum flavicans
GTTATTACAAAACAGATTACACATCAACTTAAACCAAAATACAAAATGCTCCATGCTGATATGCCAAATGAGCTATTACAGGACTGACTTAGTCCAAATGTCTTTGACTAATGAGGAGGTTTCGATGCCTTGCAGGGATCACTATCGTCTTAGTTTGCACCTGAGGAGGGAAGAAAAGGGGGTTGAGCTACACAGCTCAGTGGCTAACATACTTATAGCCATCAGCAATTAGCATAAATTCAAGCATATTTCAAATAAACAGAATAATGCAAAACACATAATGCTTGACAATTTACATATGCAATACACAAATAAATGGCTCGAGGGTTCCATGGACAGAATGGAGAAACCGAAGTTTACCCTATGAACAGAATGAGTCCTTTTTCGAAGCTCATATGCCACAAGTGGGCAGCCGGGAGAAGGCTCTTGTCAACGTGCACATAACGAACAGAATGGTTCCACTCTCACCCAAACAAAGCAAATATTCATTTACTCATATGTTCAGATTTTATGCTTGTTTGTCTTTTCATTCAAACAGAATGCCATGACATTGTTCAATGGCATAACAGAACCAAGGTTCATAAATCATTAGTATTTTCAATAATCACACATTTCAGCAAATTTTTACATGCATGTACACACATATATAGGCAAGAATCTGCCCAATCACATAATAACTATAAATACATCACCCACCAAAATGCTTGACAACAAAGGTTCACTGTTGTCTTTCCTCTTTGCCTTGACTAGGACTTGTTTGGTTTCCTACAATAAACCAAGTCCTCATTTAATAAGAATCACATTTGAGAACCTATAAAACCAAAAGCATGGAATTTACTATAGAATGCTTAAACCCATACATTCCCAAGCTCTTGAACCAAAAGCCCTTCAAAACTCCAATAGATCTAAAAATGAACTTACCTTAGATCTTCACCAACTAATGAATTTCTTGGCTTTAAAGAAATTTCTTCCCTTCCTCTTTCTTTTTTTCTGAGTGAGTAACCTCAAAATCACTCTTCAAGACTAAGAAAAATCAAACCCTAGCTCAACTCTCTTCTTTTCTCTCAAAACACCGAAACTCTCTTCTTTTCTCTCAAACCACCGAAACTCTCTTCTTTTTTTCTCTCTTTCACGAATTTCTCTTCTTTCTTTCACTCCAATCACGTTTTTAGTCTTCCCCTTCGCAAGACAACATTTTCCTCTTCCCTTTTTACCCTTAATGAATGCTAAAAGTCCACTTTACCCTTCCTTATAACTTAGGTTCTTTTAACCTTAAGTCATCTTCCAAAAATACCCTTATGTACCTTACAACATCCATACTTTAATTCCATCAATCCATGAATTAAATCCTCCTAATCTTAACATAATAGTTAACCTCAGTCAAAATAATTTTTCTAACAATACCAAAATTCATTCAAATCATGTTTACTAAAATAAAAAAAATTCAAGGCCCAACACAAACTACAGTCCCCAGATCAATATTTGATGAAATTCAACAAACAAACCTGATTGGAGGGGAGGATAACATTATCTAGAAACACTCCAGAAAAGGGGCTTTCACTAACCAATTATGTAGGAAAATCTTGCAGAGAAACTAAACCACAATTCCCTGGACTAAGGTTGTTTAGATCAAGCGATACCACCCTGGAGGTGCCTTCACTCTATAGACAGCTATGAAAGAAAGAATGCCAATAGCGGACAAGTTGAAGAGATTTCTCCATATTCCAAACTAGTGCATCTTATTTCAAAAGGATGAAGAAAGTCATGATCAATTTCTTTTCCAATGTGAATTCGTTAAATCTGGCTGGAAGTTAATTCTCTAAAGATGTTGCATTGTAAATTCCCCTAGTGATTAGAGCTTGATCAAATCATGGAGCTGTCAGTTTGCACTCTCGAATGATGCTGTCAACTGTTGCCTATGTATAACTCTTTAATTTTTCATCAATGCCATCCAGGATGAGAGGAACTCTCGTATATTTCATAACCAAAGATCAACTAAGGAGTAGTTTCACAACAACCTGATCCAAAAAATCAGAGTCCATCTTAGCATACACAACAATAGATTCCAAAAATTTTGAGTATTAGGTGAGAATATGGAATATTTAGTTATTTCGATGTTTAGGAAGGTTGGTATTTTGTTTTAATTAATGTATGATAATTAGATCACAACTATATAATTCTCCTTATAGCTTATAAATCTCTTGTTTTCCTTTAATGGCTAAATTTAGTATATTTTCTTTAAAAACTTTTTTATTTTTATTTTTCATTTCTATTATAATTTTTAATTACATATGTCTTATAGATGGAATCTCATGAAGAAAATAGAAATAATATGCGATCTATACTTATTCAAGGAAGAGGAAAAAAATAAAAGATACTGGAACATTGAGGAATAGAAATACAGGTCAACATATTTTATAATCTAACATGTAACATATGGAAGACAGATTGTAGCTATGAGAATGGATTTTAAGTTAAAATTGAAAGGTGCGTTAAAGAAAGAATTCCTAAAACTAATTCTAAAGCAAAACATCGTATTACATCACAAGTTAAAATTTTGAAGAAGATACTTGTGTAACACCCCATATATGGAACCTATAACCACCTACATATATGGCACCTAAATTCCTGTACATACATTCATGGCATACGATTATATTCATTTATAGGGATTGTCATCACTCATTTCTCCACTCAATGTTATACATATACATATTACAAAATTTCATATCCCTTAACATTATCATTTAAAAGTAGTATTACATCATCACATTTGTATGGTAATCCAAAAGAGATATTACATACAACTTAAATTCTTAGTTACAAACTATTAAGAAACTACAATTTCCTTCATTATATATACAATCATTCTTTAATCAAAAGACACATCCAAAGGTATTTTTACTTTTAACGGTTGGCCTTGGTCCCTACAAATGATCCATTTGCCTTACTCCTATTACTTGGATGTACACGGATAAACACTCATGTTAAGCTTGAAAGCTTAGTGGGGAAACACTTACTTTGGATGACCTTTCATGGCAATCATCCACCAAGCACATATACATTCATGAATATCATAAACTCATGTAAACAATGACAGCATAATTAAGCAAATACATAATGTAAATATGCTTCAATATATTATTCATATACCAAAATGCACATTTATAAGCCAAATATTGATATTCAAAGCTCATCACACAAATTATTTATGTTTTCATGTTGCATCTCTCATTTATGACTATTAAATTTCCTTTATGTGTTAAACCTGCACATTTCCAATGGGTGTGGATAATGGGAGCTGTGGATATCCGAAGATAACAAATTATGGATATCCGAAGGCATCAAACTATAGATACCTAAAAGTATCGAATAGTAGAGACATTATAGTCTCAAAAGGAAGACACTAGTGGGATCAAACTATAGCAGCTTCACTGTAATCCTATATGTATGCCTATCTATCCATCAACAAGACAATGAAATAGACACCGTTACATTTTCATTTAATCATTTACCAATTTGATGATTAATATGTTGAGAAGTCATATGATATTCATTTGAAATCATAAAATCTGTATGTAAACTTATATGTTCATCCTAAGCAATAAATATTCATATAAATCATCTATATATATGTAAATTTCTTTTAGCATGCATTATGTTCAATCTTAAATTTCAATATTTAATCACCCCTATTCAAATATGGTAAGTTATATTTCATTTATTTCTATGTGTTTGCCAATTTTCATAAGCATTAGAAAAGGTTCCAACATGATTCAGTAAAAGAAAATGGAAATGAAAAACTCAAAATAGTGCAAATTGGGTTAAGCACAACGTGGGTCTAAAATAGGCAAACAAATCAGTACAGAAGTAAGTCACACAATAGTCTCTACTTGTTTCATAATTTTCACATAGAAAACATTCAAATTAGTGTTTTAAGTCTTTTAAACATTTATTTTCCTATGTATCTAGTTTTCATATCATTAAAGATCAGGCCATTTGGACTTCTAAGTTATGAAATAAGAACCAAAAATCACAAGCTGCTCCAATATAAGGGCAGCATTAGGTCATCATTTTCGTTCTTAATTTCCAATATCATGTGGCCAGAATTAGGTCTCTTCTAGAGATTTTTATTGGTATGTCTTAAGTTCCATTTCTAATTGGAATCACCCAATTTAGAGGTCTTTGGGCAGAGTTATGGTTAAAACAATAGGACTGGCTCAAGTGAACCGAGAACCTAAGATAGAATTTCAATAAACATGAATCTTCCTTGTCATATTCAACCAATTCATGCCAAGTGACACCAAATCACCATTATAGAAACCATTTCATGCCCAAATCAATCTTTTTTACACAAATATAGAAATTAACCAAGTGGAGTCCCAAACCATAAAATTTGCCATTTGGCTTTTCTTTCAATACTCTTCCTTCTCTTCCCCTTTGACTTTGTTTGATTCACCAAATAGAACACAACAAACACATATCTATATACCATATCCAACCTTATAATTCCAGGCCTTCATGAGCAAAGCAAGAAAGATAAAGAGGTGAAGAAAAACCACAAATTTTTACCTTGATTTTCACCTAAGATTTGCTTCCTTATGCAAAGTAATGTAATTAAGGAGATGGAATGGAGAGGAGATGAGAAGAGAAAACTCTGGAGTTAAAACACTCCATACACGTCCCTCTCCCACTCTTCTACTCCTCATTTTAATAAGTTTTTAGTCTTACACACATGTTTCAATCTCATTGGACTATATGTTGAATTTTGGCAAAATTGCACATTCGATCCTGCTTCTTCCTTTAATTCCTACATTAACATATAAAGTCATCAATTGATTTCATTCTAGTCCATAACTCACATATAATTATTCATCTCCATGCCTAAATGAAGAAATTACCAATTAACCCCTATCTTTTAAATTAATTACCATTATGTCCCTTACTATGCTTAGATACACTTAATTATTTATGTTCACTTTTTAATACACCCTAGACATACTAAAATGCTTTGAGGTATATATTGAGGCCTTACAACTTGGATACATATTGGATACTCAAACAAAAAAGGTATCGAATTTGAATAGGATGATGAGCAAAACATGGTGATAGATGATTAAGACATTTACATGCGATTTTAAAAAATTAAATTTCATTAAAAGAATGTGTTTATGTGCATTAGGTGATAACTAATTTAAAACATGGCTTTATTTTATGTCTAATACAAAATGTTAATTGCATGGGTCAAGATTTAGATATATTTAGGCTATGTGTTGTTCATGACATTTATATGGGGTTAGGCAAATGTATAAATAAAATTTTTATCTTTTTACTATTTATTAAAAGAATGTGTTTATGTGCATTAGGTGATAACTAATTTAAAACATGGCTTTAATTTATGTCTAATACATAATGTTAATTGCATGAATCAAGATTTAGATATATTTAGGCTATGTGTTGTTCATGAAATTTATATGGGGTTAGGCAAATGTATAAATAAAATTATCTTTTTACTATTTATTCTTATATTGGAATTTATTATTTGTGCACATAATTATTTATGATAAGATTTTTATTATTATGTGGAGTCATAAAGTAACATTTGCTTTATATATGAAATCATTTGTCCATTTTAATTGACTAGTTGAAATTTTCACAAAAGATAAAGCAATAGGAAATAAAACTCAAGTTCCAATGAAGTATAGATGAAAATGAAAATCATATTGAAACAAGTAATAATGTGAATAATGTGCAATCAAAAATTAGAAATGATGAAGACTTTGTGACTCAAAACATCTCAACATCATAATATGAACTTTAAAAAAGAAAACACAAGAAGTGTATGAATTCACTTGATGTTGAACTTTTGGGGATATCAAATAATACAAAAAGCTTGGTTGAAGATGGACATGAATCTACTTCATCTTTACAATATATGAAAAAAGCATTTACTATTTTGGTGGATATTAATGAGAAAAAACTTAAATATGTGGTGTGTTGAAAGAGGATGGGGGACCTTTGTCAATGGAATTGATTAAACCAATGAGACTAATCAATGAAGATAATAAAAATGTTGAGATCATTTTTAGTATGTCTAATGATTAGAAAGTGTTGTTTGTCCGAGACATAATATATTCATTTCAATGATACCATTATATTATATAATCTAATTGAAAATTTAAGATGACTTTATTTACTTAGACAATACATTGTTTTGATTTATTCTTATTAGGATATTACTATCAAAATTGTTTATTACTTTTTGGCTTAATGATCTTTATATTCAATTAATTTAATTTCGTTGATGTTACATCAAATAAAAGAAGTTCTTATATTTCATTAACTTTATTCTTATAAGAAAAATCATTCAAATTTGTTTATAATTTAATAATTTATTGAATTATTGAAAAACAATTTAGTTATTTATTTATAAAATAAAAAATATTTTGATTAATTGTTTACAAAATAAATCATATAATAACTACATATAATTAAAAATTTTCTTATTCTCATTCTTAACTTTTGATACCAAACATTAGCATAACTATTAATCTACTTAATCTCAGTCATAGTAATTGCATACCAAGCATGCATAATCAAGCATTATATTCCTTCTTTCCATTCTCGTTCCCATTTTTTGTATTGAATCCTGAATTACTGGTTACCAAACGACGCATTAGGGTAAAATACAAGAGGCTCCTTTATGGTTTAAGTAGTTTTTTAAAAAATGACCCAAATCAATAATTTAAGATAAATACATTAAATTATTAATATATGTCAGATTTAATTAGTTCAAATTAGATTTAAAGAGTTGTGTTAAGTTGCTATGTCATTAGCATTTAATTGATCTATATGTGTTGTGCATATTATGTGTTTTTTACCATTTTCTAATTAAAAAAGAAAATAAGTTCTCTAAAAAAATTAAGTCGTAACATTTTTTTGATAAATTTAAAGATTGAAATGTTTTTTAAAAATTAATTAAATAATAAGAGAATCTCGCATCTTTTACATGTAAGAAATATTTCCATATTGATAAATAAGATAATATATTTATTTTCAATGAAATTCTAATGAATATAATAATTTTAAAAAGACACCTTTACTGCTAATATTAACTATATCTTGATGGTTTGGACCTGTTAATGTACAATTCTCATCCCTTCTAGTTTTGTACTTATTGAACAATTAACCTTATTTATGCCTCTCAACTTAAGTGAACAAGATAATATGGTGATAGGCAATTAACTAGGTGAAGAAATATCTAGCTAGTCAGGGTCTCCTAAAATAAAACATGATGAACACCTTCCTGCGAGGGGACAAAAACTTGTGGGGACAAGCTGTCAAGGCCTGAATAACTTTGCTAGCATTGATATCATTCCCTAGGGTGGCTCAGGTATCAATTGATTGATTTAATGAAAAAATAGAATTATTCAAACGATCAAATTTTCTGTTCCAGTTATAATATTTTTATTATGTTCTATTAAATTTTATCCATACATTTATATAGACCTTACATAAATGTACGAATAAGATTTAATATAATAAGATTGAAATAGAATAACTGAAACAGAAAATTTGATGTGATTTTCAAACTTCAGCTTTCTGATCCAAAAGTGCCACTTGATTGAGTGGAATTAGTAGGACCTTTATTTTCTTCTATGCCTTGACTGTTAATTAAATTTCTTTATACAAATTTACTTTCCTATAAATGGGAGCTAAGAGAACTCTTACTCAAGGATTTACTTTATCTTTCATCCTCTATAAACTGTAAGTTCAATTAATAAAGATTATTATGGGAGGCTACTAATTAGCAGTCTATGATGATTGTTGGAATTATAACAAAACATTATGTAATTATTCATCAAAACAACTTGCTTTGTTCAATAGAAAATTCACAAGTTCAATTACTACACGAAAGGTGTGGCGATTACGTAACAGACCTCCATTACGTCAAAAAGACCAAAAACCAAATCCCGATAAAGGAAACTCACTGAGCAGTGAGCAGAGAATAGTTATGACGATAAGCCTCAAAAACCTTCTCAGACACTTATGAGCCAGTCAAACATAGCAACATATGGAGGACGTGCCACTCTACGTAGCGTATCCTCGTACACAAGTTCTTGATTCACTTGGATGAATTATATACAGACTTATTTCATCTTTAGCCTTAGTCAAAGCGTTTAAATTGCCTTGTATTAACTAGCTGGAAAACTCTTCTGGTCTGTCTCTCAGTCTCCTAATTCCTCGGTTGAGTATCTTTCGACAATACCACGAAAAGAACCAGCTTTGTACCTGGACATGCAAGCTGGACAACTGCTCCAAGTTACTAGGAGTCTCGACTGCTCTATCTATATTAACATATAAATTACTCTTTAAAATCATAGTACCGCAATATGCATGTTTAAATAATGTGAAACAATTTTCTAACGTCATAATATTAGTAATAATTTACAAATCCTGATGACTGTTATTCTTAGTACTGTATCTTGGGACTGTTCCGTGTTACAAACTTATTTTTATATTTCAAGATGTTTTCTCTCTTGTAATTATGTCACAATTTTGCATCCCTCGTACCTATTTTCTAGTTATTTTCTCTTACTTCCGAATGTACTAAATTTATATATTATAAAAACAAATATATGTCTTAGTCTTTACTTTATTCAAATTAATATGAATATATAATATATGTTTTTTTTATCTTGAGTTTCTTATTCTTTTTTTTTATTTGCTAGAGTAGTATTTTTATAGTTTTTTTTTTATGTTCCTCAATTTCTATGTCTCTATTTCTCTGCAATACCAAAATAATTATATTCCAGTTTGATTCAAGCAATTATCCTCTTTTTACGTTCATATAATATAAATATTTTGCATGCGTTAACGAGGTAGACATTTTCTTTAATGAATGTATAAGAATAATGTTTATGCTATTAGCATGCTTATTTTCCCTGTTGGTGGTCCTATGAGCTCCTGTCCCGATACGTAGGATTGATATAAGCAAAACTTTTGGTAACTGGGACTGTAGATTGAGCATGGGGTCACAATTATATTTCGCATTCTCTGTTGACTGAGGTATGATGGGTGCAAACGTCATAAGTATTAATATTGGTATTGAAGATTTGTGTGTTCCCAAACGAAGGCAAGGAAAAACTCAATATTTTTCGCAAGTCGATCAAGACGTGGCCAAAGCGTTGATCGACACACTTATATTTAGCATTTAAAAATGCATGCACACATGTTATGATCTCCAGGAAGTGGATACAGAGTATTGTTTGCGGTTCCCCTGTCCAAGTCTCAACTCAACATTGTAGTAACACGTTGCGTCGCAGGTGCTGCCTGTCTCTCGCTTGTTAATTTTGCCATTCCGTAGAGTAGGGTAAGCATGCATCCATTAAAAGTAGCATCTCGTTACGGTTCTTGATGATGTCATAACAGATGGCAAAGGAGAATCTAGGAGAACCAACCATTAGGATGATTCAGCTTGTTGTATTGTATTATATTACCAAGTTTACTATCAACCACAAGAAACTTAACATCAATCTGGTTTGCCTGGTTTTCGGTGCCATTGAAATTTAGCCATATTCTTATCTTTCTATGTGTTTGAATGTGTGGCGTTTCGGTGTGGCATGCACCAGGTTTTTTACATATACCAGTCATTATTTCAGAGGCTAAGCTTGTCGTTTAATGGGTATAAGCTCTTCCGTATCTTAAAGAGGTATACCGCTTGTGGAGTATGTAGCTGGTCTATTGCTGTCATGTAAATCTATTTTAAGAAAATGATCAAACATCTCATTAGTACACTTTTTCTTTTCTGCTTACGTGTATTCAAGAAATTATATATGTGTGTGTATATACATACATCACTTCATGTAAGAAAGTATTCTGTTGTTGTTGCCCTTGTAGGTATATTATATGAGCAAAGTCACACTAAGAACATAAGTTGAATATTAGGGACAAAGAAACATTTTCTTCCTCAAATGTACACACTTTTTTTTGTTAATTTTTCTATCAATTTTTTCCGGAACATGTAACATACAGTTTCTTCAAAATATCTATCTTATAAAATATATATTTTTTCGATATTAAACCATAAAAGTTATTTGTTTCTTAAAATACGATAATTTCAATATTAAATTATGAAAAATTTTCAAGAAGCAACTAAATAAATATTTTTTTTAATCTTTTACCATAAGTGTTATATGGTTTATATTATCAATATTATAAATCCGGATATTGTATATATGTCCCAACGTACTTGTAACATTTTATTTTTCAAATTTAAGGTAGGATTATTACTGCTATGGTGCACATAGAGAAGTCTTACGCTGTTCAGAACGTGAATGCGATCGTAATTTCAAAGGTTAGATAGTCACATGTAAATCTACTTTTTATTACGAGTTAACAAGATCTGGAAAACACTATTGCAGCAAAATATGAAATTATGTGTTTATGACAAAAAGTTAAAAAGGAAAAAAAAAAGAAACGAAGATGTTAGATAGCTAGCTGAGTTGATCTATTTCGAAGCTTTATCATTTTCTTGTTGATGGTTGCCGAAACCGTCAATAATAATTCCCTTTTCTGTAAACTTGTAGTACAAAATCGGGGTCGTCCACAGGAA
>JANZXP010000002.1:26629819-26640627 GCA_027576715.1 Erythroxylum flavicans
TTTTAATTTAATATTTTATTATTTATAATTTTAAATTTATATGACTAATAATATATTTTTTATGAAATATTTTATTTTTTAAATTTATTTTATTTATATTTTCTTATTTTAATTTAATATTTTTTTATTTATAATTTTAAATTTATATTACTAATAATATTTTGTTATGAAATATTTTATTCACTAAATTTATTTTATTTATATATTTTATTTTAATTTAATATTTTATTATTTATAATTTTAAATTTATATAGCTAATAATATATTTGTTATTATATATTTTATTTACTAAATTTATTTTATTTATATTTTCTTATTTTAATTTAATATTTTATTATTTATAATTTGAAATTTATATGATTAATAATATATTTTTTAATTATTTATATAATAATTAATAGTTTATTAAATTAATCAATTTTTTAGTCATTTTATCTCTTTTTAACAACCGCAACCACTTTTTTAGCTCATTTTATTAAATTTTTAGGTTCTTTATTTTTTTAATTCCTTATTTATAGATACAATTAAAAAACACTAATACAAATTATTCGTTTTAAAATAATAAATGAATTACATATTTTCAATCATATTACTTTGGTCATTGATACTGTTTTTTTGTTCTGTCAACTGCAACTAAACACATTTCTGTTCTCGAGACGCAAACAGTTTTATCTGTTCTGTCCATCATAACTAAATACCTCACTGTCTCTATTTTTTGTTCTGTTTTGTCTCCAAATTTTTGTTTCATTCTGTCTCAACTTATGAATTATAGTAACTATACGTAGCGTTATATTTGAACAAAATTTTGTGCCATCTTTGACCTGTACGTCAATTTTATATGATAAGTGGTAGCTGAGAACATTGGCTCCAGAATTTCTCACATGCATTTAATAGTAAATCTGAAATATCTTGTTGGTTTTGGAAACCCTTTACTTCAAAAGGTTAACGCATAATTGATTAGAGATTATATCTTTTGTTTTTGATATATTATTTTTATTATATTTTATTAAATCTCATTTATATATTTATGTAGAGTAATAAAATTAGAACATCGTAATTGAAGCAAAGAATTCAATGTGAATTGAAAAATCTAACTTGTAGAAATTTTTTAATTCAATATCTCATTTCATTAAATTTTTAAGTTTCTCGTTTCATTAAAATTTTAAGTTCTTCGTTTTATTTCATCGTAATTAAAAAAATACAAATACAATTATAAAAAATATTGATACAATTATAAAAAATATTTACGTAATTCATTATATTATTAACCTATACAAATTTTTTCTATTCAATAGCTCATTTCATTAAATTTTTAGGTTCTTCATTTTTTAATTCCTTATTTATAGATACAATTAAAAAAACTAATACAAATCATTTTTTTTAAAATAATCAATGAATTATATATTTCCAATCATATTATACTGCAGGGATACTTTAGTTATTGACAATAACTTTTATGTTCTGTCACTGCAATCAAACACATTTCTATTCTCAAAATACGGTTTTATTTATTTTATCCATTATAACCAAACATCTCATTACCTCTAATTTTTGTTTTATTTTATCTTCAAAATTTTGTTTGGTTCTATTTCAATATATAAATTACAATAACCATTCGCAGCATGAGAGTCACGTGTGGCTTGTTGAGGCGTTGTCTAAGCATGTAAATCAAGCCAAGAACATATTCTACAGAGAGTGATCTCGTCTCATTTAAAGAGGGAAAAAAAGGACAGAATTAACCAAGTAACACGGAAAGTAAGATTATTTGCTAGTGATGATGTTTTTATTTTCTGTATCGAAGTAAAAAAAAAAAAAGGTGGCCTTCAAAGTTAGAAATGCATGAACAAATTTTTGGAATTTTTTGCATGGGAATATGTGCGTATTCACGGTGAATGCACAGAGAATAGGAAATGCTATCGTTGGCCGGTTCACACTTGCTGCTAATTAGTCAACATCCAAACAGTATGGGCGTTCAGCCATTGTATGATTCTTGTCCAATTCACTGCCGTGATTTTTTAACAAGCATACGAAATTGGATAGAATTTGGAAGTGGAAAAATTGTAATATAAAGGAATTAGGGAAGCTCTTACATCTTACTCGTTTTAGGAGTCTTTGCTCCAAAAGTATGTTAGTTTATGAGAATAAAGCGAACTTCATTACTTACACAGGTCTGATATTTGTATAAAATAGTTTAATCAACAAAGCAAATTCGATTAGTTTATGTTCTTATAGTCAATCAATTAGATACAAATTAATGCATGACATTATTTTAATTAATCAAAAGGTTTTATTTATTTGTATGTATTAATTTAATTAATGTTTTTGTTTAAATTAATGTATCAAGGTATCTCGTATGAGAATAACTGTATTTTGATACTATTTATGAATAGTCCTACGATAATTCAGTCGGTGGTAATTGGATAAAGTATAAATCATATGGAGATAGTTCAATATAGGATTCGTCACTTTAAAGTAATTAGAGAGAATATTCTATTGTTTTTTATTAGTAATTATTTATGGAATTCTTTGACAATAGTGAATTGATATTTGAAAAAACGTTTCTAAATTTTAATTATAAATCAATCACTAATTAGCAAGAACAAATATAATTAGACCAAAAAGAGTAGACACTATATCCATACTCTGTCTAATTAGAATATTGAATGACGAAAGGATTACATTATACCTCATAGTAATGCATGGACAGGTTAAAGTCAATCACTTTAATATTCCTAATATTTGGGTAATCATGACATGTTGCTATACGTCAATTATGATTTATGATTATAAATTGTTTAATTGGAGAATTAAAGATAAATTAAAAGGAGTTTTAATTTATCTATTTCTAATTGTGAATTAGAATTGTTATTTATAATCATTTCTAATTTATTAGGATCCTAATGAGCTACACATCAAAGATTAATTTATGAAAGAAAAATCAATTTAATTAATTTGGACTTAATTATAAAGTTTGAGAAATTTTGGGGATTAAATATAAGATATTTGATATTATTAAAATTAAATTAATTATAACTATAATTTGATTTTAATTATAATTAAAGTAATTTGATTTTAATTAAAGACCATAATGATTTTTCTATTTAAATAAGGTAAGATTATTTAGAAGCTAGCACTTTTGTCTTCTTCCTCTCAAATCAGTCTTGAGAATTGCTCTGTGAATACCATAAGAGGCTGGACAATTGAGCAGCTCGTGATTATTCAATCGAAAAGGTTTCAAAGGTTTTCGAACAGGAAGATAAACAAGGTTCAATTTCTAATTTGTTTTGTATTTTATTCAAGTTTATTCGATTATTAGGATCCGCTCAAAATTTGTAAAATAGTTTGTTTTTCCTCTACGTCCGTGATTCGATCACGGTTGGATTCCAATAGTGGCATTAGAGCCTCCATTTAATTGCTTAACTTGGATTAGATGCTTGATTGTTGTTGATTTTGATAAAAATTATGTGTTATACTTTTGGTTTTGTCTTTCTCCGAAGTTAATATTTTGTCTGTTTCTAAAATGTGTTTATGCATGTTCTATAATGTTTCTGGTAACTCTTTTCAAATGTGTGTATCTGGAAATTGTTTCTCTACTCTTGCATTTTGACTACTGAAAAATCTAAAACCAAAATACAATATATATGTGCTTGCATTTACTGTTTGTGTAGTTTATGTGACATATTGCATTTGATGCCCGCATATTTGTTTCTGGAAATTGTTTCCACGGCTGTTTTAATTTTGCTTATGGAATATTGAAGAATGCTCACATATGATGTGTTCTATGTATGCGTATATTATGGTTTCTGAAACTTATTTCTGCATTTACGCACTGCCACGATTGCATCTGGAATTTTCTTTTTTTTTGTGTTTTATGCTTTTGGAATGCCCACGTATGGATTTTAAAACAAATTGATTTGCATCTACCTTACTTTGTTTCTGTCTCTTCGTGTGTTTCCTTCGTGATTGTTTTTCCTTTACAATCAATTTACTGCCTTGTGGGGTACACGAATCAAATGGGTGATATCGCCCATCTAACTGTCGCATCTGGTGACCCAGTGGGTCACCTGTGACGCGACACCTACTAGGCATCGCTTATAGAGGCATTGCTCAACGCCACTAGATGGCGTCAAACGACACCAGGCGACACGTGTGGCACCAGGCATCAACGGCGGGGAGGCAGCGGGGAGGCGAAAAACGTAGAAGCAGTTGGAGAACCATCGATTGGACTCCCTGTTAAGTCAGGAGAACTTTATGATAATTAATTTTGATGACAATCAAATAATAATAATATTAGAAATAAATGAACTAGTTTGATGAGTGTGTTACGTGTACAGAAGAAATAGAAGACAAAAGAAGCAAAACATAGAAGAAGCGAAAAATATAGAAGAAACAATACACAGAAGAAGCGAAACACAGAAGAAGTAAAGATACAGAAGAAGCGAAATACAGAAGAAAACACAGACGATACAAAGCAGAAGATACGCTAGTACGTAGAGCAGTTAGTTAGTTGGAGTTGGTTATAGAACTCAACTAAATAGCGGTTATCAAGATTCAAGAAGCGGTTATCAAGATTCAAAGAAGCAGTTATCAAGAATCAAGAAGCAGTTGGAGACTTAGACTATAAATACTAGTCGAAGTCGAAGACTAAACAACTTTTCAAGAAACCTTTGATCCTGCAACTTTTGAGCATTCAAGTGTATACTTAGAAAAGAAAAACTCTGTAGTTTGATACTGGAGAGCTAAGCTTACTGTAACAATAGCTTACGATATCTTTCTACTGACAGAAAGAAAAGGCTAAGAGCCTGGAGAGGCTAATATAACTGAAAGAATACTTGGTGTAAGAGACCTGAAGAGGCTCGAGAAGAAAGAAAGAATACTTGTAATTTTTTGAAGTATAGTGAATACTCAGATGAATTCTGAGGACTGGACATAGCCCACAGTTTGGGGTGAACTAGTATAAAATCGTAGTGTCTACATTCTATCCTTCAACTTATTCTATTTTGTTCTTAAACAAGTATATAGAAGGTATTTGTGATTTATCTACGTAATAATTTTCGTATAACGTTTGTGATATTCTTTAACAAGTTTGAGAAGTTCTTATTAGAAAAATTAAAGATTTCGTATTCATGAAAAGAATACACAATTCAACCCCCTTTCTTGTGTATTTTGTCTATTATAAGTAATTTCTATATTAACTTGTGATTTACTTCAATAATACAGTATGAATCTAAAACATCTTTGTTGGTAATACAAACTCATATGTTAATGGTCCTATGCTCTCTATAACATGATGTGGACCAATAAATTCGAGCTTAGTTCATTCTTTTTCCTAACCTGAGCACACCTTACCAAGGTGCTACTCTCAGAACAATTCATCTTTTGTTCGATAAATCACATCTCTTCAGTGTTAATACACATAACTCTTAGGTCTATCTCACTGTATTCCATATCTTCAGTGTTGATCCACCTAACTTGTTTATCTTTCCTGAATCACTTAATTTCAAATACATAGCAATTTCACTTATCCTCAAAATCTCCCATCTATTATGGTCTTTAACTATGTTAGGCCTCATTCAATTCAATATAGGGGCGAATGACTCTTTTTGTCATATAATGCCTCACACAGTACTCTAATGATATCACTGTGATAGTGATTGATATGCTTAAAGTCAAATAAACTACACATTGATCTTATGTTTCTCTGAACTCCAAAATATAAGTTATAAGCATACCTTCATAGGTAAAAATATTGGTAATTCAATCATTCAGTCACTTGATTCTACTTTCTTAGTCGTTAAGCACTATTTTGGCTTATTCCTACTAGGATGTATAGCCTAGATTGTTCTTAGTGCTTGCTCTAGTAATCTCTTTGGTCAATCATTATTATTGGGTACACATACTTCTTATTTCAATCACAAGTATCATTTTCCAATTCAAACTCGAAATTCACCTTCATTTTCAATTCCTAATAAGATTCATAATTCTAGATCCTCACTTCAGTCTTTGTCAATCTTTTCATATGAAACTGATCTTAAATTTCAATGCAGACAATCCTACTTCATTTTGGCCCAAAATTTAACTCAACATTCTATTCTCTTTATTGCATTAGGTTTGGTAACCTCAATATCTGAATTTGTGCCATTCTGTTATTGAATTTTTATGTTCAAGCATTAGATACAACATTATCTTTATCGAATAATACTAATTTGTACCATCATAATTTTTCATTAATTATATCCATTATCTCTGTCTTATATTCAATTCTTTCAAACTCAATAAATGTTTTAAACTTTAATAATCTGTGTACATTTATATATGTCCAAAATGTTTCACTGTACATATTATGTCTCTAAGCTCTCAAGTAATCACTATTACAGCACATTCAAAATCTTGTATCAAATAATCAACTCATAAGAGTTGAATTGTCTGAATGGATAAGAAATCATTTTATTATGCTGTATTGAATTGCATTCGAATCCCTAGTATGAGATATCATTATATACTTCAAAATCTCCAAATCCACATGATATAATTAACATCGGTCTTATAATTCCTCAACAGTCTCTTTACATTAATCACTCATACGATTTACACATTTTTTCCTCAGACATTTTTGTCAAAAGGGCTACGATCAATAAAAACTTCTTAACAATCTCTAGTGGTATCCAATATACAATTAGTTCCAAAGAACTCCAGATCTCTTATGTATATGCCTTGGAGTTTCTCACTTCATCATTATCTCAATTTTCTTTAGGTCTCCTAATATGCCATGTTCAGATATTATACGACCCAACATTTTATTTAATCAAGCTAAGATTCACTCTTATTAAACTTAGCATCTAATTATTTCTACCTTCATGATAAGTAATATTTCCTCAAGTATTCAAAATATTCTTCTCCACTTTTCGAACACATTTTATATATCCTCTATGATTATAGTTGCTAATTAATCCCATTTTGCTTGGATCGCTTTAATATTCAATACCATAATACTGTCAAAGGCATTTATTAACTCAAACAAATATAGCCAAAACCCTATGTGCCCATAATTAGTTATCGTAATTCCTTAAGTAACTAATTCCTCAATGAGGTAATATTATCTCATGTTCTTTTTAGTTTCCCAATTAACTTCTTTTCTAGAATGACTTTTTCCATTAATTCGATTTCCTCTGATTTCATATTGACTTATCTTAATGTCTGTTCATTCATACTAGTTTCTCCACTCATTTCAATTTATTTACAATCTTAACTTCCTGTGTTGGAAACACATTCATCAGATCTAATTTGTATCTCCTGTACATATTTGTAGAGAATATAATGTGAACCTAAGTTCTCCTCACATTAGCAATAATGTCATCTCAAATTCAAGAATCCAATCACATAGTTGGAAGCTTTACATCAAACATAATGTATACACTTTCAGTAGCATATTCTACATTTTATGCTTGTGTCTCCGTTAAGACTAAGACTCCAACACTTATTTTTGAATCATTACATATTCATTTCTTATTTGTCCCTTCATTAATCATTCTTAATATAAACTATCTGATCTGCTCAACCTAATTCAATGAAATTCTTCTTCTTCGAAAGAAGACTTCTTGCTAATATCATTTATACTATTTATGTACTTTTTCTCAATCAATTGTTATCATCATTGCATTATCAGCCATTCTTAATGCCTCAAGAAGACCAATTTTTGTAGTTTCTTACTACGTCATAATGTTCTGGCTACCAAAACTCGATGAAGTAGTAGACATGATTATTGTCACATATACTTAAGTGTGTATCATCAAGGTCATTCCATTCTATCCTGAGATTTATTTCCGACAATTGTCCAGTTTATAAATATTACACTAATGATACTTGATTTCAATTGATCCTATACAATATTTCTCTCTTTATTCCTGCCCACAATCGGGGTATCCCTACCATGATTGTGACATAAACCTAATTTTTTTTAGGCCACCATCATGCCCTGCACTTTCTTCCTCGCAATAACACACATACTAACATCAATTCTACTCTAATTTTCCAAAATTTACCTCTTTTGATGATACCTCATTTCATAATGAGTCATCCACCATATTAAGTGCATTAACTTTTCTTATTTGGTTCGTCATCTTTTTCTTTATCTCATTCATACATAAAATCCTATCTTATATGCATTTCTAACTTTCTCCTTACTACACATCATTCATCTCATAAAAAGTCATTTATGTCTATTTCATTCCCCTTTTATTCGTTCCTCATTTCTATCTCATTTCCCCGTTGTCATTTATTTCATCTTCTATAAGTATATCCTTAATCCATTCAGAATTATAGATGCAGAATCATCATGAAATTCTGATCTCAATGTCACCGATATATTCTTCTGCTAAATCATAACGCTTATCATATTTATCTGACATTAAGTTTAACGTCCCCAGGTCATAGAAAATTTTATTTTCTTTTAACTTGGCTTGTACACTTTAAATCTGTTCATTCCTATTTATATCACTTCTTTCCTTAATCAATCCATGACAATGTATTCACATCTATATCACGTTCGAGGATATATTACCATAATACATCCACTAATAGAATTGTGTTAAATCTTTATCTTTCATATCTAACCATATACTATCTCTCACTTCTAATTATTCCTAAATTTCCATTTTCTCATACTTTAATAGATCATCATTTTTCTCACTATTTCTATTTGCTCAAGCTCTTAACAAATGCTCATGGGTGTGACTCATGTAAATGCGACTCAGAATAGGGATCAGTTGCTACTGCCTACTATGACACATCTAAAATGCATATAACTTGACACATCTTTCAGAAAAAAATACCCATGTAAGATATTAAATTTGGGCTCTGATACCAAATTGTAGCACCCCACTCTCATAAGACACGTTCCTTACATCTTGAGTGATGTTCGAGAACATACTCGGTGAGGGTGACATGCTAGCACAGTTAGTCAGTAAAATCTCGTTACAATATTTTTTTAACACACATATGCAGAAATCAATAATCAAATTGGGCCCATTCTTTTCTTTAATAACATCAAAATCACATTTATTATTATTACACTCAAGATCAATCTTATTTACCAACCTTTCTACTTATTACAAAACATAAATATTCAAATATACATGTTACAATAATTCTGGAAGACTTAATTCGATACAAAAATAAGAAAATACTAATGCAGAAGTGAACTGATGCTGACCTCTTTTTCTGACTTGAATGCAGTGGCTATACTCTAATTTGCCTAACTAAAGTGACTCTTCTAAGCCTGAAAATTATTGTAAATTTCGGGTGAATTTTACAAACTCAATAAGTGACCATCATCGATGGCTCACTCGATCATATAACACATATAATTCATATAATCACATAATTCACATCATTTCGTTAACAATCATTTATCACCGCATTTCACTTGGTCATTCATTTCACATTTCATATTCAATAACATATATCATATTCAGAATGCATTTAAATTTCAATCAGTCAAACACACGTATTATATGTATATGTAGTGTTTATGAGACTCACTTTCTTTTATTATTGTTGTGATCGAGTGCCTTTTTCTTATTGGCCATATCCCTTTTGTATACTAAGCTGTATCAGATAATGGCCCATATCCCTTAGTGGATACCGAGTACATTCACAAATGAGCTTAAGGCTCTGATCACAATCTAAGCTTTAAGCTCTTTTTCACATTCTGAGCTTTAAGCTCTTTTTTCGGTGGCTACTCTGGTTACAACAGCCTTTATGTTTCATGCATTCATGTAATGAAATACATCACATATATTCAGTCAGTTAAAAGTGCTCAAAATCCCACAATCATATTCACCTTCACATATCATCAGACCTTAGTCTCAAACATCACTCAAGATGTAAGGTATATGTTTTGCGAGAGTGAGATGCTATAATTTATTTATTAAAAAATGGAATAAGCTAACACATTATATATGTATGACACTTGTCACATTACTTTTAACACTAGACAAACATGACATCATGCATTCATAAGATAACTACTTTAACAACAAGTGTCATACATCTTATACAGGTGGAAACATCTCATCTTGCATGTGAATTCATAAAATTTATAAAAATAATTTTTATAATAATTAATGTGAATTTTTTATGCATGCATGTTCATCACATTTCAAGAAGTTCCAGAACTTTATACATGCATCAAGCTAAAACTAAATTCATAATAAAATAGCAAATGACAATCAATTTCATTTTTGTTTTACAAAAACATAATATAACATCTTATAAACATTTCAGTGAAAGAAAAACAGGAAAACAATTTTTCTAGAATTAATACAAAGTTTTCAAAGTCAACACATGCAATTAGTTTTCCAGAAAATCCCAAGGATCAACATATGAGCAGTCTGGATATAAATTCAAAATAAAATAGTAAATGACATTTAATTTCAACATACCTTTACAAAAACATAATATAACATCTTATAAACATTTATGAGAAAGAAAAATAGAAAAACAATTTGTAGAATTTACAAGAAAATTTCCAAAACAACATTCAAGTTAGTCACAACCCAGCAAACACTTTGCACTTGTTCAATACATCATCTATTACATGCACAAGCTGTCTTTGATACCACTATTGGGTTAGCCATGGTTGCATGCATCACATGCATACAGATGCAGCGGAATTGTTGGAATCAAGATTCCCACATCATGATAACTCGGAAACCACAGAATCTCACATGTATGCAAGGATATGTAAAGAACATGAAATAACAAAACTTTTTACCTTGTGTATCTCCTCCTTTCTTGTTTCTTCTCCT
>JANZXP010000002.1:26649706-26662851 GCA_027576715.1 Erythroxylum flavicans
TAACTCTAATTTTAGCGTTCATACTACTAGAGATGAGTTATTCACTAGGTGTAAGGATGCCTAAGTCCATATATAACACTATCGACACATATTCTACTTTTGCAAAATTGTACAAGGTTGCCATATACTCCTGCAAACAAAAATGAAGGGAAATGTCAATATCTTCTTTATTAAAAAGACTTTTGCCTATAATTGTCTCTAACTTATCCTTCTCATTAATCTTAAACTAGTTTTGTGCTAATTAATCTAAAACATCAAATGTTTGTTTGTGTTGGATCAAAGGAGACTTATGCTTAACATTAGTGGCAAGAATTAAAAGTTAGATAAAATTATCCTTTTATGTCATATTGATTAAATCAATATAACGAGAATCATAAAGTTACATACTAGTATATATGTATCCTTTTTTATTATGACTTGTATGGAACTTGTGAAACTTGTCAAGTTGAAGAATAACCAAATCAACCTTTGGTAAAAGGATGATGATGGTATTAAATTGTTAAATCTTATAAATTTGATGTATTAAATAGAATAGCAATTCATAAAAAGGATAATAATTATATTTTATTAGATTACGTATGACTATATCACATAAAGTCATCAGGATATTTCATTGAATCATATATATTAAACTCCATAGTGTCCTTACTAAATTCCTTTGTCAAATTATCATTATGGGCATCAATTTATGTTTTAGTGGTCTCTAAAAATGGTCCTCCTAATAAAATGGGTTTTGATTAATCATCATTTTCAATATCCAAGACATAAAAGTTAGTAGGAAAGTCAATTTGTCTTTATCATGTACAAAAAAATCCTACACTAACCCTTGAAACATGCATTAGATCTATTTACTAATTGAATCACTACTCCCTTTTTTTCTAGTGGTCCTAAATTGAGAATAAAGTAAATGGAATAGGGTATGATGTTTATATTTTCACCTAAATCTAGCTTTGCTTTTTACACCTTAGAACTTCCAGTTTCCACTTTTCAATCTAATAGAATTGGAACTTTCCTCAAGATTCACTATGGTTTGTGATGGTAGTTTATTTGAATCTTATAATTCCAAATAATTGACCTTCATAGTTAACTGACCCACTTTATTTTCCATATTTTGAATAATATTTTTCTTAAAATTGTAATTCAATAGTATTAGGAGCTAATGCTTTATTACTTAAGAGACATACTCGAATAAGATGTTTGGACTTCTTGTGGCTATCTTGGAGGATGTAACTATTGATATTAGTAAAAATTGGCCATAAGTTGATTCAATTATATTAAAATTTGGATGCTCTCTTTGGTCAAGATTGTACGTGTTTGAGTATAGATTGTATTGATGTTGAGGATGCTTTTGAAAACTTCTTACTTTATTCACTTATTCTACTAAGTCTTTACGTAACGTACGAAATATATATGTTGGGTGCTCTAATACCAAACATACGCCTTTGGTCTTTATTGCCTCCATTTTTCCTATGGCTAATATCAGACAATTTCATTAAGATTATCCATATAGTTTTTTAAAGAAGAAACATTAATCTCACTAACTCGTCAAGTTGAATAGTCGTCATAGTGTTGAATGTTAAGAGTTGGATTCCATATTAGTGATCAATATTTGAGTTGCTTATGGTATTTTGTTAAGAAGTGCTCTTCCATTAGTTTTGTCATTAATACTTTTATTAGTTGTTAGAAGTCCTTTGGAAAATACTAAATTAGGAGTTGTTCACTAATTTATGATGCAGACAATTGGTATATAACCTTTTTAAAACACTCCCAATACTCATATAGTGATTCACTATTTTATTGCTGAATGCCACAAATTTGCTTTCTAATGCTAGCAGTTTTTGAAGCTAGAAAGAATATTTCCAAAAATTATTCCTATATTTTGTTCCACGCTATAATGCTAGCAGATGGTAAGTAATATAACTAATCTTGGGCATTATCTTTCAAAAAGAATAGGAAAGCCTTTAATTTGATTTGATCTTTGGTAACATTATTAGGCTTCAATTCTTATTCACATAACATGGAATTCCTGAAGATGCTTATATGGAACCTCATACATAGTACAATGAAAAGTTGGTAACAAATGAATTAAATTATATTTTAATTCAAAAGTTGCATTTGCATCAAAACATGAAAAATTATACAAAGAGGTTGCTGATTCAATTCTAGTTTAACTAATTCTTGTAAAATTTGGTTATTCACCATGAATTTTATAGTTTCCCCAATTATAATGTTGCACTGTTCCTGAATCTTTATTTCTTTTAACTTTTTACTAGTTTTATCGATCTCTAGGTTATATTGTAAATTAGCTTCGTTCAAAGATCTCAAAATGAATATATAAACTAAAAATTTAGAGGTAACATTGCTAAAATTTTGTGGAATTGTTTTCTATACCCTAAATTAATTCCTAAATTCTTGCAATTAAAGAAATATAATAGAGAGAAGTAGGAGTTAATCCCACAAGGAATTCCTATTTACCAATCATTACAAAAGAAAATAATTAATAGAAGGGGGCTTGATCAATTTTGCAATAAAGAAAATAAAGGATGTAATTAAATAAGAGTTTTCAATAAAAAATCTTTAGTTTATGGTTGCTTTTACCTTTGGAACCATGATTGATCATTGAAACAAAAATAATTATTTCATCAATCATATATTCGATGTGATACTAAATGTCGGTCTTACTTAGGGTTAGTTAATTGAAAAAACATAATTTAATTAGCCCTTATTGCTTAACAACCTTAGATATGATCCAAAATTTAATTAAACAATAACTTTAAGAAACAAGAGACTATCGAAGTAAGATAACACAATATCCATGGTTGCATTAAATCTAGTTGAATGCTTTTCCTAAAAGTAATAATTTCTGACACAACAAATTGAAACCCTTAGTTGTTACAAATGACTAAAAGAATTGAAATTTTATGTATTCAAAACTTAATATAGCAAATGTTTATTTCAACGAATAAAATAATCGTGCACATTAGAAATCAATTGAAAATAATCATAAAATAAAAGAATAAAAAAGCAATTCAATACATGAATAAATGAAATACTTCACTATAAGACTCAATTGCCTCCTAATCTTTCAAGTTCGAAAAAGGGCTTCCGCTTCCTTTAACCATGAATAAAAGACTTAGCCATCAATGGCCATTTCAAACACTAGAAATTAAAGAAAAACTACTTTAATATCTACTAAAGAAAGGAGAACACTAGTGGACTTTGAGAAGCTTAAAAATGTATCTGGAGATAGAATTCTTTGCTCCATCACATCTTGGCCCTATTTATAGCCATTGAAACACATGTGGAAATCTTGTGATATGATTCTTTGGATTCCTTAGATCATGAATTTATTTATTTTCACCTAGATCTAGCCAAAATAAGGTTTTAAACCATTTTAAACACGTTCTTCTCTTGCTAATTCAAAGTTTGGAAATTGCAATTTTCATTGAGCATTCCTAAGCCTAAGATCATACCAAACTAATTTTCTAGATTTCACTTTGATTCCTATAATTTGACCCCAATATTCAAAATAAAATTTTAACCCAAATCTCCTTGATTCACCCTTGATTATTATTGAGATTTCTCTTTTATTTAAAATTTTGAATTTAGATTAAGGACTAATTATTTTTCATGTAAGTCACATCTTCAATCTTATCCTATAAAAATAAACAAAATTCTAAGTTTTAAACATACTAAGATAAGATTATGGAAGATTTTTAATGCTAAAAATAAGGTAAAATTATGACACATCACCAGAATTTAATATATATAATACTAGCCCTATGTATAAAAAATACCATAACTCATTAAAAATAAGTAACATCTACATTTAAAATGGGAATACCAAGACTGGGTATATAGAATACTATGCCACAGTTCAAACTATATTAGGACTCAATAAGTTTTACATTACACATACATATAAAAGATATGTTTACTCATTAAAAATAAGTAGCACCTACATTTTACAATGGAGATACCATAACTAAGCTCAAAGAATACAGGGCCTCAATACAAACTATATTAGGACTCAATACATTCAGTACTGTCATTATGTATCAAAATACCATCACACATAAAAATAAGTAACACCTTCACATGAATATGAGAGTACGATGATCGAGTACAAGCAATACTAAGAATTAATAAGTACTATGCTAGGATTGTATATATCTGATATCCCATATATTTATAAGAAAAATACCATCATTCATCAAAGATAAGTAATGCATCCACTTAATTAAAGGTAATTTGTGAAGGAAATAGATTGATACATGCTTGTTTATCATACTGTGTCTATTAAATTATTTGTTGTATATTATTAACTGTATGCTTGTATACTCAATTATGTTGATATTAGAATCTTTAAAGGGATAATTTGAAGCATACAGATTAGTATAATCCTATGTACCAAATTGTTTCTATTAAAGGTTTTTTTGTACATAATTAACTACACGTTGTGATTATGTTAAAATTTTTGAAAGGACAATATGACTATTAAAACTTTTGTTTGAAATAGCTAACTATATACCTTTATGATCAACTATGCTCATGTTAGAATTTTCGATAAAAGTCATAAATCAGTATATGCTTGTATACAAAATATTGACTATTATAAGTACTATTGGACATGATTAACTACACACAAATGTAGTTAAACATGTTTACATTAGAATTTTTTGAAGGACATGAATTAGCATATGCTTGTATACTAAACTATGTCTACTATTTTAATTCACTTTGTTATGGTAATAAAGTAATTTTCTTTATAGAATGCTTCCTTTATAAGCTTCATATAACCCCTTTTGCCTAGTAAAATATAATAGTTTCTTCTTTCATTTTTTAGTGCTAGATAGAACCTAAAAGGAAACAACAAAAATCAATCTTAATTCTTCCAACCCATTGCATTTTGGAAGCCTATATAGTAAGGTAGTTAGTGTGTGATATACCCATCAAACAACTAAGAAGTGGTTATGGTAAGAAGACAGTGTCACTCCTATCTTACTCTTTGTCTTTATAAATTTTTATGTTTATATTTGATGTCTACAATAGATATGATTAGAAATTCATTTAAACGTTGTTTCTAAGATGTTGATTTTGTTCAAAATGACCAAGTTATAGAGGGATGGAGTAAAGTGCAATGTGGAATTGTTGGTTTATGTTTTTGTTGATATTAGGTAAGAATTTATAGCTTATAGCTTAGTTCGGTGGTAATTATATTTATGAGCAAATATGATTTAGTTTCTGTGGATTTTATGTCTAGTTACATTATTTGGTTTGCTTTGGTTGAGATTTATATTTTTGTTGCCACAGTCCATAAAAGAAGGACAAAGTTATAATTGGAGCACTATGTCTACCATACGAAGGAAAGAAGAAGGTCATAAAAAGAAAAGGAAGGTAAGAAACAAGTATTTTATTAAAATTAATATGAAGATAATGATGTTGTAATGTTATTAAGATTTGAAACATCAAAATGCAGGTAGGAGATGAATTTGTAACCTCTGGGATAATTCAATAAAGTGGGAGGGTAAAAAAATAATTAGTGGTTAAATATTATTCTTATTTGATTACTAGCGCTTTATATGAGTGTTTGTAGAGTTTTCAAATTCGTTACTATTTTAAGAAGGTCTTCGAATTATTATAGATCCTTACTCTGAGCAATTAAAGTGGGTCACTGACATGAGATTTAGTGAACTTTAAGAGATGGAAAGGTTTAAGGTTAGGAGGTATGTGTTATACCAACTATGTGTTTTGATTAATTTATATGAGTTATTACTAAGAATAAGAGAAGATCAAGTAGAGAAAAATTAATAGTGATATTATAGTATAACCTATCTAGTACATATAACAGCCAATAAGGCTAAGGTGATAAGGCTTTTAGAGGAGTACAAAGTCAATGATCACCAAATTTTGATCAAATATGTACTCAATAAAGTAAGGGGTGTTTAGATGGAGAGAATTTTTTGTTAAAATTTGTTTCTATATATTTAGAATGCCTTTTTGTGTCTAAATGGCAATTACATTATCAATATGCAGTTGCTATACACTATAGTTGATGTTGATGACTATAAATAGCTTAGTTAGGGACATTTAAATATGAGCCATCTTTATAAGCATACTTGTAAGTTCTGCCAAACTGTAAAGGCCGAAGGTGTTACACTATAAGTAAATGTGTATTTCTATCAATGGCAAGTCAAGTGCCCTATAAATATGAATCTTGTTAGTTGATATGCAAAACTATAAAGAGTATGTAATTAATTAAAATTAACTTAATTTATAATTTATTTACATATATTATATCTTGAAAATTACACATGAACAAACCCTTTAATTAGTGAAAAATGAAATAATTACAGTTTGGGATTATATTAACAACATCAAGACATTGGTTACGGACAGTCTAGAATAAAGAATATTAAAAGCTAAAGGTGATATTGTTCATGGAAAATTTATGTTAGTATTTTAATAAACTAATTATGTAGATACACCTTTTCTTAAAAAATAACTTATTCGAAAAGTGGATACTTTTATTACTAATAATCATTCTATGTATACTAAATTACGAGAAGGTATTTTTTTTAAATAAATTTCACTACACTATTGTTGGTGTTGTTAGGCAAACCTACTGCCTTCACCCACTTTAAAATTTAGTCAACTATTACTAAGATATAAGTATTACCATATAAAAAAGGATATGATCCTATAAAGTTGATGGCCCATATGTCAAATAACTATACTTCTAGAATCATATTATAAGGCATCTCATGTCATGTTAATACAAAGCTCTTGGAATCTTTAAACTATATTGGAGTTAAAACCTGTGTTGTAAGAATTTAGCAATGGTCTTGTTGGAACCATGATGTCTGCCTTAGGGGGATGAGAACAAATGATGTAAAATTTATCTCATCTCTTACTCAAGTACACATCATCGAATAATCCTATTAGGAAATCTTAGGAATAGAAGGGGATTATCCTAATAGTAAAACTTATCTTTAAAGAGGAATTTTCTTCTTCTAGTGGTAGGTAAGTCTTTTGGGATAATTCTTGACACAAGAAAGTTCACAAAATCTAAAACCAAGGGTTTTAATTATAATAAACATCCCAAAATGTCTCTTTAAAAAATTTATCATCGATGAGTTTCTCATCATGGTTTCTTACTCTAGTCATGACAAGTTATTTGCTACTAAAATTTTTAATCCTTTTTTATTTATATTTCCAAGTCAAATTCCTGCCAAAGAAGAATCTGAGAAATTACCCTTAGCTTAGTATTCTTTTTAGATAGTGGATATTTCAATATTGAGTGTTTAATATACATGATCGCTTTAGAGCCGATGAGAAAAGATCCAATTTTCTCAAAAAGAAAATAAAATATATAAGTACTATCTTAGTAGTAATGTAATTAATTTATGCTTTATTAAAATCTACTAGCATTATAAATAATATAAAGTTTTATATCATATTTTTGGCCTAAAATAGCCCTCAATGTCAACATTAGCTTAAAAGGCAGGTTCCAATTGGATGCATTTACAATAAGAGTCAAAGTTATCTCCTTCTTTAAGATATTAAAAGCATTAGTAAATTCATTAGTGAATTCAAAAGGAACATCTTTTTGTTTTTATCAAGTGACATAATGGTTGAGTAATTTTAAAGAAATCCTTTATAAACATTAATAGAACCCATCACATATAAGGAAAATTATGACTATATCAACTGAAGTTAGAGGTGGAAATTTTTTTTAACTTCCTCTTTAGCTTGATCCATCTCGATCTTATGCATTAAAATCCTATGTTCCAATACAATTCCTTCTTATACTATGAAATAACAATTTTCCAACTAAGTACCAAATTAATGTCTTTACATCATTGCAACACCTATTTTAGATTAAGCAAACAAGCATCATAAGATGAACTAAAAAATAGAAATTTCAAATATGAATACCTTAATTGATTTCTCCACTATGTTGGAGAAATTAGCCATCATACCATAATGGAAAGTGGTTAAAGCATTGCACAATCTAAAGGGCATCCTTCTATAAGTAAGCTTGGCATAAGGATATGTAAAAATAATTTCTTCTAATCCTCCAGTGTAATTAGGATTTGATTGCATCCCGAGTATTGATTGTGTATGTTTATAATTTTATAAGTTTTAACCACAAGTGCTTGGTGTAGCTATAGCTAGCACTAGTAAGTACATGAAAATCCCATAAGGATTGTAAGTACTAGTATTAACCTTTTTTTATTATCTAACTATCGAATTAGGATGTAGATTTAATTTAGAACTAAATTAAGGTTTAACATAATAATAACCTATGATGAAGAAAGCATTATGATTAAATGATATCAAATAAATAGTGTCTAAGTGATGAATCCCTTAAGATATCTTAAACTTTAACCCTTTATCATGCAATTAAATTATTGATCATTGAACTGTTGAAATTTCTATTTTATTTTAATATCTTTCTCAAGACTATTAAAAAATAACCCTTAATTGATTAAATGAAACCTCTTCTAGTTAAACCCCTAAGATTGCATTACTCGATTTGTTAATTTCACTCTTAGGTTTGACTATAATCCAGAGGATTTATATAGACCTATCTCTAGGTTTACATGTAACTCTTTCCAACTAAGGTAAATCTATTCAAATGAAAGGATTTCTCATTCTCAATTAAGGATGGTAATGGGTAGCCTAGACCTTTTCATGCTAGGGCCCTGGCTTAGCCCTTGCCTAAGCCTGACTAGGCCAAAGGCAGCTTGAGCTTGGGCCCGATCTGATTAAATACAACTAATTTTTATTATAAATGCAAATGATATATTTTTAAGCAAAACAACGTCATTTTGCTTTGAAGGGTTGGGTCTAAAGTTCAAGTCCTAACTGAGGCCCGATCGGGCTAAGAAAAATGTACTTGATGCCTGGGCCCAGGCCTTTTTTCCATCTCTATTCTTAATCAAATGAAATCGAATATTAGACTAATATCCTAAATATATTAGTTTAAGAATATAAAAGCATAGTTGAATCACAATAAGTCAATCAATAAAATTGCATTGGATAAAAGCCTATATTATACTATCCACCTAAACTACGGGTTCATCATACCTAGGCACTAAACATATCAGTTCCTAAACATAGAAAACAAATCCAACATTAAGCATTCAAATGAAAATTAAAAATAAAACTACCCATAATCTATATTCACTTTTATTTATAATGAAACCTTCTTGAAATTTTAATCAAAGGTTGCTCTCTATCGGATCTTATAAAGTAATCTTTGTGCTTTCCTCATCCTCTATTTAAAACCATTTCTTCTTTCCTTTTTGTGTTCTATAATTTCATTCCAAAATCATTTCTTCTCGACTATAGCCTTCATAATTTCCTTTTACAACAAAAACTATGGTTTTTATAATATACTCAATTATGTATCTCAAAATCCCCTTTAAATTGTGACTTTACGCGGTTGCAAAAGCTTATAAAGGCTACATACATAGCCATGTATATATCACATACATAGGTGTGTATCTTTACACAGGCATAAACAACATCTTCAAAGCTTCACACATATACAGTGACTTACATTGTCTCTGTACATGACCATATATCTCCAAATTTTCTTCAATTCTTTCATTTTATGCCTTGATTTCGCCTAAATTCTTCTCTTTTTAGTTTATAAAATCAATTATCACCTAAGAACACACTTAAAGAAAAATAAATAACAAAAATATCTAATAACAAATAAAGCACACTAAATATGGGCATATAAATATAGTAAATTAGTCATTTATCAAACATTCCCACACTTAAGCTTTTGTTTGTCCTTAAGCAAATAATAATCCAAATCATCAAACTTACACCCTTTATTAACCTCAGTTTGTCCATCCACACCTTAAATCATTATATCATATAAATCAAATTAATGTACAATTAGATCCAAGTCATCCTATAACCAACCTTCATAAGTCAATATTAAGGGTAATCACATAGATAATCTTTTTGAAATGAAAAGCACAAACTTTCACGCCTTTATCAAAGATTTACTCAATGCATTTAAAGTTTCTATGGTGGAAAGTGTAAGAACTCTCAAATCAATACATAGAAGGATTTTTAACCATAAGCTAGTAATAAAATCATATCTCCACCATTTATAAGTAAACAAAAAAAAATCAAAAGTTCTTATTACAAGGTTTTAATGAGGCTTAGGTAAAGGTGTGATAAGGATAATAAAAAGGGTGATAACATTGAAGGAAATTTATAGAAACAAAAATCCATGAAACTTGGTTTTTCTCAACATAGGCCCTTTACACTATAATTCCATTGGTACAATAACCTTAACACTAATTTTTTCAATGCTTGCAACATATATAATTTTTTATTTTTTTGAAGAATTCACCATGTTCCAACAATTGAAGAAATATTAAACCTTTTTAAAATTCTTCAAAATCATTCACTTTAAAGCAATCAAGTAAATGTAAATCATTCAGGGTTCAAAAATAATGAAAAGGCTTTCAAGAAAAATAAGTTAAAGGCTATTAACATGGTTATAATCAATGAAAAGGCTAAGTCTTGACAGTGGTTACTCCTAAGGGATAAAATATGATAGGATAACAATCAAGAAGATAGGATAAAATAAAGGGGTTAAATCTAAATTTTTTTATTATTTTAATGCTTCTAATTTAACAAATATGGTCTCAATTTGGATAATAAGAACAAGTTCTATATTCATCCAACTATGCATGATAACAAAAATTAAAGAATAAAAGAGCTTAAAATGGTAATGTATTTTCTTTTAGGATCTAAAATTCGTAAAAATGCTTTATATCTGTTTATAATGTGCAATTTTCATTCAAATTAATTATCTCAATGATTACTAAAATGATGACATATAAAAGCAAGTCTATTATAACTTTCATCCTTATGCATGCTAATTAAATTCAATAATCAATAATAATCTAAAGTAGTTTTGATAGATTTTAACTAAATCGAGATGTCTGTTAATATGAATTAATAAAAAAGATTACAATGAGCTTAAGAAATTTGAAACCCCTTCCTCACACTTAAAATTTTACATTGTTCTCAGTGTACATAATAGAAGCATAGATAAATAAAATATCAATAAAAAGCACAAAAAGTGAGAAAGGTATGAATTGGTACTTTCCTGAATAATAAGATTTACAAAGTTCTAAATTTGGTAAAGAGTCCATCCCTAATTAGAACATCTAGATTTTATTATATCTATCAATCTTTCGATGAGCTTGGTACATCAATTGTTAGGGAATCCTTAAGTCTCGGAGCCTCATATTGCTATAGAGCCAAAGATGATGCAACCATTCTAGATGGTGGAGGTGGTATGGATATCTCAAGGTGTCCTGCCATCTGCACTAAGACCTCCTCCATCCATTTATCATGTACCTCTCATCTCTCCATCTGCTCCATCAATGTTGCCTAGTTTACTTAGATAATTCGTTGGACTCCAATATCTACCCCATATACTTCTCTAACTAGTCCCAGCATCAAGGTGGTGATGACACCTTGGGCGATCCTACACTAGCCTCCTTCTACACTATTCCGATAATTCGGGATGGCGGTGAGCCCTATCTTGGTGACTGCTCCATTATATTGTAACAATCCCCATTTAGTGCCAAAGCTACCTACTTATCTGAATGCCTAATCAATAGATAAATATCTCCTATTGGTTCTCACCTCTTGCATTCCTTATCTATAATCTTCATAATATACAAATTGAGGGAAACTATGGTGCCGAGCAGTCTCATCAGTGCTAACCTCCCAAAGACTCCCATCCTCTTTGCTAACCACATCATATATGGCCCAATACAAATCATCCTTATTTTCTTCTCTTCATTATAACACCTAAAGAATTAGGATAAGGCATGCCCCAGATGAATCTTCATCCTCTCGTTCATACTCTACAAGTAGAAGGCATCTAAGTTGTAAATGATTCTAAAGTTATCATCACACCCACTTAGCGTATGACTCAAACTTCGATGGATGTATCTTAGTGGGGGGTCTCAAAGGGTGGACACTTTGGATTTGTTAGGATCATACTCATCATCTTTGTTATATGAAAAGTCTATGTGTAGGGTTATGTACTCATTTGTCCTCGTGAACTCCTGGTTGTAAAGATCTATGATCACAGAGAAATCTATATAACTTATCTTGATCATCTTCCCCAACATCTTGAACTTATTTGTGCTTATCTAGTCCTAATAAATGACCTTTTTCTATAAAGAACATGGAGATCACCTCGAGAATAAGCTCCTAGTATGAGGGCTCAGTAATCTTGAAGAAATGAGATTATGCTCCAATAATAATTAAGTTCCAATCCTGCTGGGTCAAGACGACCTACTTTAACACCTCCCAATCGATACATCTACCAGTACCAAACCTCTTCTCCTTGAGCCTCTGATACTGCTCCTTATAGGCTTCAGCATCAAAATGCAATAGGTCGTGTTGCTCTAGTAGGCATACTACAGTTTCTCGCTCTTGTAGAAAACGAGCTCCATTTAGGTCTCTAAATGACCCCTTTCCTCTCTACCTTTTCCTCGATACCTCCGTTCTCTAGTGTCCCCTCATTATATCTAAAACTAAATCAAGTGAGAAAATAACGGATAAAGATACGAACAAAAACTTTTCCCCAGTCTTGGATTGTGTGCTCGCAAAATTGTGAAATTATGAAAAAACAATTAAAAATTAAAAATAGATTAAACTAAAACTAATGTAATAGAAACAAAATAAAAATAATATTTAGAAAATTAAACAAATGACAAAATTTAAAAAATTTAAAACTTGTAATTTACTAATAAAATTAATCAAAAAATAGAAGTAGATGTGAAATGGGAAGCCCTCAAGAATGTACCAAAAGTAAGGAGCTTCTTGGGATTGGCTGGTTACTACAGGCACTTTGTAGAAAGCTTTTCCATTATAGCCGCTCCCCTCACCAAGTTGACAAGGAAGAATCAAAAAATTGTATGGACAAATGAATGTCAGAAGAGTTTTGAGGAATTGAAGGAGAAACTCACAACTGCACCAATTTTGGCCTTACCTTCTGGTAGTGATGGCTATACAGTTTATAGTGATGCTTCGAGGAAAGGACTAGGGTGTGTGTTGATGCAAGGAGATAAGGTGATTGCATATGC
>JANZXP010000002.1:26662951-26672985 GCA_027576715.1 Erythroxylum flavicans
AAAAGTTTAACAACTCTTAAATCAATTCATGGAAGGATTTTTAACTATAAGTTTGCAATAAAATCATATCTCCACCATTTATAATTAAACTAAAAACAAAAATAAAAAGGTTTTAATAAATGATTTTAATGAGGCTTAGGTTAGAGTATGATAGGGATAATAAAAAGAGTGATAAAATTGAAGGGAATTTACATAAACACAATTACATGTAACTTAGTTCTTCACAATATGGGTCCTTCAAACCATAATTCCATTGGTACCATAACTTTAACACTTTCTTTTTCTACTTATTATGCTTGCATCATTATTTTTTCAAGCATTCATCATGTACTAGCAATTAAAGAAATATTGTACCTTTTCAAACCTTAAGTTTCAAGCAATCAAATAAATGTAAATAACCTCGGGGTTCAAATACAATGAAAAGGCTTCAATAAAAATATGTAAATAACCTTTAGGATTCAAAAACAATAAAAAGGTTTCAAGACAAATAAGGTAAAGGATAATAATATGGTTATAATCAATGAAAAGGCCAAGTCTCAAAACTGGTCACTCCTAAGGGATAAAATATGGTAGGATAATTATCAAGAAAATAGGCTAAACAAAAGGTCGAATCCAATTGCCTTTATCATTTAAATGTTTCTAATTTAACAAATATGATCTCAATACGAATAATAAAAGCAAGTTATATAATTATCCAACTATGCATGATAACACACAAGAAAGAATAAATGAGATTAAGTAATAATGTATTTGCTTTTAGGCTCAAAGCTCACAAAAATAGTCTTGTGTGTAAAAAATATGCAATTTTCATTCAAATTAATTATCTCAATGATTACTAAAAATACAACTTATAAAAGCAAGTTTATTGTAATTTTCATCCTTTTACATACTAATTTAGTTCAAATATCAGTTAATAAGATTTAATAAAAATATTATAATAAATTTAAGAAAACCATTCCCCACACTTAAAATTGTAGACAATATACACAATTGAAGCATATAAAAAATAAAACACAAAAAATGTGAAAGGTTTGAATTGGTACTGCCCTAAATAAAAAGATGTGCAAAGTTATGAATTAGAGGAAGATCCATCCAATACATTAGATACATCCATCCTTGAAAAATATAAACAAAAAGGATAAAAAGATAAAAATAATAATAAAGAAAATAAAGCATCCATTAAAAATCAATAAACTACTATGCTAATACAAAAACAATGGAAAAAAATGAGATAAAGATGAAATCTATCCTAATTCTTGGGTTGCCTCCTAAGTAGTGCTTGTTTAACATTAGTAGCTCGACGTACCTTTCATGCTTAAGGTGGCTTATAAAGATTGAGTTTTTAAAGTCTTACCATAGGTTCCATAACCTCTAAGTAAGCTACCTCTTATTTCCTATTGCCATATTTTTACTGTTGTTTACTATCTCAAACTTGTAAAAGATCCGGTGGACCTTTAAAAGAGGAGTCTTATGAAATATCTGAAAGTGAATCATTACATAATTCACTATATTCATTTATATCAATAAGTTTAAGGTTAGGATTCATAACATTAGACATTTTAAATACAACCTCTTCATCCGCTACCCTTAGTATTAACTTGCCTTTGCCAACATCAATAATCGACTTAGTACTTGCTAAAAATGGTAGACCAAGGAATAGAGGTACCTCTACATCTTCCTCTTTGTCAAGAATTATGAAGTCTACTGGGAAGATAAACTTATCAACTTTAATAAAAATATCCTCTATAATGCCTTTAGGATGTTTTACTAATCTATCTGCTAACTATAAACTTATCCTAGTAGTTTTTAGTTTATCTAATCCTAGTTTATTAAATAACGAGTAAGGAATCATATTAATACCAACCAATAGGTTAGTTAAAGCCTTATTTATTTTGAAACTATCATTTTGACAAGAGAAAGTAAAACTCCCTAGTTTTATGATCTCTTATGGTAGCTTGCTCTTTAAAATTGCTAAGCATCTTCCATTAGCGTTATACTCACCAAATCCTCCAAATTTTTATTTTTTAGTAGCTCCTTTAAAAATTTCAAATACTGTGAGACCTGCACAAGAGTTTCAATAAGAGGCAAGTTAAATTAGAGTTGCTTAAATAGTTTAAGGAACTTACCAAACTATGCATCTTTTAGATCTTTCTTTACTTTGGCAGGATAAGGGATGGAAAGTTGAAATTTCTTTATATTTTTAAGGTGTCCTTCACCTTCAACTTTTACTTGACTCTTGGTATTCTCCTTTATCTTTTGGGATTCATTTTTTTTAAAGCTCTTTCCACTCCTAAGGGCGATTGCCATTACAAATTCTTTAGGATTTGTTTTTAAGGTATTAGGAAACTCCCTTATGGTCTTTCAAATACTAATTTTGTAATTTGACCAATCTGAACCTCCAAGTTACGTATAAAAGCCTATATTCTTTGATATCTTGCATTTCACTCTTGAACAAGTTTGAACATCATCTAGTCTAAATTTGGCTTCTAAGTCTCAGGTGGTTGTCATAGAAATCCTAGTAGAGGGTTATTCATTGCTTACCTTTAACTTTCCTAAGAAAAATTAGGGTGATTCCTCTATCTTGGATTATAAGTGTTGTTGTACAGATTGTTTTATGTTTTAGGAGCATTCCATATATAATCGATATGTTTAGACTGCAATGTTTGACAATTTTAACCTGAATGTTCTCGTATACCTCAAACATCATAACCTGACAATGTGGATTTATAGTCAGTCTATCAATCTTTCCACTCACCTAGTTCACCAATTGCACCACTACATTTACTTCATATACCCCTACTGGTTTGGTAACTCTTACTTGAGAGTAATTAACACTGATAATTGTTCATCGCCATGTTTTCAACGAGTTCATGGGTTGCTTTTAGTGTCTTATTGTTCAAAGTACCCTAACCATTGCATCTACTATCTGCCTTATAGTTTTTATTTAGCCTATTATAGAAGGACTAAATTTTCATCCATCAATGTAGACCATAGAGTGGGCATTTCCTTAACATCTCCTTGAAGCTCTCCTATGTGTCATATAATGCCTTTCAATCAGCTTAGGAATAGAAGGAGATATCATTCCTCAGGTTGGTAATCTTTACTCATGGAAAGTACTTTAAAAGAAACCTCTTTGTTAATTGGTCCCACGTAGTAAGTGATGATCTAAGCAGAGAGTTCAATCATTGCTTCACCTTAACCCTCAATGAAAATGAGAATAGTCACAATCTAATTGTGTTGTCATTAGCATCATTAATCATGAACGTAGCATAAATCTCTAGAAAATTCAAGATATGTGCATTAAGATCTTCATCGTTTATCCCATCAAGTTGAACAGATTGTTACATCCTCGGAATGATACTTGGCTTAATTTCAAAATTGTTGGCATTAACAGTCAGTCTAACAATGCTAAATTTTGCTTATATCAAGTCTATTCTAGTGTAATCAAACATCATTCTTAGTTGGTTTACCATATTTCCTGATTCTTCAGTGTCAACTTAACCTTCTAAGTCGTCTATTTGTTGATCATATTTGAACTCTCTAAGCTGTGTTCTATAGAGATTTCTACGAGATGCTCTCAATCTCTTGATCTTTGTCTGCTAAGCTTGATAGATTACCTTGGGTGAACTTAAGTTCAATGAAAGACAAGAAAGCTAAAGAGTCGATAAAATAAACAAATAAACTAGAATAAAAATAAAATAAAATAAAATAATAATGGATATATTAATAAATTCTAGTTTTCCTAATATTATAGTCCTTAGAAATGGTGCCAAAAACTTAATTGGATTATTTTACTTATAAAGATTTATAGGTTTTAACCACAAATGCACGGTGTAGCAGTAGCTAGCACTGGCAAGTACGGGTCAATCCCACAAGGAACATAAGTACTAGTATTAACCCTTTTTTCTATTATCTAACCACCGATTCAGGTTATCAACTACTTGAAAATTAAAGAAAAAAACTAAACTAAATTTGACACAATAATGAACTTAAGTAAAGAAAATACTACGAATAGTCAATATCAAATAAGTTGTACTTAGGTAATGAATCCTCCAAAGATATCTTAAACACCAGCTCTTTATCATGCAATTAATTATTGATTATTAGACTATGAAAATTCCTATCTTATGTTAATATCTTTCTAAAGACTATTAACAACTAACCCTCAGTTGATCAACTGGAATCTCTTTCTAATTAAAACCCTTAAAATTGCATTATTGATTTGTGAATTTCACTATTAGGTTTAACTCTAAGCTAAAGGATGTATATCAACCTACCTTTAGTTTTGGATGCAACTCCTTCCAATTATGGTAGACCTATTCATAGAAAAGGATTTCTCATTCTCAATCATATGAAATCAAATATTGGACTAATATTTTAGATATATTAGTTCAAGAATATAACATATAATTGAATCACAATAGATCAATCAATAAAACTTCTTTAAATTAAATGATAATATCATATTATCATCACTAATTAGGGTTCATCACACCTAGGTAGTAAACAATTTGGTCATACACATAGAAAACAAATCCAATAATAAATATTCAAAAGAAAAATAGAAACAAAAGAATACATATTCTAAATCTTCCTTTTGCCTCTAATGAATCTTCTTGCAATTTGGATTACAGGATGCTCTTTATCGAATCTTGTGATGTAATCTTCATGTTTTCCTTGTCCTCAATTCATAACTACCTTTTCTCTGTGTTTCTTCCAACTAAAAAATGATTCTAATCTGTCTCCCTCTAGTATGTCTTCAATAATACCCTTTTATAATAAAAGTAGGGCTTTTGGGATATACCTGGTCACTTACACGGCTATGTAGGTGACTGTGTATCTTTAGAAAAATATCAATTCATGACTTTGTACAGTTATAGAGACTTACATGGGCAACATACATGACCATATATGTTAACATACATAGGCATGTCACTCTACATAGGCAAGAATTGTGATGATAAAGCTCTATATGTTTACAATGACTTATATGGTTACTATACACAACTATTTAAGTCCACAATTGCTCCAATTGTTTTATTCCATGTCATAATCTTACGCAAGTACATCTCCTCTTAGTATATAAAGGTAATTATCACCTACAAACATATTTGAAGTGAAATAAGTACCCAAAATACTATAAAATCATTAAATACCAAGCAAAATACACTAAATATTGGTATATAAATATAGTCAATTAATCATTTATCATGCGCCCATCATGATATTATGGAGCAATTCTTTATTCAATATTTATATAAAGGGTTATTGGTGGATAGGAGTTTGGTAGATGTAGTAAGTGGTAGAGAATTGGTTGAAATTACTCTTGATGAAGGAAAGACCTTAATCAACCATACGATAGCAAATTCTCAACAATTTGGCATCCACAATGATATGTGTAGGATAAATGAGGTAAATAATTCATCCATAGAACATTGTTTAGATAAATTAACATCCTTTGTTAAATAGATTATTGTAGAACATGCATAGGTGAAAGCTTACGAGATATTTACCAATGTGAATCATTTGACAAATGGGTGGCCGGTTTTGTAAGAGGGAAACATAGAGTATGTTAATGCTACAGGGGTAACTATTCCCAATAGTACAGTCCATATTCTCAAACTTAAAACCTAAGTTAGAGAGATTACCCAAACATGAATTATGGAGGGAATAGGCAAAATAATTACTTCCCAAATAAGTCTTAAGGTGCACAACAATTTTAGCCCAAACCATATGCTTCCTCCACTAATTTAGGTATATCATTAGAGGATATGGTTAAGTCTCCTGTTACTAATACTTTACAATTCTAGCAAGATGTGAAACAATTTCAGCAAGATACAATATCTCAATATCAATAGAAAAAATGTAGCATCCAGAATTTGGAGAATCAAGTGAGTTAAATGGCAGTTATTATCAACTAGTTAGAATCTCAAAGTAAAGGAAATTTGTTAATCTCAACCTGAGGTAAATCTAAAGAATGTTAATATAATGACTTTAAAAAGTGATAGAAAGCTTGAGGATCCTAACAAGACCCTACATAGGATGGCCAACGAAGAGGAAATTGAGAAGGAGCTAAGAGAAGAAGGAGATCCCACATATAGTTCAAAGTTAAAATTTGAATCTCCCAATATGGTTAAGACTAAACCTCCACCTTTCCATAGTAGGTTAGTGATAGGTGTGCATTAGGATATGTTTTTTTAGGTAATCGGCATGTGTTTTCTAGCATAATTGTTAATTATTGTTCTAGTTTAGGATTCATTTTGTATGTTTCGTTAAGTTTGATTTTCATTGTTTTTCTTGTGTGTTTGATGTTAATTGAGGGCAAGAATTGACTATTTTTATGTAGGAAGAAGGAAGGAGCAACCTGGAGGGTGAACTAAAGATCAAAGAGGAGAAGAAATGAGGAGTGCATCAGTGACAAATTCCCACGTTCGTGGGAATCATGAAAATTCCCACATCACGTGAGAATTATAGAAGAAAATGAGAGGTGCACCTGTGACAAATTCCCACGCTCATGGGAATCATGCAAATTCCCACGAACGTGGGAATTACAATCTTAGGCAATCTGTGAGGCTTCGTTAAACCTAGGATTTTTGGACTATAAAAAGAGAATTAAGCCTCCATCTTCAAGAGAGACGACACCCACCTGTAGAAACACCATCCATAGGTGAAGAACACATGTTTTGAGCATCGAGGAAGGATTAAAGACAAGGATCATCATCAAGATTACATAAAATAGCCCATCAACACCGAAATTCCAGATTTTGGCAAAGAAGAGAAGGAGTCTTATATTCAATTTTTTGTCACTTTGATTTCTTCCTTTCTTTGAAAAAATGGTTTATTTGATTGTTGATGATGTTATAGAGAACATGTTAGGTTAATTTCATATTAGGGATTGCTTTTGAATTATTATGTCAAAACTCATATTTTATTGGATTGAATAAAGTGTCTTTGATGATTGTTGTTCTTATTTGTCATCTTGCAATAAATCGAGAGAGTGAGTGAGATGAGATTCATGTAGGATTTTACAATAAAAGTTGCCAACCTATAGACTAGCAATCATCATGTTAATTGATTAGTTAGAAGAGATACCTCGATTAGCCAATTGATCACCTATAGGATAACATAAGAACTAGTTGAATTGGTAGGTTAAGAGATCGTTCAATCGATTCCTGTTAATTCAATTAGGGACAAATGGTTACACCATAAGAGAGGGTAATTAGTACATTCGAAAATCTAAAGTGAGACATAATTCAACCAATAAAATAAGAGGGGGACAAAATAAAGAAAAAGTAATATCTAGCATTTAGATTCTTGAATTCAAATTTTCAGTAATTATAGTTTTGTCCATTGTCTACATTAGTCTCTTTTAATTTTAATTTAATTTTCAGATTATTTTTATTTCACAATTTAGTTCCTTAAACAAATTTATGTATAAATTAAGCAGTGTCTAGGCATCAATCCCTATGGGATCGATATCTGCTCTTTTTACCACAGGTTAAGACCTGTGCACTTACGATTTTTAAGCATAAAACAAGTAGATAGGTTTTACCATCAACAAGTTTTTGGCGTCGTTGTCAGGGATTGATTGTTGAGCATTGTGTTTAATTTAGATTACTTTGATTTAAGAGTTTTTGATACTTTTCCTTGTTTATTTACAGGTGCATGATGATAGGATTGAATTATTTGATATTTTCTTATATATTTCCATGTGATTTCAATCCTATTTTTAAGATAAAATTCTTAATTTGTGTTCAATTTGTGTTGACTGCTAGGTTGCATATGTTGATATATATTTGAGATAAAAATGACAAGATTTTAAAACAAATTGGAGCACAAATGTTTAACAAGAAAAAGGTACAAAATGAAAAGAGATTATAGCTTGTTGGTGGCAGCATAAAACAAAAATGGAGACATCAAGAAAAGAATGTGAGCTGGTGAGGACAAAGCGACAATGTAAGATGAATAAAACGATAACAGCACAACCCAAAGTAGAAGAAAGCTAGCCCATACGTTAAATGCTAGCGTTAAACAATGATAGCGTTTAATGCTAGAGTAAGTAAGCAACGTTAGTGTTGCACATGCGCGCGCTACGTTCAATAGAGAAAGGGAGCAAGGTTTTAAAAGAAAGAGATGAACAGTAGTGTGGGAGTTGAATCTTTAATCGTCCCATCAAGCTACAGTGAAAGGGGCATAAAGAGCTGTAAGAGAGGGAGTTTGGGACGTGAATAGGGAGGTACACTATCTTTATTTGTCACATTATGAAATAGTGAATAAGAGAGGCTTGCGTGAGAAAATCGAAGAGTGGAGAGCTATTTGGGGGTTTTGATTAGGGATGGAAATAGGGGCTAAGTTCTATCTTCTTGGGAGACCTATGGAAGGCTAATATCTCGATACCAGTTTGAAGGTGATATCGACGCTGACGACCCGGGTTAAACAATTTTTTATATTTTTTGTTATTTCTTGCTGCTATAATGAATTGATTATGTTATCTTGTGTTTATTGGATTAGGTATTGAATGATGATGATTTTAATATGTTCATTGAATCGTTTGATTGCATACCCATTGCTAGAATTTTGATATAATCCGTAATTATTATGTCAAAATTCATATGTAGCGACTAATGATTCGTAATCATTAGGGATAACATGACCTAGGTTAAATGACGTATCATATGTGGTTGTTTCCAGGATTAATCGGTTTTCCTAATTCGTAATACTACTGCCTAATTAAATCTAGAGATCGTATCCTAGGTTATTCAGTGGTTAGGTTTAATTAATGATCGTATCTTGATTAGACAAAACCTAAGGGAAAACTCAGGTTAATTATTAACCCACGATTAATAGTTTCTAAGAGAGGTTTAAGAACAACAAATCAATGAAATATGCTTAATTAAGGTGTAGGCTGAGATTGAATCAAAAAATCAGATCTTTATCGAATTCTCCAACTTTACCATTTTTCGTATATTTTCTTTAAATTGTTTATATTAGTTAGATCCGTTTTATTTCTTTATTTTAAAATCGAAAACCCTTAAATTTTCCTAAACACCGATTAATTTCATTTCATAAGCTAACTGAACACTCCCTGTGGGATCGACCTAGACTCACCATTGCTACAGTAGTAGTCTAGTTATTTTATTTTAACTAGCGTTACGATGCACAGGTCACTTGAACACAAGGAGTACGCAAAGATCGACAGAAATTAGTAAAGAAGAAGTTTGGGGCGTAAAATAGAGACACATCAAGACATCTTCGAATAAGGAATGAGAAATCTAAAGAGCTAGATGTCAAGAAGAAATAGAAAGAATAATGATGGAAGATAGTTATTATAGTGAGCAAGGAACTTTTGCAAATTACAATGAAGCACAGTACAATTGGGGAAGTACCGATTCTTATTGGAACAAATACACTGCGGGATGACAGAACCACCCATATTTTTATTAGTCCAACAATGCAAGTACTCACATGGGACATCAAGACCTATTTAAATTTCAACAAGATCGAATTGGAGCGATGGAGAGTAAGTTAGACAACTTTATGACGATGTTTGGTTCCAAACTGACAGCTCAGGAAGAGAACCAAAAGAGGATGTCTTCCAGTCAAGAGGAACGTCAGAAAAGACTGGAAAAGAAATTCGATCAAATTCTAAAAAATCATGTCGCCTCTATTCACAACATGGAGATTCAAGTAAGACAACTTTCTCGTGAATTTTATAAGAGAAGTGTGGAAGAATCTCTAAGAAATATGGAATTAGACCAACTAGAGCAATATGAGGCTATCACAGTTAAGAATGAGAAAGAGCTAGAAGAACCAGTGGAACACCATGCTGAACCCTACTTTATTGAAGAACAAGAGACAAAAAAGAGATTAAAGAAAAGAATGCCAACCCTCCCTATTATTCACTAGTTCTTGATATACCAGAGGTGAACATCGGAAAAGCTTAGGTAGAGGTTTATAAAAAGAATTATATCTTTTGGATTGATGATGATCAAGAGACATTTAACATGAATGATGTATCTAAGAATCCAAAGGAT
>JANZXP010000002.1:26673085-26694897 GCA_027576715.1 Erythroxylum flavicans
ACCATAAAATTCTCTAACTTAATCTTAATTTCTCCTTTTAATTCCATCAATCTAAGAAATAAACTCCTCCACCCATATACATTCTAATTAAATCCTAACCAAAACAAATTTATCAAACTCAACCTAAAAATAAACTGAACACATGCTTATTTAGTAAGAAAAGGAATCGGGGCCCAACAAAGGAGACCATTCCGTAACCTTGCCCAAACTAAGATAGATGTTCGTAAGGGTATCCTCACAATGGAATTTGATGGGGAAGTGATTCATTTTAATATTTTTGATGCCATGAAACATCCACAAGATGATCATTATATTTTTGTTATTAGTGTGATTGATCCTTTAGTAAGGGACATTTGTAAGTTTAAATTGGAAGCAGTTTTAACTAAGCATCTAGAGTTTATGTTAGAAGAGGAGCTAATTGAATTGGGGGCTACCTTGGTTTCCTTTGAATCGTCTCCCATAAAGTATGGACTTTCCATTATCTGAATCTTACTAGTGGTTGCTGCCTTCTGATACCTAAAGTGGAGTTGAAATAATTATCCTCTAACATAAAACATGCATACATAGGAGACAATCAAACTCTTCCGATGATTATTTTAGCAGACTTGACTCTTGATTGGAAAGATAAATTAGTTCACATGTTAAGGGATAATAAGAAGGCCATTGGGTGAGCAATTATGGATATCAAAGGAATAAGCCCTTCTATGTGCATGCATCATATTTTACTTAAGGTGGGTGCTAAGTCAACTAGACAAGAACAATGTAGGCTAACCATTATAATGATGGAAGTTATGAAAAAGGATGTACTGAAGCTTCTTAATAATGAAATAATTTATCATATTTCTAACAGTAAGTGGGTAAGACCAGTGCTCGTGGTTACATAGAAATATTGAATCATGGTAGTAATAAATTAGGATGATGAGTCAGTTCCCAATTATGTGCAAACCACCCCTAATTGCATGCAAACCGGGTGGTAAGTTTGTACTGATTATAGGAAGTTAAACCATGCGACTTGTAAATACAACTTATCCGTTCTATTTATTGATCAAATGCTATATAGACTTGCAGACATAATTATTAATGTTTTTTTATGTAGCATTCAAGTTATTTTCAAATCTCTATTGCACCAGAGTATCAAGAAAAGATGACCTTTACATGCCCAATTGATACATTCTGTTACTAAAGGATGTCATTTGGTTTATACAATGCATTTGTCACTTTGCAACGCTATATAACGAGCATATTCTTTGAGTATGTTGGTAAGATTATACAGGTATTTATAATCGATTTTAGTGTCTATGGTTCTTTTTATAATTTCTTAAAAAATTTTGCACTCATTGTGGAAAGATGTATTGAAACTAACCTTGTGTTTAATTAGGAAAAATGTCATTTTATAATTGATCAAGGTATAATTTTAGGGCATGATGTGTCATCTAGGGGTATAGATGTTGCTAAGTCTAAGATTGATCTCATTTTGACTTTTCCTTACCCCTCAAGTGTGTGGGAAGTTCATTCTTTTCCTAGCCATGTAGGTTTTTACCGCAATTTCATCAAGTACTTCTTCAAGATAGCCTTTCTTTTATGCAAGTTTTTACAGCAAACTGTCCTTTTTGAGTTCGATGATAAGTGCAGCGAGTTGTTTGGCAAACTTAAGGAGCTCTTGACATCCCCAGTATTGATTCAACCTTCAAAATGGAGCCTTCCTTTTAAGAATATGTGTGATGCAAGTTATTATGTAATAGGGGAAGTTCTAAGAAAAAAGAGTGGGATAGCTTGCACATGCCATTTACTATACTTGGAAAACATTGAATTTAGCTTAACTGAATTATTCTAAATCGAAAAAGAGTATTTTTTATATTTGCTTTAGAAAAAAAATTTTCATACATTTTGGGTATTAAAGTTATTGTATATTTTGATGATTCAGTTTTGAAGTACTTGCTCACTAAGAAAGAAGCAAAGGCAAGTCTAATCAGATGGATTCTCTACCTTTAGGAGTTTGATTTAGAAATAAGAGATACGAAGGTGCAGAGAATTTAGTTATTGATCTCATCAGTCATTTAGTTTAAGAGGAAGATGATGCCTTTTTGAGAGAAACATTTATTGTTAAATAGCTATTTTCTACCAATTTGACACTTCCATGTAAGCAAATATTGTGAATTTTCTAGTTGCTAATAAGTTACCTATAGGCTTTTTAAAAACTTAGAGGGACAAGTTGAAGAGTAAAGCTAAGTACTTGTAATGAGCTTAAACTTTTACCAACACTTATTCGACACTTGAATACGCTCTCAGTCTTAAGTCAACCTTACTACATAAAACACTTTGCTAAAGAGAAAAAGGATTATGGGAGAATGCAAAGATACTTCTATTAAAGAATGCTCTAAATAATGCTATCAAACTATGATCATATGATATAAATGAGCAACCTCAAGGGCTATATATACTAGTCTATTCCTAAAATGAATGTACAAGATCTACTTGATCTAATGGTTTATAATGCTCTTCTAGAGTACTCTATACTCTTCCACAAGGCACATTATGTGCATATATACAACATTCTACAAGCTTCTATAATGTTCAATATTATTCCACAATGTTCTATAAGCTTCCACAAACTTCTGTAGTCTTCTACCATTTTTTAGAAGTTTCCATGGTCCTCCATAGGCTTCTACCATGTTCCAAAATCTTCCAGGGTCTTCCATAAGCTTCTATCATGTTCTAAAAGACTCTTTAGGCCAAACATCATCTTGGATTTTAACTTTGTATTGATAAAAAGAAAGCTCATATTCCTAACTAGCTTTACGTTTTGGTTATCCCTTCCATTTGATAAAGTACTCGTCATATGTTAGATGTGAGCCTGTCCTTGGTATGACCCTATGTGCCAAGATATCTTCATCTTCATGTTCATGTGTTGTGGTCACTACAATGGGTGTACACCTTGATTCACACCTACTTGGATCTTACTTATCAGTATGATAAGGTTTTAGGAAACTTATAAGAAATATGGGATCAGTCTCTAAGTGTGAAGGTATCTTGACTCTATATGCAAACTTGTCCACCCTTTTCTTTACTATAAAAGGTCTTTCATACCTCCGAATCAAGCCCTGATGAACACATCCTCTGGCACGTCTATGAGAAAGGAAATTAACCATCATTAAGTCTCCTTCATCAAACTCCAAGTGACGCCTCTTTTATTAGCCCACTTTTTTATCTTCTTGGATACCTGATTTAGGTATGCCCTTGCTATATTTGATTTCTCATGCCAATTTTTGGAAAATAAGTATGCTTTAAGGCTTTTGACGCTATATTCGATAGCAAAAGTATGCGGAGTCAAAGTCTATTTCCTAGTGGTTAACTCGAAAGGACTAAACCCTGTAGACTCACTTTGTTACAAATTTAATGAGAATTGGGCCACACCGAGCAACTTCGCCTAATTTTGCTAGTTAGCACTCACATAGTGTTACAAGTTTAACTCTAATAAAGCATTCACTTGCTTAGTTTATCCATCGATTTGTGGATGAAAGTTTGTAGAAAAGTTCAACTTCGACCTTAAGAGTTTGAACAATTTCGTCCAAACTTGTACTACGAAGCGAGTGTCCCTATCACTGATGATAGTTTATAGAAAGCATCAATACTTCATCACATGCCTAAAGAACAAGTGAGCATAATCTTCCATAGTGAATTTTATTGGAAAAAGTACGAAAATTCCATACTTATTGAAGCGATCTATAAAAACATTATGTTTCCTTGTCCCTTCACTTTCGATAACTTGACAATGAAATCCATTGAGAAACTCTCCTATGGTGGGAATTGGCAATGGTTGTAGTAATCCATTTGATGCTTTATACACCACCTTGTCTTGTTAGTACATAAGACAAGTCTTCACGTAGGCCTTAATTCCATCTCTCATTTAGGGCTAATAGTAGGCATGCTTCACAAGTGCCAAATTCCAATGCATTCCTAAATGACGAGAACATAAGGAGTCATAACATTCCTTAATGATCTCCTTCCTTAATTGATGTAACTCGTCGTAACACTACTCAAAATAACTAAACCTACAACTATGGTAGTGGTGAGTCTAGGTCGATCTCACAAAGAATGTGTGTAAAGCTTTTGAAATGAAATCAATCTATGTTTAGGTTATGGGGGGGGGTTTGTTTGGCTTTCAAATAAGAAAACAAAACTAAACTAAACTAATGGAAACAAATTAAAGAAAACACTCTAAAAATGATGAAAATGATTAATTCGTTAGTGACCTAGTCATTGGTTTAATCTCAGCCCACACACAATTAACATAGTTCATTGAATTATTGTTTTCATACCTCTCCTAGTAACTATTAATCGTAGGTTAACAACAAGCTCTGTTAATCTCGTTTTTTCCTTAGGTCGTGTTTAATTAAAAAGAGCTCGTTAATTAAACCTAGCTATCAAACAACCTAGAACAAGCTCTTTAGATTTAATTGGACAGGTGTATTTCAATTTAGGAAAACAGATTAATTAAGGCAACATCCGCACAAGCTCGGGTCATTTAACATAGGTTATATTATCCCTAATGATTAAAAACCATTATTTTCCACAAATGAATCTGAACAAAACAATTACGAATTATATTGAAATTCTAGCAATGGATTCTTACATAAAAACAATCAAATAGAGCATTCAATCATTCTTACACAATACCCAAACATTAAACATAGGATAACATAATCAATCCCTATGAGAAAGAACAACAAACAATGAGAGAAACATAATCAATCCCTATGAGAAAGAACAACAAACAATGAGAGAAATGCTTAACTGGGTTCTTCGATGTTGATATCACTTCCGAATCGAGGATAAAAAGCTTGCCCTCCATGTCTAAAGGAATCAAACTTTGCCCTTCTCTTCTTCAAAACCGAGAGCTCACACCCTAAAATGATTTCCCCCAAAGAAACATATGTTCTATCTCACAAAACAATGATTTTATGCTAAAAACTTAGGGTTCAGGTGAGCTGTCAAAGTGTTATAGGCTTGACATAGTGTGGCACGCCCATGAAGAAATTTTCATGGGTGTGATATAGGCCCCACGGCTATGATAAATTTGTCATGGCTGTGAGGCATATCTCATGCCCATAACCTTGCAAGTATTTATTTGTTTTGCTATTTTCTTATCTCCTTTTTCTCTCCATGAAGACAAGTGAGTGTGAGTCTCAAGAAGATGACTCAAATATTATGCTTTCGACTCACTTTATCTCTTTCACTTTTAAATTATAACTAAAACCAAATATGAACTTAAATGAATGTCTTAAGCATTTCATATCATTGATCACTAAATGTTATGGAATAAATGTACAATTAATTAAGGATATATCAATTTGCTCTAAAGGTAGCTTTTGATATTCCTCAGGCGAAACATCATAATCAAATCATCAACAAAAAAATATTTACTCATTTCCCATATTTCCCAAGAATACATAATCATAAGAAAAGAGGAGTAACTTTTAAAAACCATGGTAAGAACTCAACATTCAATGTTTCTACTCATGATCAATCAACATTCATCACCTTTAGAAACTAAGCAATCTAAACGTAGACTTGGAAAAAATGTGTTTAAATAAGATATATTCATGGGTACACTCAAATACCATTCATAGTCATGACATTCCATAACTTTATATATCATTTCATTTCTCCACTACTAAGATTCACACGTGTCATCATGAATCAAAGGAATTTTTAGGGTTTTAATGTGGGCAAGGGTTAAGAAGAGATGTATTTAGGTAATGTAGTGTAAAAGTTATCAAAGTTAACGCAACAAGAAAAACACTAAATATACCATCAAGCAAAAAAATCAACATTCAATCATAATTATGTAGATCAACTATAATGAATGCAAAAAACTATCTTTCCAAGCTTAACTCAAACTCTCACACCACAAACCATATGAAGCATAACCAACCGGAAGAAATGACTCATACAATTGATGACAATACATTGAAACTACAAGGAGTGATCCTTCATAGCCATATCTACCTTATATGTATCATATTTAAATTACCCGTTCAATACAACTTTAGCAGGAAAAGCTAAAAATGAATAACTTTGCAAAACATATGCATTTCGTCCTTAATATTTTTATTTAAACATATATTTTTCTTTTTTTCCTTTTCTTTTGTTTTGCATTTATCTTTTTCTTTCCTTTTGCTTTTCTCTTTTTCTTTCTTTATTTTTCTTTTCGTTTAAAAATTGAAAGAATTTACACCAACAATGGAATTCATATCATGATATTTTAACAAATATAGCCAACCCACATCTATGCACACCCCCATACTTAGACTTTTGTACATCCACAATCATCAACAATTAACAAGTGCTCCACTAGCTTTACGGCTTAAGTAGGACATTTGGTTCAGTTTATTAGCATGTAACGTGGTTAATACAAAAATAAAGGCTAATAAAACTCCAGGGCCTAACAAAGGAAAATCCATATCAATGGGTAGGTTATTTAGCTAATGTAGCTTGTAAGAACAAAGAATGCCTAATCATTTTTCTGTTAATGCATGTGATAAAAATGTAGTCTTGAATAGAAAATCAAAACAAAGTTAGGATGTACATTTCTAAAAGGTCACACATAAACAAAAATACAATGAGACTGATATGGATGTGTCAGTCTAATAAAGCTCAAAATCTCACTATCTTGTGTCTACCACTAATCATTGTTCTTCTAAAGATAATGCACATTGACTAATCACAAGAGTAAAAGTACATGCTAAAGTTGCCATGGATTCTTCTACTCAATTCACACTCTAATCATGACTATATAATCCTAGAAGCAATAGAAAAACGGAAAATGTTTGTTTATTTGTTTGTTTTATTCTATCTCATTTTATTGAAAAGTTAAAAACAAGTAAGAACAAATAAACTTAAAAACACATATGCCTATAAGAAGCAATTGTGAAAATGTAAAGCAAAAGAAATTAACTTCCCTTGGGCTACCTATCAAGAAGTGCCTTTGTTTATTGTCGCTAGTTTGACTTATTGAGTTTAATATGACAAAATTATGATCTTCAGGTGTCACATACACTTCCTCCTCTTGAGGTTCTTTCAGATAGGGCCTAAGTTAATGACCTCTAATTTTCAGCATATTCCCTATCTTCTGAATCTCAATCTTTATTGAGTCCCCACACTTTTGGAATATCTAAAGTGTCTCTTTACTTTTTTCCTCTTCGTTTGATTTCTCTAATCTTCTATGTAAGGTGAAGCTTAATTTTAACAACAATAAAGGACTCAGCATTTACCTCTGAGCTAAATTATATTTCATTTTCTACTTCAAGCTCCTTCTCAACTTCTTCTTCATAGGCAATCCCTTGAGTATTCCTCTCAAGATTCCCAAGCTACTTTCCACTCTATAAGGTCTCTGCACTAACATCCCTTAGGTATACCTCGAGTTGAGATGGTTTCATTTCTGTGCTTTGTGATGTTAAGCGGCTAATAGCTTCCACCAACTGACCCATTTGGCTTACCAAGTATTAGCAACACAAACATTAACTAATTCTTTTAGAGATGTACCTGAGTTTTGTTGGCTCTCCAAATCTTGGATGTTAGACCTTGTATCTTGTTAAAATTGCCCTTCATCTTGCAGGATTTTTAGATTATTCTGTTGAATTTGAATATTGTTAGCAGCCATAAAATTAAGTAATTCTTCCAGCAATGGACCAGATCTATAATAAGAAGCTTCTGGTCTACACGGGAATTGTTATGCGTCGTACAAACTATCATAGAAGTAATTTTTCTAGTTATTCCATCCATGACTAAAGTTAGTATGATCATTCTCTAAGCTGTAGGATTGGGAATATAAGTCATAAAAGAAACTACATCCTCCCATGTATTTTATTAAAAAAATTCAACACACAAACACTAAACAAAAAGTGAAAAGATCAAAAAATAACTGAAAAGAAACTAATTATAAACAAATATGTACAAAACATCAATTAAAATCAAGTACTAAAACTAAAGCATCACACTCCCCTGTAATGACGCCAAAATTGACGTAGCACATCGTAACACTACTCAAAATAACTAGACCTATAATTATAGCAGTGGTGAGTTTAGCTCGATCCCACAAAAAGTGTGTGTAAAGCTTTTGAAATGAAATCAATCGGTGTTCAAGTTATAGGGGGATTTTGTTTTGTTTTTCAAATAAGAAAATAAAACTAAACTAAATTAATGAAAACAAATTAAAGAAAACATTCCAAAAATGATGAAAGTGATGAATTCATTAGGGACCCGATCATTGGTTTAATCTCTACCTACACGTAGTTAAACATTTTTCATTAAATTGTTGTTCTCATACCTCTCCTAACAACTATTAATCGTAGGTTAGCAATAAGCTATGTTAACCACGATTTTCCCTTACATTGTGTTTAATTAAAAAGAACTTGTTAATTAAACCTAGTTATCGAACAACCTAGAACAAGCTCTCTAGATTTAATTGTACAGTTGCATTACAATTTAGGAAAACAGATTAACCAAGTCAACAACCATATAAGCTCAGGTCATTTAACCTAGGTTATATTATCCCTAATGATTAAAAACCATTAGTCGCCATAAATGAATCTCAATATATCAATTACGAATTATATTAAAGATTCTAGTAATGGGTTCTTAAATAAAAATAATTAAACAGAGCATTCAATCATTCTTACTTAACACCTAAACATTAAACATAGGATAACATAATCAATCCCTAAGAGAAAGAACAACAAACAATAAGAGAAATGCTTAATCAGGTTCTTTAACATTGATATCACCTCCGAATTGGGATCGGGAAGCTAGCCCTCCATAGGTCTCCAAAGGAATAGAGCTTTGTCCCTTCTCTTCTTCAAAACTGAGAGCTCATACCCTTAAAATGATTTCCTCCAACGAAACATATGTTCTACCATCACGAAATAATGTTTTTATACTAAAACTTAGGGTTCAAGTGAGCTGTCAAAGTCTTATGTGTGTTACATGGCGTGTCACGCCTATGAAACATTTGTCATGGACTTGACATAGGTCTCACACCAATGACAAATTTGTCATGGCCGTGAGACATATCTCATGGTCGTGACCTTGCATGTCTTCATTTCTTTTGGTATTTTCTTATCTCCTTTTGCTCTAATCATTCTTCTTCTTGCTCCATGAAGACAAGGAAGTGTGAGTCTCAAGAAGAAGACTCACATACTGTGCTTTAAACTCACTTTAGCCTTTTTACTTTCAAATTGTAACTAAAACCAATTATGAACTAAAGTGAATGTCTTAAGCATTTTATATTGTTAATCACTATGTGTTATGGAACAAATGTATAATTAATTAAGCACATATCTTTAATCCATCCCATTTAGGCACAAAAATCTATATTCCTTTGGTGATAAGTAATGCATATTTAAGCCAAAACTTATGATTCTTGCCTTCCTCTACTTACTTCAACACTTTTTTAGCTTGGTGGTTATGTTGCAACCCTTCTTTAGTAACTCGATCACACAAAGGGGAGCTAGGATGTGTTATAGCTTCCAACTTAATCTTATTATCCACCTCTCATATTGATGGTAACTTCTTTAGTAACTTAGTGACATGACATCCTTGTACTCCTTAAGGACACAAGCAATCTCCTTAGTTAACTCTTTAAGAGTAGTCGTGACATTCTCCTACTTAAGCACATAAAGAATGTTGGCTCTGTCTTCTTCACTCCTTTAGAGAGTTGTATAGTTGAAAGGGTCTTCTTCTTTTTTGGTATCTCTTAAGACAAAGGTACCATGTTTGTATTCCCTTCTCCATGATATATATATATATATATATATATAAAGGGTTTTCGTCTTTTTTGGTATCTCTTAAGACAAAGGTACCACGTTTGTATTCCCTTCCTTCATGATATATATATATATATATATTTATTTATTTATTTATATTTATATATATATTGTTTACAAAATGAGTTAGAATAGCTTTCACCTTGTCTATAAACTCCATACTCAACACCACCTGCAAATTATCTATGGGAATAAAAAAAATCTATACCATGCCACTCACTAATACAGATCTCTATGTTCTTTTCTATGCCACACATGCTTTTCACCTCTTAGTTCACTACCTTTATCCAACTATTAGTTGGTGTATATTTAAGGTCCCACCATTTTGGCTTCTTTTACTTTAATGAAGTTGTTTTTAGCAATGGAATCTACCAAGCCTTTCGTATATTGTCCAACAATCCACGTGTCTGCAAATAATTGCCCATTCTTCTCAGTTTTTGGCACCTCAAATTTAGCATTGATGGTATGAAGGACTTCTAAGGATCTGTAACTTCCTTTCTTTGACTTTGAGGTTTCTTCTTCATATGTAGTAATCTTTCTCTTCTTTAGACAATCTCTAATTTGATGAGGCCTATTGCAAAGGTAACACTTCAATGTGGGACATTCTCTACCCTTGTCTTCCTTATGACCCTTACTTGAATCCTCCTTCAACTTTCCACTCTTTGAAGCTCCATCCTTGCCTTGGTTCTTCTCTTCCCCACCCTTTTCTTTGTCACTCTTTTAGGACTTAGAATGGTAGGCATCCTTTCTTACTTGTTAAAGGGATTTGACTATAGCGGTGGTATTAGCAAGGTCTTATACACCATGCCTCTCTAACTCAGTCTTAGCCCACGATTATAAGCCATAACAAAAGGTAAAGAAAGCTTCCTTATCTGGATAATTGGGAATTTCCAGCAATGCCTCTAGAAACTCCTTGACATATTCTCAAATACTTCTAGAGAGTGTGAGCTTTCTTAACTTGGCTCGAGCTTCCTTCTTTACGTTTTCAGAGTAGAACTGCTTATTAAACTCCTTCTTGAAGTCTTCTTATATGTTCATGGTGCAGGTTCCTCAATATCATTATATCTTCTCCTCTGTCACCCCAAGGTCGTGTCTTTAAGGTAGAGGGAAGCATTATATCAATTATCTTGGAATGGTTTACAATTCCAAGAACCTTTAAGTATTTCTCCATACTCTAAAGGAAGTTGTCGATGGCTTTTATATCCCTTGCTCCTCCAAAGGCTTTAGGCTCTAGGACCTTCACTTTGATAGTAACAAGGGCAACGACAGGTGCATAACTCCTTGTATCTTCTATATCTTACACAAGCTCTAATCTCCCTTTCTTGCCTTCAACCTAGAAGCCAAAGTAGCTAATGCTTCCATAAGCATAATAATTTTTCAGACTAGAGAAGTTTCTAAAGAATTGACCTTTTTTGAAGCATCAAAGGCAACAATATTGACGGTCCCTTTTATTTCTTCCTAGAGTAGAGATTGCTCCTTCTCTAGTTCCTCCACTCTTTGGTCCCAATCATTAATCCTCTCCCAATCTTCCCCTACGGTGATCTTTAACTTTGAGAGCCTAGCCATTACTTCAACCATGGTGTCGGTTGTAGTAGATTTGTCACTCTTACACTTGTTAATAGAAGGAGCCCTCTCAACCTTCCTTCCTTCATGGGTAGTCACTTTGTTTGAACTACTCATTATGTTGATACCTAGGATCTAAAATAAGGCTCTAATACCACTTATAATAGGCTTAGACTTTTATCAATGCTTATTCAACACTTAATTACACTATCATTACCAATTCAGTGTACATGAAACACTTTGTTCAAAAGAAGAAGTAACGTGGGAGAATGCAAGGTACTTTTATTAAAGAACTGTCTCAATGATGCTATGATATTATGATCCTATGATAAAAATGAGGCAACCCCAAGGGGTATATATACTAGTCCATTTTTAGAATGGACATACAAGATCTACTTGATCTGATGGTCTACAATGCTCTATACTATTTTATATATTTCTTGTACATTATATACACAACTACAACATTGTACAAGCTTCTATAATGTTCCATATTATTCCACAATGTTCCATAAGCTTCCACAGTCTTCTAACATGTTCTGGAAGCTTTGATGGTCTTCTATAAGCTTCTACCACATTTCAAAAGCTTCTAGTGTCTCCCATAAGCTTCTTTGATGTCCTAAAAGACTCTTTAGGCCAAAACTCATCTTGTGGGCTTTAAAAATGTAAAACATCACACTACGTATAGGATGGCCCCTATCTTTGGAGGCATTTTACTAACCAAAATAAGAAGATGTGTTTTTAAGAGTGAGTTGCTTTCTTTTTGATCTTTTACCACATTTATGCTTGTTGATGAAATTTTGGAACAAAAAGGACTACCCATAAGGTTTTATAAAGGGGTTTTTATTATCCTTCATTGTTTAAGGATGCATATGTCTTTTACCAATTGTGTGATAGGTACCAACAGACAAGTAACTTACCTCGTAGAAATAAAACGCCATAATATCCCATTCTTTTTATGAAATATTTTGATGTTTATGGAATTGATTTTATGGGACCTCTTTTTCTATATTTTAGTTTTGATTATATTTTACTTACAATTGATTATGTTTCCAAGTTGGTAGAAGCTAAAGCCACTAAAATTAATGATGCACAGTTGCTGCAGTTTTTGTCAAGTCTAATATCCTTTCTAAGTTTGGGACGTCAAAAGCCATCATAAGTGATAGGGGAACACTTAGGTAAACGAAACCTTATTTAAGAAGTACCATATAATACATAAGGTTTTCATTTCTTACCACCCCGAAACAAATGGCCAAACGGAGGTATCTAATAGAGAAATTAAGTTAATAATAGAGAAAATTGTTTGACCTAATAGGAAAGATTAGATCTTGAGGTTAGAAGATGCATTACGGGCTTATAGGATAGCCTATAAATTGTTAATTATTATGTCCCCATAAAAATTGTTGTTTAGGAAGTCATGTCATATTCCTGTGGAGCTGCAACACAAGGCATGTTCAATTATCAAACATTGCAACATTAATCTTCACATTGCAGGAGTGGGTTTCCTAAACAAGCTTAAGGTTAGACCTCTAGATCAAGCATTGCATATACATGCATAACATTAGCATTCATATATGAATTGATATTTGTACACATACAAGTTAGCATATGCACTCAATTAACATGTCACGGTGTATGAAAGATGTTAAGTGAACATGATGTGAATTATGAATTAATATGTCTCAAATTTGGTATGATTGGATTTCAATTGGAAAATTAGAATTAAATGTTATTAATTATGAGATTAATGAACTAATATGTACATTTGGACTAGGACAAATGCTAAGTGGTGGTATAAATTAACACATGAAAAATTAGGATTATTAAGCCTAAAGTTAAGTGAAATTTGGCATAGTTAAATGTGCAAGAAATGGACTAGTAATTAAATGACAATTGGATCAATTAGTATATGACAAGTGGACCAATCTTGGAGTGACATGTGGACTGATTAGTAGTAGACAAATGGCGACTAAATGTGTGTATTATAAGAAGCTTTTTTTATCATGGAAATGTTCAAGGACAAGTGTAAAGTATGATTGATGAATTTGGATTAAATTAAGCTAATTTAAAGGTACAAACCTAATTGCAAAATGGTAGTATGCAACGTATGATGTTGAATGGTTATGAGTTATGATTAAGGAAACATACCATGGATAGTCATTGGGCATGCATTGAACAAGGTACATATATGTACGTGCATAATTGAATATGTATTTGTTTGATTATAATAGTAATGTGTACAATGTATGTGTATTTAGGTACTCAAGTCGAACGCCATCGATAAGATATTGCCAGACCATTCAAGCAATAGCATATATGGGAGTGTACTGTAAGTCAACATAGAAGATATCACTAAGATTGATTTATTTTTTTATTTAATTCCCATATATTGAACTATTAATGACTTCATTATGATAATTTCGGACAGTAAGGTCCGAGGAGATTGATATTTAGGAATGTATCGGAAGTGCTCTATTTGCATCTGTAATTTGAATGATATCTGATTCCATCTGAATTCTGAATGATTTCTGAATGCTTAATGAAAGTTGAATACCGAACCGAGGTCCAATGAATATGATATTTTGTTTATGCATCATAACTAATTGTTGTTCATAGCATATTTTGTGATTTGATGTATTACAGTAAATGCATGATTAGATAAAGGCATTGTGATCAAAGGGACTAGTCTAAAAGAGCTTTAAGCTTAGAATTCTGCACGTAGAGCCTTGCTCCGTGATTTTTGTATCTGAATGAGCTCAATATAGGGGAGTATCTATATATGTATCTAAAAGGCGCTTGGACACAACAAATAATAACAAAAGTGGAGTCTCATATGCATCTGCATTTTTACATTTATGATTATGCATTATATAATTAAGGATCCATTCTGAAATTGTGATGATAAAGGCATTGTGATCGAAGGGACCAATCTAAAAGAGCTTTAAGCTTAGAATTCTGCACGTTGAGCCTTGCTTCGTGATTTTTGTATCAGAATGAGCTCAATATAGGGGAGTATCTATATCTGTATCTAAAAGGCGCTTGGTCACAACAAATAATAACAAAAGTGCAGTCTCATATGCATCTGCATTTTTACATTTATGATTGTGCATTATATAATTAAGAATCCATTCTGAAATTGTGATGATAAAGTGATATGCTAAATTTGAGTAATTGATGTTAGTGTGATTGATTGGGAAATATAAGATCTGAAGGAGTATATGAAATGTGTGACATTCATTATGTCTTATTGTAAGGAATGTTGTGAATTTGGTTATATGTGACATATTTGTGTATTTGATGTGAGTGGGTCCATCGATAATGGTTAGCTCACTGAGTTCACAAACCTCATCGAAATTGCAATGTAGCTTTTCAGGTATGAGAGAGGAGACCTAGTTCCTATAATTTTTTAGAAGAACATTTTGGATTAAGTTATGGCTCAAAGGTATGTCAGCTGACAATGGAAGAGTAGTAACTATTTTATGTAGTTCTCTTATGTCATGCACATGTAGAACTTTTTTCTTAAAACTTGTAAACTTTCAAATGTTTTGGTAATGTAAATATTTGTTTTAATGACTACAGTGTAAATTATGTTTGCAATAAAATGAAGAGTAGTAGTTGTTTTTAAGTATTGTGTTATTCTTTATGATTCCATATAAGAGAACATGACTGCTCTAACATGCCATTATCATAGGATATTTTCTTGAATGTCCTCTGGATGCTCTGATATATACTTTATGGTAGTGGGGTGTTACAGTATAGAAAGCTATAATTGCAACAGGTTGAATAGATACAAAATGACTCTTATGAAAATGCAGTGATTTACAAGGAAAAGACCAAAGCTTTTTATATTAACAGAATCTTAAAGGAAAGCTTTTTATTAGTCAAAAAGTGCTTCTTTATTATTCCAGACTTAAATTATTTCTTGGTAAGGTACATTCCCATTATGTCGGTCCTTTTATGATTTTTAATTGTGCAATAGAGATACATAACCTCAAAACTAGAAAGATATTTAAGATGAATGGCTATTAACTAAAGTTTTACGATGAAGGATTTTAAGTGGAGCGTGTAGAAGTGGTACTCCTTAAAGACCCTAATGATATCAAGTGATGAAGAAAACATATTGAGCCAATGATAGTAAACAAAGGCATTGTTTGAGAGGCAACCCAAAGGGAGTTTGTTTCTTTTCTTTTACATTTTCAAATTTTTTTGAATGCTCCATCTCTTACATTTAATTTTATATTGGGGACAATGTAAGTTTTAAGTGTTTAGGTAGGGAATTTATTTCTTATGTGTGTTCTTTTTTAAGTTGTTTTCATTTTTTACAAAAAATAAAACAAATATCCTCTTTTTCTCTATCACTTATAGGATTATATAGTCATAATTAGATAGTATAACCCACTAGAAAAACACATATCAACTTAAACATGTACTTTTATGATTGGTCAATGTATGTTTCTTTTAGAAGAGTATTAACTAGTGGGTATATATAAGCTAGTGAGATTTTTAGCCTCTTAAACTAACACATCCATATCAGTCTCACTATCTTTTATTTATATGTGACCTTCATAACATGTACATCCTGACTTTGCCTTGATTTTGCATTAATATGAAAATGATAAAAGTGTTCTTTGTCCCTTGAGCTTTGTTAACCTTTTCTTTTTGTAGCAACTATATTACAAGCCTTTAATAAAATATCTTACCCGAGCCTTAAATCTACTGAAGCATTATGATGGTTGATATTTATGGATAGACAAGAGAATAATTTTGAGATGCTTATAGTTGTAGGTTAGTTATAGTTGATGAAATGTGATTTTTTTTATTTACTATCAATGAGTTCTATCATTGACATAGTTTCTTTCAATTTTATATATTTATTAAAAAAGAAAGATGAAAAGAGAAAAGAAAAGAAATAAAATAAAAGAAGATATCAAGGAGGAAAATCATTTATTTTGCAAGTAATTTATATTAATCCTTCTTTCTAAAGTTTTATGGAATGGGTGACTGTATTGTACTATAAATAAGAGAGAAGTTTTTTTGGAGGGTCACTACTTATCGTTATAATGGATCATTTGTCATTATCATTATGGGTGATTTCTCTTAGTTTTTTTATGCCTCATATGGTTTATGGTGGGAAGGTTAAAATCTAAGGTGTGGAATAGAGTTTTTGCATTCATCATAGCTGATGGTACCCATATTTGAGTGAATGTTAATTTTTACATTTGATACTTGATTGAGTGTTCTCCCTACTTTACTATTTTTTATTACTTTTGAATTATATGATCCAAATAGTTCTTACCTTAATCTTTGGCCTTATTACAATCTTGAGAAGTCTTTTGATTCGTGTTATACATGAGAATCTTTAGTGGTGGAGAATTAAAAAGTTATGTAAATTCATGGAATGTCTTAATCATAAAAGGTTTTTTAATGTCCTATAGATTGATCTCATTTTTAAACACAACTTGTCAAAATTTGCCCCTAGATTGCTTAATTTTTAGAGGGAATAGTTGTTGATTGATCATGAGTAAAACAATAAACATTTAATTCTTATCATAGTTTTAAAAGTTATTCCTCTTTTAGAATGACTGTATATTCTTAGGAAATATGGTTAAAGAGAATGAGTTAGGCTAAAAAAATGAGACAAAGAATGGAAGAATTAGAGTCACTATGACTTATGCAGGGAATGTGGTACTTAATGAAAATGGGTACAAATTCAAAGACACCATCTCAATCATATTTGTGACCTACATGCATGCTATCATATTTTTGACAAAATATTTAAATGTCACCAAATGTCTTAATTCTTGTAGTGATGCCTATGTGAAGACTTATATAGTCATGTATCTTGGTCTTATATCCAACTGTGAATGTGTAACTCCATACTTGTTAGCAAATTAACATACACGGTTACCTACATGCTCGTATAGCTGACCATGTATATTCACAAAACCCTAATTTTGTAGTACAAAAGGGCGATTAAGAGGCCAAATAGGATATGTACAGATTAGAAACACATAAGGAGGCAAAATCCTTTCCTTTTTAAGAGCTATAAGTGGCTAATCTTCTTCTTTCCAGTTTAATAGGGATATCGAGGCTGTTAAACATATTTAGGCATTAATCTATCTTAGTGATGTGTTCTAACTCTCTTTTGGAATTGAATAAGTTATTTTAGGTTTAAAAGTAAGGATTTATGTATGAACAATTTAGATAGACATGTTAGATTATTCATATATAAATTCATTACAAGAATAAAGATTACAATCCATAATTATCATAAATCTAATTCATATATAGTAAACTAATGGCCATGCATCATTAGGGATAACATATCATAAGTTAAATAATCTTAGCTTATATAGTTGTTGCTTTGATGATCCTATTTTCTTAATTTGTAAAGCAGTTGTCATATTAAATCTGGAGAGCTTATTTTAGGTTATCTAACTGCTAAACCTAATTAAAGAGATTGTTTTAATTATTAATCTAAGGAAAAACTAAGATTAATAGAGTTTATTATTGATTTACGGTTAATAGTTTTAAAGAGAGGTACGAGAACAACATCACGATTGATTATGCATATTCGTGTGAAGTTTGAGATTAAAATGAGAACTGGATTTAAAACCCATTAATTAATCCTTGTAATTTTGTATTGTTTGATTTCATTTGTCTCACATTTGATTTGATTTGTCTTACATATTTTATTTTATTTTAGTTTATTAATTGAATTCAACCAACCCCCCCCCCCCCCAATCCTATATATTCGCAAGGTTACACACACTAACTTTTAATATTTATTAACCTTGGTAAACTTTACAAGCGCAAGGGTTGTTCATGTAGTACCTAAGGTATTGATCCCACAAGGAGCGCTAAACTAATCCTAAAATCTAAAGTCGTACTAAACTACAATAATTCAAAATGAATAACTAATGCAGAAAATAAACCAATCAAATAATTAATTTCAAGAATTGAATTGCAAAAATCTAAACAAGATAATAGTCACATAAACCAATACCAAAACCAACTTAGAAACTATCAAGTGAGAGAAAGGGGTTTTAATTCGAAATTAATGAAAACCTAATCAGTTGTGCAATTATCGAATTAATGGGTCTAGATGGTCCTACGGTGAATTACTCTCTCTTGAGTTATAATTCTTAACCCTAATTGATAATCCCTAATTTAAATTATAGAATTGTGTTCTCTCGATTCACTATTGATCCAAACCTAAATTAGTTCTAAATGCTCTAATAACCTACCGGGAGCCTATGCTCTATCTCTCATTACACAATTCTACCAATTTGATTCAATTCTTTGCCAATCCAATCACCTAACTCTCGTTAGCCCAATTTGATCATTTTCACTCAGCTCACCCTCTCAGTCTATTGCCAAGTTATTAAGAGCAAAATTAAATCACAATTAAATCAATAAAAAATATAATCAATCAAACTTTTTTAATCTCAAAAATCAAAATCCCAAAGGTGAGTATAAACAAAAACTTAACATTAACCACAACCTATTATCAACACTTGTTTCAATTCTATACATGAATAAAATTGAAATAACTGAAAAATACATAGGGAATAAAATTGCGGAAGCAACGACTGCAGGAAACCACCTATCCAAGGAAGTACGACACGTCAAGCTTCTTCTCCGTGTTTCTCTTCCTTTGTCTCCTTCCTCAATCTCTCGATTTCTCTCTAGGCTTTTCCAAAATTGGATGACGTGAAGGCTTTCCTTTTTAGACTCTCCAAAGCTGTTGCATCTATCTCATAATGATGTATTTATACTTTGGATGCTCTAGGCTAAAGTCGGGGTCGAAAAGGACCAAAAAATATTACGAAACTCAAGTTTTTGCTTCAGCCTAACGCAGGCCATGATCGTGACCCTGTCAACTATGATCGCGGTCAGCGCCTAAACCTTTTTGTCGTGATTGTGGCTAGAATCCCTTCAGCTCGCCTCTTTCTATCACGATCATGGCCTGTTACGCCACGATTGTGGGCCTTATTTTTAGCCCGAAACTTTTCAAAACTTCTCCATTCTTCGCCGTTTACCCTGAAATACTAACAAACACATCAAGATACCTAAAAAATATAATATTTAAGTTTAAAGACTCATACTAACTCATAAAAACAATTAAACACATAAACTAACACAATTAAAACATAAATACACACTAAACACTCAAATTAACGTTAAATACTTAACAAATTGAACCCTAAAACATCATGTAAGTCACAACTATTAACATCCTCATACTTAAACGTTTGCTTGTCCCCAAGCAAACAAAACAACAAAAACATAACAACACACAACACGCAATGCAATAATGAGGCTATGACTTTAACTTCATGAAACAAATTTAATCTTAAACACAATCCTACAAGTTATATCTAATCATTAACAAGTAAAATCTATGTTTAGGAGCATTGAATTAAATATACAATTTAATCGAGATCAAAGTGTTAATTTATTCACCACTTTCAGTTGTACACCCACATTAATAATTCTTCGGTCCTTCAGATTCTATAACTATTCCTAAGTATATTTTCATGAAAAATCAAGCTTATTATAAGTCCGATAGGTTTTATTAAGGAAACACTTTTTTTTAATTATTAAACATAGACTTAGTCTTTTTACACAGAGGAAATCATTAGTAATGAACGTCGATCTAATTACTAAACTAAGTCATGTTTTTATTAAACCGCTTGGTTGAAACGTCATTATAGCTTTTTGACGCGAAGGCACACATTTGTAATGCATGTCGATCCAGTTACTCAGCTATATCACATTTTCAACTGGCTACTAACTCTATTCATAACCTGAAGGCCAGCAGAATAGTGATTTATTTAAAAAACATTTTTTCATTTATTACCTACCTTGTTGTTTAAGCTACTCATTTCTATGAAAAATATTAGTTAAGCTACTTAAGTTAAAAAAAGTCAAATTATGCATGAATGTGTCAACCTATAGGGAGCTAAATTTACAATAAATGCTAATTAAACTGTATATTTATCTAAAGACTCCTAATTCACTAATTTTGTAAGCTAATGATTATTTATAACCTAATAGACTATATTCAAAATTAAATAAATTCCACTTCATTTAAGTCGTTGACACATTCAAACAATTCACAAAATGCAATCTAACACTATCATACCATATACAAAATTACATACAAACAAAACATATAATCCTCCCCACAATTGAACTACACATTGTCCTCAATATGAGAAGGGTACACAAACACACCAGGGGAAATAAAACACAATATATGATAAACATAAGAATAAAATACTAACAAAAATCAAAGAAAAAGGTTAGAACATGAAACCGTTTATGGTGGTAAAGGTGGTCATGGTGATAGTCGTTAGACCAAATCCGCTTGAGAGTGAGTGTTTCCCTATCTTATAAGTGAGTCAAGAGAGAAAAAGAATTAACAACACAAACCATTCTAATTTATTCAAAACATATTTAAGAATTTAAAACAAACCTAGCTACATAACAATTTAAATCTAACTACAAAATATGCTTATTTATGGTCATTAGCTTGACCTTCATCCTTTAAAACTCAGCCAGGATCAATTATGAGTCGCTTGCTTCCACCCTTCTTACTCAACATCGCTTTTGTAACCTGTAAGTAAGTTATAAATTACAAAATGATTAGAAGGACAATATTGATAAGGTTGAGAAAACCAATTAATTTCATTGATGTTCTCATTAACAAACTATCAATAGAATAGGGAATAATGAAACTCCCTGAATCTTCCATCGAATCCAACAGTTTGGCCTACATGAAGGTGAGTTTCTCTCTTTCTTCCTTAATCACCTTCGTCTCCTTTGTCTCTTCCGCTTCATGAATAGAGACTTTCATAGCTTCTTCAAACTTGATAGTTGTAGTCATCTGTTCTTCGTCCTCTTCTTCTTTAGAAGATTCGAACACATAAATTATCCTTAATAAGCTACTAACCTTTAGATTCTTAGCTACAACGTTTATGTTGAATGTCTGTTCATCATCATCAATCCAAAGGGTAGGTTTCTTTGCATGGACATCTATCTTAGATTTTTTTATGTTGAAATATGGCGTACTAAGATCTGGCAGATAGTATGAGGGCCATCCTTTCCTTCATCCTTTTTCTTGAGTTCTTAATCTTTTATAAGGTCAGGATTAGCTTGATTTCTTACTGGTTCTTCTAGCTCTACCCTATTCCTAAGTGTGATAGCCTGACATGGCTTTATTGAATTTACTTTCATGCTGCACAGACATTTTTCCATACTTTTCTTACAAAATTCCTTACAAAATTGCCTGTTTGTGAATAGAAGATGCATAATCTTTTGTTAATTGTTCAAACTTCTATTTCAATCTCTTCTGGTTCTCTTCCATATCCGTGAGCTTATCCATGATTTTGTCCAGCTTGGAATCCCATGAACTGGATT
>JANZXP010000002.1:26694997-26707756 GCA_027576715.1 Erythroxylum flavicans
AATAATAATAATAATAATAATAATAATAATAATAATAATAATAATAATAATAATAATAATAATAATAAGAATAATAAGAATAAGAATAAGAATAAGAATAAGAATAAGAATAAGAATAATAATAATAATAAAAACAACAATAACAATAACAATAACAATAATAATAACAATAACAATAATCATAATAATAATAATCATGATGATGATACATCCAAACATAAAATATAACAATCCAAATGAAGTTTAACAAAACAATTCAAATAGAGCAAAAGAAGTTAGGAAAAATTTCAGGGCAAAATTGACATTATAGGAAAAGATAATCAGCCAATCGCCCAAAAAGCTACTCATAAAGAGCTTTTAATTTTTAGCTGGTTGGGTTGAATCAGCCAGCCCAACCAACCAACAACCAAACAACTAAAATAGCTTCTTGATGAAGTCAAACAATTAATTTTGGTCAATCAGCTAAAAATTTGGCTAATCAGCCAACAACCAAACAAGGCTCTCATTTCCTTCCAAAGGAAACAGATATAAATCCACATTGGACCTGGTACATACTGATGTGTGTGGGCTCATGAAAGTACAAGCTAGAGGAGGTTATGGATACTTCATAACCTTTATAGATGATTACTCTAGACATAGTTATCTATATTTGATGAACAAAAAGAGTGAGTCCTTTGAAAGGTTCAAAGAATTCAAAGCTAAAGCTAAGAAGCAGCTAGGCAAGCCATTAAAACAACTTCGATCGGATCGAGGTGGTGAGTGCTTATCTGGAGAGTTCCAACAATTCCTAATTGATAATGGAATTGTTTCCAACTTATCAACTCCCGGAACATCTCAACATAATGGTGTAGCTAAGAGAAGGAATAAGACTCTATTGGAAATGGTAAGATCAATGATGTCCTATGCTAGCCTTCCATAATCATTATGGGGATCTGCCATACAAACAGCAACTTATCTTCTTAACTTTGCTCCATCCAAATCAGTTCCTAAAACACCTAGGGAGTTGTGGATTGGACGAGTGCCTTCATTGTGGCACTTGAGGGCTTGGGGTTGCCCAGCATATATTCTAAGGCCTGAATCCATAAAGATGGAACCAAGGTCAGAGGTATGCTTGTAGGATATCCTACGGGTATATGAGGGTATAATTTTTACAGTCCGTAGGAAAGGAAGGTATTTGAGTCAATAAATGTGACCTTCTTGGAGGAAGAATTTATGAGAAATCAGAAGGAAGAAGTGAAGTAGTACTAAAGGAGTTAGCTATTTCATCTAAACCAAGAGTTGATTTGGATATAGAATTGAATCGGAAGAGTAGCCTGAACATCAAGTAGTGCATAGACATAATGGAAAGGTTGTGAGATAACCAGATAGGTTTTTAAGTCTAGGAGAAGGCATAATTGTGATCTTAGACTAAGAAGTAATGGATCTCATTAATTATACACAGGCTATTAATGATGTTGATGTGGATAAGTGGCTCAAGGCAATGGAATCAAAAATAGATTCCATGTATGTCAATGAAGTCTGGATCCTCGTAGATCTACCACCGGGTGTAAAAGCCATAGGTAAATGGATCTTTAAAAGGAAGAGAGGATCTAATGGAAAGGTAGAGACCTTTAAAGCTAGATTGGTAGCTAAGGGCTATGCTCAAAAGGAAGGTATAAACTACGAGGAGAATTTTTCTCCAGTTGCCATGCTTAAGTCCATCAGAATTCTTTTGACCATAATAGCCTATATCAATTATAAAATATGGCAAATGGACATCAAGATCGCATTTCTTAATAAGGATCTTGAACAGACCATTTATATGGCCCAACTAGAAGGATTTGTTGAGCCAGGTAATGAGTATAAGGTATGCAAGTTACAAAGGTCCATTAATGGACTTAAGCAAACATCTAGGTCTTCGAACATTAGGTTTGATAAGGCTATCGAAACCTATGGATTCATAAAAAACATAGATGAACCTTATGTCTATAAAAGGATAAAAGAAGGCAAGGTTACTTTCCTCATTGTGTATGTCGATGACATTATGCTCATTGGGAATAATGTAGGAATGTTATCTATGGTCAAGGAATGGCTGAATAAATAGTTCTCAATGAAGGATTTGGGAGAGGCTAGTTATGCTCTAGGGATCAAGCTTATAAGGGATCGTAAGAACAAGCAGATAACCTTATCTCAACTAACCTACATTAAGAACATGCTCAATAAGTTTGCCATGCAAGATTCCAAGAGAGGTTTCACACATACTAGACATGGAATCAAACTTTCAAAGAAGCAAGCACCTATGACCTAAGAGAAGGCCAAACACATGCGTAACATTTCATATGCTTCAGTAGTTGGAAGTTTATGGTATGCCATGCTTTGCACTAGACTGGATATCTGTTACACAGTATGACTGGTAAGTAGATTCCAGTCCATTCCAGGAATGGAGCATTGGACTGTGGTCAAGTGCATACCGAAGTATCTTCGTAGGATGAAGAATTTAATGTTTGTTTACTTTAGAAGTGACCTTATTCTGACAGGATATACATATTTTGATTTTCAATCAGATGTTGATTCAAGGAAATCAACCTCTGGTTCTATATTTACTTTAAGAGGTGGAGCCATAGTCTGAAGGAGTGTCAAGTAACCTTATGTTGCTGATTCGACTATGGAGGCTGAGTATGTTGTCGCTTGTGAAGTAACAAAGGAGGTAGTCTAGCTCCATAAGTTCCCAAAGGATTTGGAGGTAGTTCCTAAGCTAGAAAAGGCCATTACACTTTATTGTCATAATAGTAGGGCAATGGCTAATTCTAAAGAACCTTGAAACTACAAAGCTGCTAAACACATTGAGAGAAAGTATCATCTCATAAGGGAGATAATACAACGAGGTGAGGTGGAGTGGTAAAGATTCCCACAGATCAAAACCTTATTGATCCATTCACAAAGACGCTGTGATATGTCAAAATTGCTTTAGGGAAAGTGGGAGATTGTTAGGATTATGTAAATATAGTGCTCTAGAAAGCAAGTGTATTTACATATAACTTAATTTTCTTACAGTTATAATATTACAATGGAAATATTTATTATTAATAAAACAAAAGAGTTTTGTTTTATTTGTATGAGCAAACTATGACTAGTCATAAGATATCAAGGTTCCTTTGTGAGTAATATACATATACATGGAGATGTATGGGAAACATGTATGTTATTATAATCTAAATTAATTGATTCACAGTCGAATAATCAAGTTGGTCGCTTAATTATGGTTTAGATTGTAGTGTTGCGATTTACCTCTGTGTAAGTAAAGGAGTTTACTTTAAGGGAATGATGAGTTTCAAATCATGATAACAGTTGATTATCAGTAATGGCATTATTAAATAAATCTAGAATCACGTATATTTCTAAAGCATAAAGTAGGTTGTTACTTTAATTTTAAAACATACACCTTAGCAGTTATTTATTACGAACCACAATCTTGATGAGTGGTGAACTCATGTGTATTTTGTTACAATTCTTGATATGATCAAAATGAATTTTTATAGGTTATCAATCCACTGTTCGCATGTTGGAATTATTAATTGAAACATGCATTAGGGATTATTTTCTCAAATAAAGAGTTTATAGTGAAATCATCACTTCTAAATGTTTTACGGAGATTGGTGATTAAACTAGTGCTAGTAGTTTGATGGACTAGCTATCCATCAAGTCTTAACACCACGATTAGATCTTGTCTGTTAATCACCATGTAGAGTGAAACGGGAGATCTAGAAGGAAAACCCAACATAAAGGCAAAATGGTAAATTTTCCCTTTATTGTGCGGATGGCTATAATATGGTTCATAATAGAGTTTGCGATTAGACATTGAATTAACTTTTTTAAAACATGTTTCCACACAATTTTACGTAATTCAAGAGTTCAGCTAATTACCTCTAATGGAATGACATTTGGTTAATAAGTTGGAATTAATTCTAATGATATTAAATTAATTTCGGGCTTATTGGAGCTTTAATTATTTAAGTCCAATTTCATTCCCCATTTAGCTTCTAGGAAGGTTATCAAGGAAAGTAAGGTAAATAAAGGGAGGTTACTGGAAAGAAAAATGAGACAGAAAGGAGAGACATAGCTGAATTGGATTTCGGGACAATAAGACTGGAATAATTAAATTAAGAGTTAATTAAATTGGGGCTTAAGCGTATAATTAAATGTTGGGCTTACACTAATTAATGGTTAATTATAAGCCCAAAGGAATATTTAATATTGGGCTGGATTTTAGTTTAATTAATTAGATTAATTAAATTGAAACTAAAGCTAAAAAGCAAAAGGATAAGCAAAACCGAATTCTACAAAGACGTAGAATTCGGTCATGCTTCTTATTAAATGAAGTTGATGGCATGTTTTAAAAATAAAAAAATTTACAGCATTTGGTATTCTTTCTAAATGAGTGTGTGCATTTTTTTCGCTCTCCACTTTCTCAAAGAAAAACAAACGGCTATAGTAAAGTGATGCAACTCATTTATCATTCTTCTAAATGAATGTATGCATTTTATGGTCTCTACACTCTCTCCAAACTAGACGTCCATTTGCAAAGAAAATAACCTCCATTTGTTTTTCTTCTCCTTTCCCACCAAAGGATCTTGTTAACGAAGCTATCTAAAGAGAACAAGTGGTAGATCAAATTGGTTGAGGACACATCAGCGAGGAGTCGAAGTTGTAGCAAGGAGTCGGTAATAATCAGATCTTATTCCTATTTTATTTATTTTCTTTATATTGTATCATGTATGGATTAAAAGCATGTTGATTTGGTGTTTACGGTTTCGCTGTGTTTTGATTTCGAAAAAAGTTTTTGAAATCTACCATTTAGCCAAACCAAGCATGAACCTATTTTCGATCCAACAGTTGTCACCTTAGGGAACTTATTTTATGTTAAAATTGATCAAGGAGTTATTAGAAATTGTTGGGTAAATTGCACTAATTCCTTCATGTATTTCCTTAAAATGTGGCCTTGTTTGATATGGTCTACTAAACTTTTCATATTAAGTTTCTAAATAGTCTTAACATACTTCTATGGGTATATTTGATTCATGTAACTACTACTAATTAACAGAAGTTAGAAATGGATATTGATGTTACTCCAATGATATCTAAGATCATTTAATATAATTTGATAGGCTCTAATTATCTAAATTAGGAAAAACAAGTAGGATTTATTTGCACAAAATTTCCATAGGTGATCATCTACAAATGATCCATCATCTAATAATATAAGAAGGAAATGGATAAAAGATGATTGCATATTAGAAATTGGATAGATACTGATGTGGTTAGTATAATTAATCATTATGACTATGCTAAGGAATTGTTTAGAATTTTTTGTGTTTTTGGAAAAAAGGAAACTTGTCATATTTACGAGGTTTTTAATAATTTTATCATGTTGAATGAAATGATCAATCTCTTCAAATTTATTTTATGAATTTTAAAAAGTTCTATGAAGAACTCAATGTCTTGTTACCTTTTATTTTTGACATTAAAGTATAGTAAACACAACAACAAAAAAAAGAAGTCATGAGTTTTCTAGCAAGCCTTAATTTTTAATTTGATATAACAAAGATATAGATCCTCTCTAGTGTAAAAATGTTCTCTTTACATGAGGTATTCTCTAGAGTTCTGCGTACAAATTATAATGTTGTTATTGCTCCATCTATTCAAGCTTCAAGTGCTCTTATCATTCATAGTAACGAATGGTCCTTTAATCGAAGTCAGAATAAAGGAGGCAGTATATGGGGTTGGAAAAAGTGAAATCAGGATATAAGAGGAGTTGTATGTCAATACTATGGTGAGTTGAGTCATATCAAATACACATGTCCAAAATTGCAAAACAAATCCAAAAAAATCTCATCCAGCTTACGTTACCGCTACTTCTACCACATCTATCATATCTTTAGAGTAAAGAGCTCATCTAACTGCATCACTGATATAGGTGATATAGGTAATCCTGATAATTTTCTCCTTTCTTCCTCCAATACATGGGTTATTGATTATGATTCTAATAATCATATGACAAGTAATCAAAATCTTTTTACTACCTTTACACCCCATAACTATCCTTTCGAATTCATTTTAGCAAATAGTTCTACCTCATCTACTCTAGGTTTTAGGACTACTCATCTTATCATATGTTTTAGGCCTACTAGGGTTTTCTTTCAACTTAATAGCTATTAGCAAAATTACTCAAGCACTAAATTATTTTATCTTATTTTTCCCAAATTATTGCTTTTTAAGAATCTTATTACGAAGAAGATTATTGGTAGTGGACATGTATTGGGAGGTCTTAACATTCTAAATACCTAAGAACAAGTGCCTAGACCTATTGCTTGCTCTATGGCTTTATCCATTTTAAAGTACACTGTTGGTTAGGCCATCTATCTTTGCTTATGTTAAAGAAACCATATTCAAAGTTCCAAAGTGTATCATCCTTAGATTGAGTCATGTTTGTTTACAAAACATCATCATTTGGCTTCTATTTTTCGAGTCAATAAAAGAGCCAATTTTTTTGTTTGAGTTAGTTCATTAAGATATTTAGGATCCATGTCTTATTGAATATAAAATTAGGTGTGGGTATTTTGTCACCTTTTTTGATGACTTTTTTCAAATAACTTGGTTTTATTTAATAAAGAATCATTATAAGCTATTTTCCCATTTTATTGCTTAAAGTGCTAAAATCAAAACACAATTTAATGTTTCTTTATATACTTTCCATAAGTGATAATGATAAAGAATATCTTTTTATTCCTTTCAGACTTATATGCTTAAAAATGACATCTTTCACTAAATTTTTTGTATAGACACACCATCTCAAAATGGTGTAAATGAAATAAAAAATAGCCATCTCCTCGAAACAACCAGAGAACTTTTGTTCTAAGCACATGTCCTATGTGTTTTTGGGTTGATGCGATCTCTATAGCCTATTCTGCCATCATCTATCCTTCATAATGACATTCCTTATCACATTCTATTTCCTACTAAACCATTGTTCCTTACTAAGCCTCTTATATTTAGAGTATATGCTTTTTCCATGATGTTCATCCTTAAGTCATCAAATTAGATCTAAAATCTATAAAATTTGTATTGATATTATTGTCCTAGTCTTAATAAATACCTTATATTTGTCAATTTCATGTTTATGAAAAATCTTCCTTTCTTTTTACTTCTTCAAACACTTTTAATAGTTAGGGGGAAATGATGATTTGTTAGTATACCATCTTACATAACAGTCACCAAATGTTACTTTTACACCTACTATTCTAGCACCACCATCATCTCCACCTAATTTTCATATCTAGTCCAGATTTTGAAATGTTCTCGATGCACTTCTGATACCGATTCCTTTTTTGACATTAGATCTCATAGACACTAATCTTGACATTACAATTCCTCTTTGTAAAGGTAAATGTCAATGCACTTACCCAATTTCATATTTTTTTCATATGGCCATTTGTCATCCTCTTCATGTTCCTTTATTGCCTCTCTTGGTACTATATCTCTTTCCAAAACTACTAATGAGGCCTTCTCTCATCTTTGTTAGCATGTAGCAACGATAGAGGACATAAATTGTCTACACGCTAAAGGTACTTGGAATTTTGTGAATTTACCTACAGAAAAAAAGGCTATCATTTATAAGTGGGTTCTTGTAGTTAAAGTCAATTCTGATGGCTTAGGAGCATAACTTGAAGCTCATCTTATTACTAAAGGTTATTCTCATACTTATAGTTTAGACTACTATGATACCTTTTCTGTTATGGCTAAGATGACATCTGTACATTTATTTGTTTCCTTGACAGCTACTCATCGTTGGCCTTTGCATCAGTTGAACTTAAAAAATGCCTTCTTACATAAAAACTTGTATAAAAAAGTTTTTATAAAGCAATCATAAGGGTTTTTTGCTTATAGGGAGTATGGGAAACTGTTCCACCTTCGAAGATCTTTTTATGGTTTGAAGTAGAGTCCTTATGCTTGGTTTGGCAAATTTATTTAAGTTGTTAAATAGTTTGGAATGAATAAGAGCAAGGCTGGCCATTCCATATTCCATAAAAACTCTAAAAATATAATTTTTATTCTTATTATATATGTAGAAGATATTGTTATTACTATTACTAATGCACTAAGAGTTTCATCCCTGAAAATGTTTCTTTACAACCATTTTTAGATGAAGGATTTAAGGGTATTAAAGTACTTCTTAAGAGTTAAGGTGACAAAGAATAAGAGTGGCATCTTCTTCTCTTAAAGAAAATATATACTTCATTTGTTTTTTAAAACTAAGAAATTAGGAGCTAAACCATATAGTTCTCCTATATCACCTAATCTATAACTCACAAAAGATGGTGATTTGTTTGAAGGCCCTAAGAAGTATAAGAGACAAGTTAGGAAACTTAATTGTTTTATGGTAACTCGTCCTAATATTGCTTACTTTCTTAGCATTATGAGTCAGTTTATCTCATCCCCAACAGTTCATCACTGGGTCGCTTTAAAGTAGATTTTATGCTACTTGAAGGGAGCTCCCAAATAAGGTATACTATATAAATATTATAGTCAAACTAGAATAGAATCCTTCTCAAATAAAAATTAGGAAAGGTCCAAGATTGATTGAAAATTTGCCATAGGCTATTGTGTCTTTTTTTGAAGAAATTTGGTTTCATAAAAAAGTAAGAAATAGACTGATGTATCTCACTCATGTGTAAAATCAAAATATAAGGATACGGCACAATGTTTATATGAAACAATGTGCTATATCAACTATTGACAAAAATTGAGCTCAAAGTCTTAATGTTATCAAAGTTATGGCATAATAACCAAGCCACTGCTCATATAGCCTTGATATGTTCCTAAATGTTTATTCATTTAATCTACTACACTAAGTGATTAATGCCTTAAAATGCTTAGGATACTCACTTTAGCTTATATTTGATTTTAGGTACACTTCAGAAGTAAAGCAGCTAAAGTGACCCAAAAACATATTAATTGAGTCATCTTCTCAGTGTCCACACTCTATTGATTCATGGAGCAAGAGGAAGAAGAGGATTAAAAGAATAAGAGACAAGATAGAGTGTGAAAGTGAAGAATAAAGCAAGGAAGCATCTCAAGGCCACACCATGGTGTGCATGGGTGTGAGACCTCCTCTCATGCCTATGCATGGTGTCTCACGGGTATGAGACACCTCTCACACCTATGTGAGGTCACTCATAGGCTTGAGTTGTAGGCCACCTGACTATTTAAACCTAGTTTTTAACCATAAAAGGTAATGTTGTGATGGCAGAAAGGAGAACTCAAGGGGACAGAAGCAAATACATAATTTTTCTTCATTTTCTCTTAATTTTCAACACTAAAAGAGGTTACGATGGCTGATGCTTGGAGCTTGAAAGGGAAGATGGAAGGCTAACTTCCCGGCATCAGTTCGACGTTAAAATCTATGCCCAAGTCTTTTAGATTGTTATTATTGTTTTTGTTGATTGAATTGGGTTTTATAAAGATGATATTGATATGTTATTTGTATTATTCTATTACGAATCTATTGCTAGAATGTTGAATATAATCCATAATCGTTATATTTGATGTTTTTTAGTGATAGTTGTGATTTACATTAGGTTTTAGGGTTTAATTTGTTATGTATTAAATGTTAATTTGAGTGCTTAATGTGTATTTATGTTTTAATTGTGTTATTTTATGTGTTTAATTTTTTTTATGGGTTAGTACAAATCTTTGAGCTTAAATGTTATATTTTTTAGGTATCTTGATGTGTTTGTTAGTGTTTTCGGGTAAACGGCAAAGAATGGAGAAATTTTGAAGAGTTTCGGGCTAAAAACATGGCCCATGATTGTAGCACAATAGGCCATGCTCATAACAGAAAGAGGCGAGCTGACAGAACCCAGGCCACGATCATATACTTTAGGCCACGATCATGATAGAGAGCTCTATGTCAGGCCATGATCATGCACTTTTAGCCACGATCATGATAGAGAGGGTTACGTGCTAGCCACAATCGTGGCCTACGTCGGGCTGATATAGAAACTTGAATTTCTCGAGATTTTTCTGACCATTTTGACCTTAAATTAACCTAGGGCTTCCAAGATATAAATAGAACATTACAAGACAGAAGAAGCAGCCTTGACAGAGCTTTCACATCAGCCACAATTCAGAAACCCTAGAGAGCTATTGAGTGATTTGAGGAAGGAGACGAAGGAAAAGAGACACAGAGACGAAGCTTAACGCAAAGTACTTCCTAGAATAGGTGGTTTCCCATCGTCAATGCCTCCATTGATCCATTCTGAACATATTTTCCAATTTATTTCAGCTTTATTGATGTATGAAATTGAGATAATTGTTGAGAATACGTTATGTCGAATGTTGATTATTGTCTAAACTCGCCTTTAGGATTTTGTCTTTGATTTTAATGAAATCTGATTTATTTCATTTTTATTTGAGTTATTTGTGATTCAATATCTGCTCTTAATAATTCGGCAATAAACTAAGAGGTTGAGCTGAGTGAATATTATCAAATTGGGCTAACGAGAGTTAGGTAATTTGATAGATAAGAATTGAATCAAACTGGTAAAATCGTGTAATTTGATAGATAGGTTTCCAGTAGGTTATTAGACAATTTTAGAACTAATTTAAGTTTTGAGTCAATTATGAGTTGAGGTATCATAATTCCATAATTTAAATTAGGGATTATTTTTTAGGGTTTAAAAATTATAACTCGAGAGAGAGTACTCCACCCTAGGACCGTCCATACCCAATAATTCGGTATTGGCATAATTGATTAGATTTTCATTAACTTCATATTAAAACCCCCTTTCTCTCAATTTGTAGTTCCTAGGATAATTCTTGATTTGGTTGTGTGATTTGCTATTTTGTTATTATTTCTAAAATTTAATTCTCATAATTTATTGCTTATTGATTAATTTTCTGTATTTATTGTTTATTTTAGATTGTTGTGATTTAGTTCGACCTTAGATTTTAGAACTAGATTAACCCTCCTCTTGGGATCGATACTTTAGATACTACGTGGACAACCCGTGTGCTTGTAGTATTATCGAGGTTAAAATAGTAAAACTTAGCATACGTAAACCTGCGATCAATTAGTAGCCACTAATGATCTTAAATCATTAGGAACAACATAAATTAGGTTAGACCGTGTAAGGTTACTGCCTATATTAATTTGTTTTCCACATCATAATGCGGCTGATAAATTAAATCTAGAGATCATATCCTAGGTTATTCGATGACTAGGTTTAATTAATGATCGTATCTTAATTAAACACAACCTAAGTGAAAATTGAGATTAACAGAGCATATTGTTAGTCTCCGATCAATAGTTCAAAGAGAGATGTGAGAACATTAGAATGATGGGATATGTTTAATTGTGCCTATGCTAAGATTGATCCTAGAATCGGACTTTACATATATTTGACTCTTTTATCATTTTTTATTGTTTTTCTATAATTTGTTTTTGCTATTAAATATTACTTTATTTTATTAATTACGTAAAACCCAAAATTCCCCTTTTTTATTTCCTTTGCATTAATTATTTTCATTAAGAAAATTAACTGAATATTCCCTATGGATACGATCCCAACTCACCACAACTACAAATTTTAGTGTGCAGAGTTAGGTAAATTTTTCAATGTACTCGACATAGGTTGTCAAATTTTGGAGTCATTGTCAGGGAGTATGGTGATTTAATTTTTGTTTTTTAGTTTAGTTGGTGTTTTGTGTATATATTTGTTTATAATAGTATCTTTTTGTTGTTTGTTAATTTTTAAATGTTTGTTAGTGATAGTGTATGGTAGTTACCAGATCTCCTCATAAAGGACTTGAGCAACTTGATTCGGAGATCGAGAGAATACTGCGGGTATTACAAAGAGAAGTAAGAACAACTTTCAAAGTAAAATCTGAATCTAAATCTGAAGAAACAATGGCAAATCCGAGAATGCTGAGGGAGTTGGCTACACGAGACTTAACTCAAAGACCATTATGCATTAAATTTCCAAATTTTTCTGAGCAAGTTACTTATGAGTTAAATTCTAGATTAATAAATTTGTTACCCAATTTTCATGGTCTTACAAGTGAGGATGCTCATAAGCATCTCAAGGAGCTCATGTGGTTTGTATGAGTATGAAGCCTCTAAGAGCTATAAATCAGCAAATCATATTGAGAGCTTTCTTGTTCTCACTAAAAGATGTAGCAAAGGATTGGTTGTTCGATTACATGCTAGGAGTGTGAATACCTAGCCAGAGATGAAGGTATTGTTTTTGGAAAAATATATTCCAGCATCAAAATCAACAAGTATTTGGAAGGAAATCTGTAGCATCAAGTAGTATAATGAAGAGTCTTTTTACGAGTACTGGGAGCGTTTTAAGAAGTTGTGAGCCAGTTATCCCTACCATAACATTCCAGAGCAACTTATCATCTAGTATTTCTACCAAGGATTACTACCGATGGAGAGGAATTTGGTTGATGCAGTGAGAGGTTATCAAAGCCAGGATTCTACTTGAGCAGATGGCCGCTAACACTTAACAATTCGACACTTGCAATGATGTTCGACATATAAACAAGGTAAGTGTAGAGCCCGGCCTCTACCGCCATCACTCCAGGTATTGTCCCCTCTGGTACTCGAACTCGAGACCTTAAGGTTTTGTTCCGCTTTACCATCGGCTCATTGGTAAGAGGCGTCCGCTTAAAGCGGAACAAAACCCTGAGGTCTCGAGTTCGAGTGCCAGAGGGGACAAT
>JANZXP010000002.1:26707856-26732974 GCA_027576715.1 Erythroxylum flavicans
TAGATTCTTCAACAGATTTAGAAACAAGATTATAAACTCTATAAGCTTTAGATCTAATAGAATAACCTAGAAAAATTTCTGAAATGATCTTAGAATCAAATTTATCCAAATTTTCCTTTATATTCACGATAGTGCATTTGTAACCAAAAGGATGAAAGTAAGAAATATTTGGTTTTCTTCCTTTCCATAACTCATATTGAATTTTATTTAAAATAGGTCGTAGAAATACTCTATTTTGAATATAACAAGTTGTATTTACAGCTTCTACCCATAAGTACTTAGGAAGATTCATTTCACATAGCATAGTCCTTTCTATTTCCTGAATCGTCCAATTCTTTCTTTCTACAACTCCATTTTGTTGAGGAGTTCTAGGAGCTGAGATATTATGAAAAATTCCAATCTCTTCACAGAAGATTTTGAATTTTTTATTTTCAAATTCTCCACCATGATCACTCTTAATTCCAGTAATAGAAGTCCCTTTTTCATTTTGTAACTTTTTAGATAAGACTTTAAAGCAGTTAAAAGATTCATCTTTATGCAATAAAAACAAAATATAGTAAAGTCATTAAAAATTACAAGACCATACTTCTTTCCACCAAGAATTACTATTCTGGTTGGACCAAACAAAAATAAATGTAACAACTCTAGAGGTTTAGACGAAGTTACAACATTCTTAGAAGAAAATGATGTTTTAACCTATTTTCCTTTCTGACAACTCTCACAAAAGACATATTTGTTAAAACTTATCTTTCGTAAACCTCTTACCAAATCATGTCTGACTAATTTGGAAATATGTTTAAAACTAACATGACCTAGCTTTTTGTGCCAAATCAGTTTTTCATCATCTTTTGATATAAGACATGAAATATTTTGACTTCTTGAATCATCTAAATTAATCTTATAGAGATTGTTTCGTCTTTTGGCAGAAAAGAATATGGATCTATCCTTATTTCTAACTAAACAAGAATTTTGATTAAAGGATACTTCAAAACCAGAATCATATAATTGACTTATGCTGATTAGATTATACTTTAAACCATTAACTAGCTGAACCTTATCAATAGTTGAAAGAGAATCTTTACCAATTTTGCCGATCCTAATTATTTTGCCCTACTGGTTGTCTCCAAAAGTTACTGATCCTCCTTACTTATGTTGGAGGTCTAGGAACATAGACCTTCTGCTCATGATGTGTCACGAGCAGCCACTGTCTAAGTGCCAATGATGATGGTTGCTTCTTCCAAGTAAAAAGATCTGCAGTATATATTATATCCTTCTTAGGTACCCAAATTTTCTTGGGTCCTTTAGGGTTAGTCTTATAATTACTCTTAGAATAATAATAAGAATACTGTTTCTTCTTCTTAGGAACAAAATTCCTATTACGAAAAACATTTCTATAATAAATTGAATTTCTACTAGAGAAGCCTAAACCACTTTTATCATCTGGACGTCTATAACTTCCAATCATATCATTCATTCGTTTTGTACTCTCTGAAAATTTTTGATAAATCAGCTGAAAGAATATTAATCCTTTGTTTCAACTGATTAACCCCCTCAAATCTATCTATAGTAACTTTCCTTTTCATATCATCTACTTGTTTCTTAAGACAGACATTTTCCTCTTCTAAGATTTTTGTATTCTTATAATTTTCAACAAATTTCTTTTTCAACAATCTATATTGTTTTATAATAGTATCAGAATCTTCTAACAATTCCAAATAAGCATGCTGACGATCATTAAAGTCAAAGATTACCTCGTCATCGCTTTCACCTTTAGCTGCCAAGCATATGTTTGCTTGTTTTGATGAATCTGAGTTGGATTTAGATTCAAATGAATCTAAATCTTCTCATGTTACCATCATGCCTTTTTGTTTCCTTGATTCTTCTTTTGTTTTATTTTGAGCAAGGGGCATTTAGACTTATAATGTCCTGATTTATTTCACTCATAGCAGATGATAGAGCTTTTCTTATTCTTCAAATCGTCTTTGTTAATCCTTTTTAAAGAGGAATCCTTATTTCCTTTTGTTTTCTTTTTCGATATCCTTCTAATCTTTCTTGAAATGAAAGATAGTTTGTCTTCATCTTCACTTGAATCTTGATCAGATTCACTAGCATTGTCATTCTTGATTTCTTGAATCTTTAATGCTTTTGAAGACGAGCTTTTATTTTTCTGTATTTTCTGATTCTTCTGACTAGCCTTCAATGCAATAGATTTGTCCTTTCTAGGTTTATCTTCCGCAACAAGCTCTACTTCATGGATTTTCAGTGAACCAAGCAATTTATCTAGCTTAAGCTTACTTAAATCTTTGGCCTCTTGTATTGCTGTTACTTTAGGTCTCCATCTTTTTGGAAGACTTCTGAGGATCTTTTCGAAATGATCTTGACTATCGTAGATTCTTCCCAGAGCTTTAAGTCCATTAATGATTGTTTGAAATTGCCTAAACATTTGATCAATAGACTCATAATCTTTCATCTTGAGTAACTCATATTGATGAACAAGAATACCAATCTTGGATTCTTTCACCTGGTTTGTGCCTTTATATGCAATGGCTAATGTGTCCCCCATTTCCTTTGCAGATTCGCATCCATGAACCTTATCATATTCACTTCTGCTTAACGCAAAACATAAAAAGAACTTGGCCTTTGAATTTAATTGAACATGAGCTTTCTGATCAATTGACCATTCATCACGAGAAATGCTTTTCCCTTTGTAGTCTGTTGGAATATATGGACCACTTTCAATGATATCCCAAAGATCAATGTGTGTAGATTATATAAAGAGCCGCATTCTATCCTTCCAATAATGATAATCTTCACCATTGAATGCTGGAGGTCTTGTGACTGAGGCACCTTCAGCTATAAAAACATGTGATTCAGCTATGGATCTTTGTCCTCACTTTGTAACAGTGTTTCTTAGAAACTTCGCTTTGATATCAACTGAAGTAAATCACTTGTTATTATAAAAATCGTGTAATATGTAAGAATACATAAGAAGGGGGGTTGAATTATGATAAATCGTCTAAGATTGAAATCTTTAAAAAACTTCTTGATTTTTTTGAAAGATTTAGACAATTTACAAAACAACGCACTTAATTCGTTTGAGTAATACAACAGTGGAAACAGTATATATTCTTCTAACAATATGAAATTAAAGAGATAAGGGTTAGAGAATATGACACCGCGATTTATACTGGTTCACCCTTGCCCTTAGGGTTACGTCCAGTCCTTAGAGTATATCTGAGATTTCACTATCTCTTTCAACTTTTACAAGTATTATTTCACACTTCCAGAGCCTCTTAAGGTCTCTTTCAGAAAGTATTCTTTATCTGCTATCTTCGCCTCTTCAGGTTGTAGCCTTCCCTTTCACTGAAAAGATTTTGATTTTTCTAAACTCACGTTACTGGTCGACTTGATCTCTCTTTTTTCTTCTTTTCACTCAAGCTTTTTTTTACAGTATCGTAAGTAAAGAATTGAGAGTTAAAGGTTCAGAGTTGTAAGGTTGTGTCTTGTGTATATTGTATTTTTTTATTTATGACTATAAGTGATATTTATAGTTTAAATCTCCGACGATCTTCTTAAAAATTGCTTGTAGAATCTTCAGAGATCAGTTGTTAGTTGAGTCCTGTAACCAACTCCAACTAACTAACTAAATGATGTTGTAAGTTATTCTTCAATTATAACGTCTTGATTTGTTTTGTATAATTCGTCTTATGTCTTTGCTTCTTCTGATGTCTTCGCTTCATGTGATGACTTCGCTTCATTTGATGACTTCGCTTGGATATCATTTTGACTTGATGATTTGTGCCTCTTACATTTATCTTCACACTTAACAAACTCATCAAAACAATTCACACACTCTTCTATTATTATTATTATTTGACTTTCATCAAAATTAATAGAAGGAGTGAAGTCTCCTTGACTTAGCATGTATATGTTTAAGTTTTTCATCACATAAATAGAGATAGAAAATTTTAGTTACAGTTATTTCCTTTAGGCTTTTAATTATATAAACAAAGATAGCAATTTAATACAAGCTGTAAAAAATATATCTAAAAATAATATTATATGAGGTTACTTTCTATAAACAATATCTTAATAATGCTCACTTGTAACTATTTACCAAAATAATTGCAATACCTAACTTGAAAAAAATGGGAAGCTTGTAGATGATGGAAGCTTATTTCTCCTCCCAAAGGTCATCCAAATGGGAGCTAAGAAGTGGCAAGCAGCTCTAGTAGGCTTTTTCATAAACAAAAGACCATCTTTGCCTTTAGTATAAAACTAGAAGAAGCTAGGTTTAGTGAACACACCTAAAAGCAAGGATAAATTTTACAAATTCAGGTTTAACTAAGAGGAAATGGTTTAAAGAGTTATAAATCTAGAGCTTTGCACATATATGGGAGACCTATGTTCAGTAGGAAGTGACAGTTAGGAGTTACTCTTAACAGATCTAAGTTAGTCAAAATTCTAGTGTGAGCAAACTTCCATAAGATACCACTTGAGTATTGGTCCTCTGTGGGGTTAAGCCATATCCCCACTACTATAGGGAAACTAGTGAGTCAAGACGAGAACACTACCTCCTTTAAATGGATAGGTTTTGCTAAGTTAAGTGTAGTGGTTGGTCTATAGATGGAGCTTCCTGGATTTGTGAAAATTATGAGATATGATAAGGAGAATAAGTTAATGGAGGATGAGATAAGAGTTTTTTATCTATGGAAACTAATGAAGAAAGGCATAGGTAAAGTATAGGGACCAAAGAATTAGGAGGAATCAAGTTCCTTAGGCTCTCTGAAGAGAAGATAGATAAAGCACCACATAAGGGTAAGGGAATTGAGATGGTAGCTGAGGATAACTTGAACACTCCTAAGAGCCTGGAAAGGTCTAGAGAGGAAGTTCAAGTTATTAAAAGTAAGGAATCAAATGATATAATGGAGACACCATTAGATACTCTTGGAAAATGGAAAAGTATAGAGGTAGGTTCACCTATTACAAGTGACTCAGAGATACAACATATAGCAATAGATGCATCCAAGAATATGGTAGAAACTTAACAAGATACAAACTCCATCTTACACTCTAACACTAACAAGTTTTGTAGAAAATCCAAAAGGAAGAAAGTTAGTTCTATGAAGGAAAAATGAACTTATTAATGTGGGATGTAAGGGGTCTAAATAGCTCTAATGAAACGATAGCTTTAAAGGATTATATTATCCTTAAAAGACCTTATTTTGTTAGTTAGATAAAAATTGGAGCATAGAAATCGTGCAACTCACCTAAATAGTAGGATCATTGTTTTCTTTGATCTTGATTTCCTACTTTTAAGAAATTGGCCATGCTCAGATTAATATATTCATTGTGAGTTCCTTTTAGAGACTCCCTCAAGCCTACGTCTATTTCTATAATCTATGGTGCAAAGTAAGAGTTTCAATAGATCTAATTATGGATAAATTTAAAGAGAATTAACTCTGAGATTTTCTCACCTTAGATGTTAATTGGATACTTTAATTGTGTTCCAACTCCATTAGAAGCTCATGGAAGAACTAACCATTTTAGTTCGAATTGTGACACCGATGGTGTCAAATTGTAACAGTTGCTCTTTAATCCTATAAGCATGCCTATCTATCCACAACCAAGACAATAGAGCAGGCACTGTAACATTTCCTTTAACCACTTGCAAATTTCACAATTCATATATTAACAAATCATATCATATACATTTCAAGTCATAAAATCTATATTTACATTCATACATGAAATTCATGGCTTACCATCATTATAATGCTATCAAAATCACACTTGTGTAATCATACTATACACATATAAGTAATGTATTTGCATACAAATCATTTATGTACATGTAAATTTTCTTTAGAATGCATTGTGCTCATTTCTTTAGTCTCCCAATCAAAAAGTTTCATACACATTCAAATAAGATTTGGTAAAAATCAAAAATTAAAATAAACACAAAACAGTGCAATTTGAGCTAGACCCCAAAGTGGTCTAAAATAGGCAAACTATCAGTCTAAAAACAAATCATATGACAGAGTCTAGTTGTTCCTTAATATTCATATAGAAACAGTCATAAATGGGTTTTATGGTCTTTTAGAAATTTGTCCATATGTGTCTCTAGTTTCCAAAACACTAAATATCAGGTCATTCAGACCTCTAACACATGAGCTATAGACCAAATATCACACACTACTCCAAAACAGGGGCAACATCTCACCATTTTCTATCCCAATTTCCAATGTTGTAAAGCCATAATTAAGTAAGAGTCTTTTCTAGAGATTTCTATTCTTATTTTCATATGTAATTGACATCGCCAAATTTAGAGGTATATGGGTTGATTTATGACCAAAAAAATGTGATTGGTTCAATAAACACTAGATAGAATTCCACTACATGATAATCTCTTATCATATTCAACCAATTCTATACAAGATAACACCAAAATAGCACCAAAGCATTATCCCAACAACCATTCCACATCCAAATGAATCTTTTCACACATTCAAATATACATAAATATAGAAATTAACTAAGTGAAGTCCCAAACGTTAAAATTGCAAAGTAGTTCTTCTAATGCTTTTCCTTCCCTTCCTCTTCGAATTTGCTTGAATCACCAAGCGAAAAATGATTGTATGAAGAAGGTGAAATGGAGAGGATAAAAATCTAAAGTTAAGCCATCAAAGTGTCATCCATCTCCCATTTCCATATGCCTTTTCATGAATTTTCTAGTCTTAGACACATGTTTTAATCTCATTAGACTATATGGCACAATCCTATTGGACCATGTGTTACAATCCCATTGGACCACGTGTTATAATTATATTAGACCATGGTTAAAATTATATTGGACCATGTGTTAAAATTCTATTGGATCATGTGTTACAATTATATTAGACACATATGCTTTAATCTTTTTAATCCATGAGTTAACTTTAGGAAAATTACATATTGGTCCTTTTTCTTCCTTTAATTCCCACATTAGCCTATAATCTTATCAACTTATTTCATTCCCCTATGTCTTAAGTTTCTAATGGAATAAATTTCATGCAATTTTGTTAATTATATCGAGAGTTATATCCCAAAAACTATAGGTTGTTCGAAAACAATGATAGTATCCATAACTCAACTTCTAAATAGAACTAAAAACTCTTAAAGGCAGAATTAAATTCCTATTTCTTCATGAAAGTTTTAGACCTATGTCTCTAGTTTAATATTCAATTGAAGTTATTAAATATGGAGGTCTACAAACTAATACATGGCCAAATTACAGAAATTTTTTTGTGGAACCTATCCATACAGCGAGGTACAAATCCTAAATCAACTAACTTTGGTTTTATCATTCAAGAGCAATACAAAAATACATCTAATTTAACCAAAAGCATCGCATGTACTTATGGAATACTTCTTTTATCAATTCCCATCACATCACATTCATAAATCCAAGTAAACATATCATAAATTTCCATACATATTTCATATCTAAGTATGTATGTTCATGTCGAAACGAACAAATTATCCATTTATCCTTGTCTTTTACATTAAGTACCATTATATCTCTTACTATACTTAGATGTACTTAATTCTTTACGTTCACTTCTTAATACACCCTAGACATGCTATAATACTTCCAAGGTATATATTGGGGCATTATATATGTGCTTAAATGTTGATTCATTTGATCTACTATACTTAGTGATTAATGTTTTTGAAATGCTTATGATACTCACTTTAGCTCATATTTAATTTTAGGTATATTTCATAAGTGAAGGAGGTAAAGTCAATCATACGCATATTCATTAAAGCCATCTTCTCAATGTCCATACTCTATTGATACATGGAGCAAGAAGAAGAAGAGGATTAAAAGAAGAAGAGACAAGATAGAATGTGAAGTGAAGAAAAAAACAAGAAGCACCTCACGACCACATATTGATATGCATGGGCATGAGATCTCTTCTCATGCCCATGCCATGCTTCTCATTGTCGTGAGAAGATTCTTATAGCCATGAGAAGCTACTCACAAATGTGACAAAGCATGTCACACCCATGAGTCCTTTCTCATACCCGTGAGCCTTTTCATACCCGTGAGTCCCGTCTCACACCCATGAGAAATCATTCACAGGCGTGAGAAGGGACAGTTGTCCCATTTAAACCTAGTTTTTAATTATAAAGGGGAATGTTTTATGGAGGTCAAAAATAACTCTCTCAGTATAGAAATGAAAATCCTCATTTTGCTTCGTTTTCTTTCTACTTTCAACACCAACAAAGGCTATAATGGCTGATGCTTAGAGCTTGAAGGAGAAGATGGAAAGCTAACTTCCCAACACCAGTTCAGAGGTGTAATCGACGTCAAGGAGCACATTAAGCATAGTATCATTATGTGTCGTTTTCTTTTCCTCTTTTCAAATTGTTTACGTTATCTTAAGATTAATGATTGGGTATTGTGTAAGAATGTTTTTAATGCTCTTTTTAATCATTTTTTATGAAAAGCCATTGCTAGAACTTGAATGTGATACATAATTATCGTGTTAAAGGTTGTATGTGGCAATTAATGGTGTTGAATCGATAGGGATAACGTAGCATAAGTTAAATAATCCAAGCTTGTGTGATTATTGCTTAGATTAGTATGTTTTTCTCACTTGTAATGCGGTTGTCTGGATAAACTTAGAGAGCTTTTTCTAAGTTTGCCGATAGTTAGGGTTGATTAAAAAGCTTATTTTAATTAACTATGACCTAAGGAAAAATTGAGATTAACAGAACTTGCTTTTAATTAATGACCAATAGTTCGGAAAAAGGTGTGAGGGTGCAATGTATGTTAAAAGGTGCATAGGCTGAGATTAAATCAAATTAAGAACTGAGTTTTACACACATTTATCATTCTTCATTTTTAACTATTTTTGAGAAATTGCTTGTGTTAGTTTTATTTTATTTTATTATCTCAATTGAATATGCCCAAAACACCTTGTTTTATTTCTTTTACATCAATTATTTTCATTGTGGAAATTAACTGAACATTCCCTGTGGATACGATCCTAACTCACCATAACTAAAAATTTTAGTATGTAGAGTTAATAAATTTTGCAATACACTCGACACGCGCTATCAAATTTTGGCGCTGTTGTCAGGGAGTGTGGTGATTTATCTTTTTTAATTTAGTTGGTGTTTTATGTATATCTTTCTTTATAATTTTTCTTTTTGTTATTTGTTAATTTTTAAACATTTGTTGGTATTGATATACAACTTGAGCAACTTGTTCCGGAGATTGAGAGGACATTGCGGAGATTACAAATAGAAGCAAGAATAACTTCAGAAGTAGAACTAGAAATTGAATTCAAAGATACTATGACAAGTCCAAAAACGCTGGGGGATTTGGTTGCACCAAACCTAACCCAAAGACCTTTATGCATTACATTTCCAAATTTTACTAAGCATGTTACCTTTGAGTTAAAGTCTGAATTAATACATTTGTTACCCAATTTTTATGGTCTTGAAGGTGAGGATGCACATAAGCATCTGAAGGAGCTAGATGTGGTTTGTCTGAGAATGAAGCCTCTCAGGGTGACAGATGAGCAAATCATGTTGAGGGCCTTCCTATTCTCACTAAAAGATGTAGCGAAGGATTGGTTGTTCGATTTACCTGCTGGGAGTGTGAATACTTGGCTAGAGATGAAGAGACTATTCTTGGAGAAATATTTTCTAGCATCAAAGACAACAGATATTCAGAAGGAAATCTGGTAGCATAATAGAGAGTCTCTTTACAAGTACTAGGAGCATTGTAAGAAGCTATGTGCTAGTTTTTTGCACCCCAACATTCTAGAACAACTTCTCATCCAATATTTCTAAAATGGATTACTACTAGTGGAGAGGAGTTTGGTTGATGCGATAAGTGGTGGGGCACTTTGTGAGAAGACTACCATCGAAGTCAAAATTCTACTTAAGCGGACGGTCGCTAACACTCAACAATTTGACACTCGAATTAATTTCTACGAGTAAACGAGGTAAGAACTTCATATATTGAATATCATTTAAATGAGCTAACATCTTTCATTAGACATATTGTAGTTGGACAAACCCAGGTAAAAGCATATGGAATATGTTCGAACACGAGTCATCCAATTGATGAGTGCTCGAAACTACAAGAGGGAAATTTTCGAATCAATACAATTCCTACTTATAGACGTATAACCCAGGATGGAGGGATCATCCCAATTTAAATTATAGAGTAAATAGGCAACATAAGTACTTTTAGAATTGGTCACAAGGAGTAAAACAATTTAATCAAGGCCATAAGGAGCACACAAAGCCTCTTCTTCCAGTTCAGGTAATTCTCTAGATGAATTTATCAAGACTTTTACTACTAACAATCTCCATTTTTAATAAAGTATAGAGTAGTAGCTTCAACAAGGTATACAACAAATTCAACAAAAGACAAAAGTGAGCATACAAAATATGGAAAACTAAATAGATCAGATGGTAGTGAGGCTCAATTGTCTTGAATCATAAAGTGGAGGAAAGCGGTCATCCCAACCTGAGGTAAACCCGAAGAATGTCAATGTTATAACCTTACAGAGCGAAACTCCACCGAGGATTGCTACTGAAGAAGAAATCGAGAAGGAGTTGGGGAAGGAAGAAAATTCGACGTCAAGTACAAAGGTAAATTTTGAAAGCCCTAATCTCATTACGACTAATCCTCCATCCTTTTCCAGCAAATTGACAAGACCTAACAAGGAGAAGAAGGACAAAGAGATATTGGAGACCTTCTAAAAATTGGAAGTAAACATACCTTTGCTCAATGCAATTAAGCAAGTACCCATGTACTCTAAATTCCTTAAGAAACTGTGTACACATAAGAGAAAACTTAGGGATGATGAAAAAGTGATGACGGGTGAGAATGTGTCTATGGATTTTAGAAAGAAGATGCCTCCAAAATGTCGAGATCTAGGTATGTTTACCATTCCTAACAAAATTGGTAACACTGTGATTAATAAAGCTATGTTGGATTTAAGAGCTTCAATTAATTTGATGCCTCGTTCAATTTATGCTGCTTGAAATTTAGGTCCCTTGAAAGCAACAAGTTTTATCATTCAATTGGTTTACCACACTAATGCTTACCTTGATGGTGTAGTTAAGGATGTTTTAGTGTAGGTGAATAACTTAGTGTTTCCTGCAAATTTTTATGATGTGGATATGAATGATGAACTTCATACAATCCAATATCTATCTTGTTAGGGAGATCGTTTCTCAATACGGCTTAAACCAAGATAGATGTTCGTGAGGGCGCCCTTATAATGGAAGATTCATTTTAATATTTTTGATGTCATGAAACATCCTCTTAATGATCACTGTGTTTTCTCTGTCAATGTGATTGATCCTTTAGTGCAAGAAATATTTAAATTAAGTTTCAAGGATCCTTTAGAAATAGTCTTGACTGAGGAAATAGAAGTAGAGCTAACAATGATGTTGAAATGAGAGAAGAGCTAATGGAAATGGTAGCTGGTATGGAATTGTTAGAGAATTCTCCAAAAAGGTATGATTTGGATTTTATGAAATTATCTGAATCTCACAAAAAGTTATTACCTTATGATATGAAGGCGCCATAATTGGAACTGAAGTCACTTCCCACCCACCTTAAGTATGCCTATTTAGGAGATTAACAAACTCTTCCAGTTATCATTTCGGTATAGTTGACTTCAAATAAAAAAGACAGATTGATTCAAATTTTGAGAGAGCATAAGAAGGCCATCGAGTGGATGATCGCAGATGTTCAAGGAATATGCTCGCATATATGCATGCATCACATTTTGTCAAAGGAGGATACAAAGTCCACAAGGCCAGATCCGTGTAGGTTAAATCCTCTGATGATGGAAGTTATGAAGAAGGTAGTGCTGAAGTTTCTCGATGTTGGGCTTATTTACCCGATCTCTGATAGTAAGTGGGTAAGTCCTATTTAAGTGGTTCCAAAGAAGTTTGGAATCACCATTGTGACCAATCAGGAAGGTGAGTTAGTTCCCACCTAAGTGTGCAAACTAGGTGGCGAGTGTGTATTACTATAGGAAATTGAATTCAACAACTCGTAAGGACCATTTTCCCTTCCCTTTATTGATCAGATACTTGAGAGATTGATTGGTTATGATTATTATTTTCTAGATGGCTTTTTAGCTTATGTTTAGATCCCAATTGCACCAGAAGATCAGGAAAAGACCACCTCCATATGCCCATTTGATACGTTTGCTTACCGAAGAATGCCATTTGGGTTATGCAATGCACCCACCACATTCTAAAGATGTATGGTAAGTATTTTCTGAGTATGTTGAGAAGATCGTAGAGGTATTCATGGGTGATTTTAGTATGCATAGTTCTTCTTTTGATGAGTGCCTTAAGAATCTTGCTATTATTTTGAAACGATGCATTGAAACTAACCTTGTGCTGAATTAGGAAAAAATGTCATTTTCTGGTGGATCAAGGTATAGTTTTAGGCCATGTTATATCTTCTAGGGGTATTGAGGTAGACAAATCTAAGGTTGATATTATTTCTTCTTTACTTTAACCCTCTATTGTATGGGAAGTGCATTCTTTTCTTAGGCATGTTTTTTATCGAAGATTCATTAAGGACTTTTCGAAGGTAGCCGCACCATTATGCAAGCTCTTACAATAAGATGTCTCCTTTGAGTTTGATAATAAGTGTAAGGAAGCATTCAACAAACTTAAAAAGATTTTGACATCCCCACCGGTGATTCAACCGCCAGTTTGGAACCTCCCCTTTGAAATCATTTATGATGCAAGCGACTATGCAATGGGGCAGTTCTAGGATAAAGAGTGGGAAAAGCTTTGCATGCCATCTATTATGCTTCAAAGACTCTTAACCAAGCTCAATTGAAGTATTCGACCATTGAAAAAGAGCTATTATCTGTGGTTTTTGCTTTAGAAAAATTTCGATCTTATTTGCTTAGTGCTAAAGTGATTGTTTATTATGACCATATAGCTTTATGATACTTACTCATAAAGAAGGAAGCAAAATAAAGGCTAATCAGATTGATTCTCCTCCTTCCAAAATTTGGCTTAGGAATAAAAGATAAGAAAGGGGTAGAAAACATGGTGGCTAACCACCTCAGCTTTTTAATCAAGAAAGAAGATGACATCCCTTTGTGAGAGCATTTTTGGATGAACAATTATTTTTTACCGATGTAACACTATCATGGTATGTAGACATTGTAAATTTTTTAGTTACTAACCTATTACCTATTGGTTCGTCAACGACTTAGCGAGATAAGCTACAAACTGAAGTGAAGTACTATGTATAGGATGACTCGTATCTTTGGAGGCACTGTGCAGACTAAGTCATTAGGAGGTGTGTACTTGAAAGTGAAAAACCCTCGATCTTAGCTTTTTGCCATTCTTATGCATGTGGAGGACATTTTGGAGTCAAGAGGATGACTCATAAAGTTTTAGAAAGCACTTACTACTGGCCCTTATTGTTCAAAGATGCATACATCTTCTACAAATCATGTGACAAATGCCAACTATTAGGTAATTTGTCCCATAAGGATCAATTACCATAAAATCCTATGCTTTTCTATGTAATTTTTTATGTTTATGGTATTGACTTTATAGGACCTTTCCCTACTTCTTTTGGCTTTACTTATATATTGCTTGCAGTTGATTATATTTCTAAATAGGTGGAATCCAAAGCCACTAGAACTAATGAAGCAAATTTTGTTGCAAATTTTGTTAAGGCTAACATTCTTTCTAGATTTGAGGTACCAAAAGCAATCATTAGTGATAGAGGAACTCATTTTTGCAATAAGGCGATGGAAACAATGATCAAAAAATATCACATCATGCACAAGGTTTCCACTGCTTACCACCCTCAAACCAACGAACAAGTTGAAGTTTCAAATCCAGAAATCAAGTAGATCCTAGAGAAAACAATGTAGCCCAATAGGAAGGATTGGAGCATAAGATTATATGACGCACTATAGGCTTACATGATTACTTATAAAACACTAATTGGGATGTCTCCATATAGACTGGTGCTAGGAAGCCATATGATATTCTGGTGGAATTACAACAAAAGGCATATGGGGCTATCAAAAGATGCAACGTGAATTTGGATGATGCAGGTGTGCATAGGAAGTTACAGCTTCAAGAGTTAGAGGAGATGTGGAGTGACTCCTATCAGAACGCAATGATATATAAGGAGAAGACGAAGGCTTTTCATGATAAACAAATTATTCCTAAGTAAGTTACGTTCCCGTTGGGTTGGTTCGTTTATTATTACTCATGTCTTTCCTTTTGGTGCAGTAGAGATATGGAGACTAAAAATCGACAAGACATTCAAAGTGAATGGTCATCACTTAAAATCGTATTATAAAGGCTTCCAAACAGAGGATTTGGAAGTGTTAATGCTGGAAGACGTGATTGGTGTCACTTGATAAAAGCAACAAGGAGTCGAGCCAACGAAAATAAACAAGGCATTGCATGAGAGGGAACTGAAGTTAAGTCAATTTCTATTTATTTACATTCTCGCATTTACTATTTTTGTAAAATGCTCCATTTCTTGCATTTGATGTTACATTAGGGACAATCTAAGTTTTAAGTGTGAGGTGGAGATCTTAATTTTTATGTAAGTTTTTTTGGCTTAATTATTACTTATGTGACTTCTTAGGCAGTTTTCAAAATCAAAAATTTTCTTATTTCCTGTTGTTTTTAGATTATATAGTCATAATTAGAGTGTGAATTGACTAGAAAAATCAATGGAAACTTTAGCATGTACTTTTGCTCTTATGATTGGTTAGTTTGCATTATCTTTTATTCATGATTATGCATATGAATCTTAGTGGTGGAGAAATGAAATGATTTGCAAAGTTGTGAAATGTTATGATCATAAATGGTGTATGAGTGTACCCATAAATCTATCATATTTAAACACATTTTGTCTAAGGCTACCTCTAGGTTTCTTAGTTTCAAAAAGGAATGATTGATGATTAGTTATGAGTACAGACACTGATTGTTGATTTCTTGTCATAGTTTTGAAATTTCTCTTTTCTTATAATTATCTATTCTTAGGAAATATGAAAAATGAGTTAGTGTTTTGGTTTATGGATTTGATTTTATTGTTTTTCCCAAGGACGGTCAAAGGTTAAGTGTGGAGGAATTTGATATATACTTAATTGATTATACATTTATCGCAACACTTAGTGATTAATGCTATGAAATATTTAAGAGACTCATTTTGGTTCATATTTAGTTTTAGGTATAATTTGGAAGCATAAGAGCTAAAGTGAGTTAAAAGCCCATTCTTCAAGTCATCCTTTTGATGTTCACACTTAATTGTCCTTGTGGAACAAGAAGGAGACAGATTTGGGTGAAGATGGGACAAGAAAATCCAAGGGAATGAAGCTATCAAGATGATCTAGAAAATACACAGCCGTGTATCTATTCACATGGTCGTGTATTCATTCGTAAGATATTTGTTTAACTTACACAGTTGGTCACATGGCCACGTAACCTATCGTGTACCTTCACAATTTCCAGATTTTTCCAACTTATACGATTTGATACACAATCGTGTATCAAACCATGTGTCTCCTTAAAACCCCTAATTTTTAATATAAAATAACATTTGAGTAGTTGAAGAGGGATGGATCATTTTGGGACAGAAATGAGGGGCAAAGCACAGATATTTTAAAGACCCATGGCGGGCTAAGCTTCCTCAACCTAGTTCGGAGGTGAAATCGATGCCGAAGAACACATTTGGATGTATCTATATTATGTTTGTTGTTCTTTCTCTCTTAGGAACTGTTTATGTTATCTTATGCTTATTGAATTAGGTATTGTGTAAGAATGATTGAATGCTCTATTTGATTGTTCTTATGTAAACCTATTGCTAGAATCTTAAATACAATATGTAATAGTTGTGATTGGACTTATTTGTGGCAATTAATAGTTTTGAATCATTAGGGATAAATTAAACTGGGTTAAATGACCAAAGCTTATGTAGTTGTTAACTTTATTAATCTATTTTCCTAACTTGTAATGCGGTTGCCCATTAAATCTAGAGAGTTTGTTCTAGGTTATTCGATAGCTAGGTTTAGTTAGAGAGCTTGTTTTAACTAAACACGACTTAAGGGAAAACAAGTGTTAACATAGTTTATTGTTAACCTATGATTAATAGTTGCTAGGAGAGGTATAAGAATAACAAAATAATGAAATATTCTTATTTATGTGTAGCTCGAGATTGAACTGAAAATCGAATCCCTAACGCATTCATCATTTTTATGACTTTTTGATTGTTTTCTTTAATTTACTTCATCGTTTAAGTTCATGTTATTTTGTTATTCGAAAACCAAACCAAAATTATCATAAACAGTGATTCTTTTCATTTCAAAAACTTTACACACACTTTCTATATAATCAACCTAGACTCGTCACTAACTATAATTTTGATCCTAGTTATTTTGTGTATTGTTACGACATGCTACCAATTTGAAATTCTTACTTATATTATCCCTCATTCCTATTATTTGGTTAATGTTTAAAGAGTTTTTATTTTTCACTTTTATTCTCCAAAAGCTAGTGTCCTTTAAGTGATAAGAGTGCTTCCATCTAACTTTGATCGGTTCCTTATTAGTTAATACATTCTAGATTCTTTTTACAATTAAAATTTCATTTATAACATGAATTCTTGCAGTCCTAAGACTCGCTTCCTACTTTGGAGCTCAAATTCTAACCATTTCACTTTAGTACAGGATCTTTATTTGCATCTCCTAACCTAAGGAAAATTTTAATTATCTTCGTAATAGGTTTAACTAGGTTCTTGGGAAGCATAAGGTATGAACTCTAGTAGTTATTCATATTATTTAGAACTAAAATTACAAGTTGGAATCCCTATAAACATAAATAGCTTACTTGTGATTGAAATGGTTTTGAAGGATTTTATAATTAATTTAAGAATTTTAGTCATTTCAGGTCTTAATTTTGTCCACACAAGGAAAACAAGCAAAGTTAAAGAATAATTAAAGATAGAGCAATTTGAAATATTTAGAGAAGAACCAAAGAATGCAACACTATACACGACCCTTGTTAAGGGTTGTATACAATTATGGTTGCTCTTATATCTCCAATGCACCTTACACGCCTTATGTTACTCCCTTAGATGAATATCATTCACTACATGGTCTCATATATTTATCTGTGTTGGTGTTATTAATTGTGGAGAAATTCATAGAGAACATAGACAGTGACACAGACTCATATTTGGGGCTATATAGCTCATTAAAAGTTAGGCTTTTTATTTTAAACAAAGGGAAAAGGTAGAAAAAAGAAGTTCTTTAGCCAAGAAACATTTAAGAGTCACTTTTAAAGTTTCTTTTTTTGCATTAGTTTTAATCAAGATTTTACTATTCTTTAGAGATGGGAAGATTTCAATAATTCTTTTGAGGTTGCATAATTGAAAAATATGACTTGTTTATTTTGTTATCTTTATAGTTTTTATGTTGATATTATTTAACTAATTATGAACTAAATAGGTATTAGATTTAAGTAAGAAGAACCTTGGATGTGATATATTCTAATTTAATCTTTTATTTAATGAAATTTTGGTTTTCTTGTGATTTATTCATGTTTATATTAATTTAATCAAATAAGTGAAATTGGAATATTCAATACTTGATTTATGCATTGAGATTAGGGAGATGAGATGTATGTTTAGGTCATAGCGTAAATAATGAGAGTTAAGTGTGTGCTACTCGAAAGAGATCCACAAGATCTTCCTAGGTTAGGGCAAAACTTAATTAAGAGAGTTTATACAACAAATTAAAACATTCTTTAGTCATCTAGATTTGGAAGGGATTTCAGTTGATTAATCTCTAAATAAGGATTATATGTCTTGAGAGAAAATATGGTCTAAGTTTAGAACTCTTATTAGTCTAAGAAGCTAGGATAATTCATTAATCAAAGGTAAAATTAAATATAGTAAAGTCCTCAAGGACTATGGCTTAAATCTAGTTAATTCACATGGTGCATTCTTAATTATTATTTTGTATTACTATTAAGATTTTTTAGTTATGATATTTCCCTCATTCATTCATCCATAAAGGTTGATCAAACTTGTTAAGTTTGTAGGTACAGGGTAATTAACTGATAATCCTCTGGGATTGGCTCATACTCAACTGTGTTAGCTGGTAAAATAAAAATAAGCTTTTAGCACCATTACACAAGATTAGGTGTTAATATTTGCATAATTTGCAAACTAACTAGACTATATCTTTTTGTTTTAGTTTCACTATTTATTTACTTAATTTTTCTTTATTCCTTCTCTTTTCCATATTACTTCTTGTATGCATAACTTTGACAATCCTAAAAGTCTTGTTGAGTCAAATCTTAAGATCAACAAAACATTGCACATGAGAAGAAGAATTCATAGGAGAATAGAAGATGAGGAAACAAAGATCACTACAGAGAACATGAGTCATTAAGATGCATCGAATGCCTAAGGCATTAGCTAAGGCATTGTGAAACCTAGTGTTGAAACTACTAACTTTGAGCTAAAGAGCTCCCTATTGTCTATGGTGTAGCATAACCAATTTGAAGGTTCACCATCTAAAGACCCTAACATGTATCTATCAATGTTTATTTATTACTTTGACACATTAAAGCTAAATGGAGTGTCTTCTAATGTAATCAAGCTCCAATTATTCCCTCTTTCTCTAAGGGATAAAGCTAAAGCATGGTTGTAAACCCCAAGGTTTTAAAAATCAGACCAGACCGACCGGTCAAACCAGAAAAAGTTTGAACCAGTCAGTGGTCCTATTCAGTTTTAACTAATAACCTGTCAGTATGAAAGCAGCAGGTTTGTTAGAGAATCAGTTGGTTTTCATCGAACCGGTTACACCAATTTGAGGATACAATATACCTAATCCTTTATCACCAGTCGCCCCTTCAACATTTCAAAATTCGCGACTAGCGATTTAGACTTCGCTCTCTGTCTCTTGCCTGTCTCCCCTTCACCATTTTCTCAATCAATTGGATGATAAAGAGTTCAGATTTCTCTCTCGCCAGTCGCCCCTTCCCATCTTCTCAATCAGTTCGATAGATATACCTAAACCTAAACCCTTCAGGTTTCATTCAGAAATCAATGTGTCTCTCGCCTGTTCACTATCTTCTCTTCATCATCTTCACTTCTTCATATCTCACCGTCTCCATAGATGCATGTAACCTATTGCTGCAAAAGTCGAGCCCTATTGACTCTCCTTGGGCTACTACTGTGACTTTCCTTAGGTGACTACTGTGGGTAACCCATAGATGCAGAAACTGGGCCATGTAAGGGGGTTTATGTTTCTGTGATGCTTGTTTAAGTTTAACTGATTGTTTGAGCTTAAATCTTGAATTCTTTCTTAAAATTACTACTTCTCTTGTTGATCTGTGTTTGTATGTTTGGTCATGTTATATTGTTGCTCTTCGTTCTTTGACGAGTAGTGTGTTTCTGCCACCAAACAACCTGTCTTTGGGAGAATATTTTGGAGTGGTAATTTCTTTTATATCTGAGGCATGGAATTGTTGCATTAAATCTGCATCTTCTTTCAATTGTTTGGTATTGTGATTTAGATTGGAGTGGTAATTTTGTATCCAAAAGAAAACATCATCAGATTATATAACCAGACACCCACTAGAGCAAGTGATTGGAGTATGATGCTTTTGATCTACAGGCTCATCTCTTGCATGGATTAGTTCACTATAATGGTTTTGGATTGAAATGTTGATTCTCATTGTCAAGTTTATATAGAGTTGATGTTATGTTTTATTCAAGGTTAACATATAAGGAGTAGTATTGATCAATTTGGTTTCTGTAACAATTAGAAATACATTAATAGTTAGTTTAAGTTTTCTGTAATATTTAGAACTCTATTTCATACCAATTTCTGTAATATTTAAAACTCTATTTCATATCAATTTCTAATTTTAATAGTTAGGTTATATATATTCTGATTTAGAACTCTATTTGTTGATCTGAACACTAAAATTGAAAACTACCAAAATTTTAGTTAGGCTATTTGAAGTGGAGCAATTGCTAAAGCGAAGTTTAATAAGTGATTAACATCTATTGGTTTTTGTGTATCCATTCTATTTTTGTTCCATTTGTGTTTCTTTATAAGTTTTTACTTTGATCCTATTGGAAAACACAACCACAAAACTGAATCTTTAACTTCAACCATGAATCCTGAAAGGTAATTGATGATAGCTTAGGTTTGTGTTTCATTAAAATTTTGTCTATGTTAACCAATTTTGTTCACTCCAATGGCTGAGGAACCTTCACTCTCTAAAGTAGTCTCTTTTGTCTCGCTTTAGACGTATGTGTGATAAAAAGATATTTAATATATATATATATAATACATTTAGCTTTTTTATTTCGTCATTTAGCTTTTTTATTTCTTGTTTTTGAGTTTTGTTTTCATTTCTTAATTTTGTAATTAATTCTATCACAATAGTTTGTTTTTGTAGTAATTCGATTATTTGATATTCTAATTGTCTATTTTGTTCTTTTATCTCTTGCAATTCTTGACTAATACTCATAATGTTTGTTTTAAATAAGTGGTTAAATCGATAATTTGATTATGAAGAGCATCTATCTTTTTAAAAGTGTCTATAGAAGAATGGAAAATGGGAGGATCTTTGATAGGTATACTAGATTCTTCGTTATCTTTAACTATTCGAAGGGGTTTTTCTATTCATAAAGATTGAGATCGTAACAAAGAAGGTGAATTAAATAAGGAAGGTGTAATTTCTGAAAAAGAATGTCTTCTATTAATAGGATATTGAATGGAAGGTAAAGTTCTTAATTTGGTTCTAAAATTTGTTCCTACTTTTGCAACATCGTTAAAGAGTTGCTCAATATATATTTTATCTATATTTTTTAATTCTACACTATGATGAGAATTAGTGAGAGCATAACTGATTTGATATGTAATAGAGAATGGTAATTGTCCAGTAGTCATTAAATTTTCATTATAAAATTTATATGCAATTGTAATAGTATCTTCTAAATCTTTTGATTTTAAAGGTAATCTTAATTTTAAACGAGTATTAAATTTTATTTTTTCGTAAGCTAAATTTCCATTCATTATTCTAATAATCTGATTGTTTAATTTTGTCATTCTTTCATCCAAGATTGCCATTCTTATTGGAGAGTTAATTCCTTCTTGAAAAGTAGATTTTAATAGTATTTGAATTGTTGAAAGATGTATATATCCTATTTTAATTATTTTATCTGGAGAAATCTTTTGTAAATGTTTAGAAATTTGTTCTTGGTTAATAAGATTGATACGAATATGTCCATTACACTAATCTATCCTAATAGGAGTTTCATGAATAATTTTTCCAAAATAAATAATGTTCTGTCGATTAATAAGCTTATTAAATATTGAAGTTTTAGGAATATCTTGTCTATCTTTTAAATTTAGCTGAGTGTTTGCAATCTGTCTGATTTTATCATTAGATAATAATGTATCAATATGAAAAATTCCTGATGCTTCATTTAATTCTAAATTGTCTACATCTAAAATATTTGAATTTGTAGTTTGATTAGTCATTTTTATGCCAAGGACTTATTAATTTATGATCTGAAAGTATTTTTTCGTGAATAGCTAGGTCATTTGCATATAATTGATGAAATTGTTTTTCTAATTCTAATTCTTCTATAATCGGTTGTAAAGTACTGAGATTAGTTATGAATCTTCAAAGATAATTATATTGATTTTCTAGTTCATAAATTTTTCTAAAGTGTAGATGTTTCATATATTCTAGATCTTCTATCTGTTTTTCTAATTGTTGACAGATACAACAATTAGATTGGTCACAGATAGAGCAATAATATCTATGATAAGAATAAACAGACATATTTATTCTAAATTATGATAATCTATATCAGGATTAAATACTTTATCTAAAACAAATTGAAACATTAGAGGTCTAAAGCCATAAATATGACAGGAATGAAAATAATCAGTTAATTGAAAAGAAGGTAAACAATGAATACAAATTAATAAATAAAATTGCAGCAAAGAAATGAAATATTGAAAACATAAAATAAAAGGTATGAGAGTATATATATAAATATGAACAAAAATAATCATATCATTCATTTTTATCTCGTTTTATAAATTGATTTAACTTTTCAGTTATATGAATTATGAGTTCAATTTTTCTTTCACATTCTCGTCTATGGGCTATACTATGGGGAGCATATGAGAGGTCTTCTTGAATTTGTGAAATATGCTAATCTAAATTTCTTTTTAGGTTTTGAATTTTGTTTCGAGGTCCTTCTAATTCGGTCATATTGATTTTCCATTTTTAACAAATTAAGGTAGAAATTTCTTTTAAATTATTTTGTAAATTTTTCTTATTCTGTAGTTGAATTTGCTTCATGATAAAAAGCCTTTGTTGTATAATATTTATTCGTCCTTTGTTATTACTAGCGTATGCTTGGTGTAATTTAAACTTCATTTTTTGAATCCAGTAAGTATGATTTTCTGCTGTTTTTCTATCAATTTTGATTTAAGCTTTTAAATGGTGTTTTAATTCAAAATAATGCATTATAAAGAAATAAACAGAAAGCAAAAACTTTTATTATGAAAAAGAAACATACATGTAGAGATTAAGCTATAAGTTTTTGAATAAGTTTTCTATAAAACTTTCGAGCATCTCTGATAGCTTAAATCAAAGTATTAGTCATATTTATGAGTATAGCAGTTTCATACATCTGCCTATATTTTCTTGCATCTCTACTTTTTTAAGCTCGTTTGTTCTAAGTAAATCTTCTAATTCTTCTTCTCTTTTATAAGATCTTTTAATTGCCATGTTTAACTGACGTTTTTAATTGAAATAGCTGTTCATATCTATTGAAAAAAAAAGAACGCTTAGTTGTAGGTTGGATATAAGAAGAAAATAAAGATTGAATATATGTGACGATTAAGAAAAACTTTTCTTCATACCTGCTTTTGATTCCTTGAAGCTTAAGCGCCAACTTAGGCGAAGGGCAAGCGGGAGAGAGCGTATGAAAGAGAGAGTTTATTTAACCGTGCCTTAAGAGGCAGAAATGTTTACATTATATAGACAAAGGACTCAAGAAAAAGATAAAAATAGTAATAAACAGGTGGCCGTGACAAGTGGCTGACATAACTTTTTGAAAAGTAAAGTAAACAGTGAAAAGTAAAAATAAACAGGAAAAGTAGCTAATAATGTACAAAGTGGAAAGCAGACGCATCTGCTTTCTTGACCACTAGGGTCTACATCTTGTAGAAATTCTTTTTCTTGGTTTTATTCCTCTATGAGTGCTTCAATAGTTTCTGACTCGTGATTGCTGCCTTGTGAGGTGGACGGACAATATTTGCATTGATGAGCTTTATGTCCCTGCATTTGCTTGAAAATGCTTGCAAATGACTTCTTTCCAGCTGGAATTAAGTTCTGTAAAGCTGCCATCCATGTGGTTAAATGGACGTAAAAACTGTTGAACAATTTGCAATGTTTCCTTTTGTATTGGTTGCTTATAAGCTGAAACCATCAATAGATGAAATCCCTTATAGTTGAGTCGTATCATTGATTCTTCATCAATCCGTGATGTCTGCATATAAACTCCTTCCAGACAATTGAGATTAAACTAATTAATTAAATCCCAATCGATTGGATGATGTGGAGGTGCATCAATGAGTGGATAAGTACCATTACTGATTCCAATAGTGATGAAAGATATTCTTGATAAAATGGTTTATGCATCTTTAATTGTATCTTGTGCTTTGAAGATTGGGTAACTGCTCCAGATGTTGATATATACTTCTCTGTCTTTTGCGAATCTATCCTTGTAGTTTTTGACAGCTTGAATGAATCCAAGGGGAAACTCAGAAAGAATCTGAGTGTTGATTACATATAGGGTATCGATCAATCCACTTTGAAATAGTAAATATGTGGTTAGAGGATCTGCTTCAAGTAGGACGATGGCCTTGGGTCCAAATCTTCCTCTATTTTGTGGATAGTAATGGAAAATCTTATGTTCTTCTGTCCATGCATTGATGTTTTGGAAACATTCAAGGAACATTTCCGAAGTTAACCTTTTTGTTTCAACTTGGATAGCTCTAGAGGGTATGGCATTAATTCGCTCTAGATTGACTGGTTTTCCGAGAATTTGCATCTTTGTATTGGATGGAGTAGGAGGTGGAGATTTTAGTACCTGAGTATATTGAGGTCGTAAAACTGGATTATTCTGTGTATATTCTGATAACGATTTTTCTGCTTCTGTTCTGGATGTAAAAATTTTGTGTATAATTCCCAAATGTCCGACTATATGAGTGGTTGCTTTATGCCAGGCATCATAAATACCTACCATTGGACCGACCATTATAAATAACATAAATTTTTGCTTCACCGTCATCTTCTTGTTTTTGAGATTTCTTTTGTGGTTGCATTTGGGTTATTTGTTGTGGGGTTATAGGTGTAGGTGTTTCAGGAATTGGTATTGTAGTGGTAGTTTTAGGTAAAGACTGAGTGGAAGTACTGGTTTCAGGTTTGATATTTTGTTTAAGGACTTGAATAGTGGTTTTTAAGTGGTTGATATCTCGGGTAATGGTTCCAATGAGTTATTGTTGATTGATCAATTCAATTTCTTTTTGGGCTAATGCATCTTCCAGATTGGTTAAAAATGCTTCCATTCTCTGGTTAATATATCTGCAAGAAAATTGTCATAATTAATATATCTGCAAGAAAATTGTCATAAGATTTGATATAATGTATTGAAAACTGATACTGATTTAATTCGAGTTGCCATCTAATTAATCTTCCTTGGTTAAAATTGGCTCGAATATTATATTTAAGAAACCCAACTAAATATTTTGAATCTGTTTGAACAGTAAATGTAACAGGTAGTAAATCAATACGCCACTTTCTCAAAGTTTTGAGACAAGCAAGCGTTTCTTTTTCATGTATAGGATATTTGCATTCAGTGGGATTAAAAGTCCCGTTGATATATTTGCATAAATGTATTTGCTTCTAATTAGGGGGTTTTGCCAAAAGGCAACCTGCCCATGTATCGTTGCTTGCATCAATTTGAACAATAAGTGCATCTTGGG
>JANZXP010000002.1:26733074-26753587 GCA_027576715.1 Erythroxylum flavicans
TCATCTAAGAATTTTATCAAAACTACGATCAGAAATATGCCCTTCAGACTTTATGTTCAATATTCGAGCAATTGAAGGCAATTGAGTCATTGTCTCATAATTTGGCCATACTTCTTAGTCAGCTAAGTGTAGTAAGTCAAAAAAACGTTTTGCATGTGGGTTTAGTTCTTCTTCAAGATTTTCTATATTTTCCTGAAAGGTATAACCGGCTACATCATAATCCATTTGCATGTAAGGATTTTCATTTGGATCAACATTATTTGCTCTAAATCCAATCCCCCCTTCAAACTCATTTAGGTTCACTGATGCTTGTACTTCATTACCCCTTGAGGTGCTACAAATTAATGGTTCCCTATGTTGTATCCACTCAAAATAATTTGTGACAAACCCCTTTCTCAACAAATGCCCATTCACTTTATCAATAAGAAGGAAACAAATGTGTTTGCATTTTTTACATGGACATATGATCTTTGGGCCATCCATATATGCAGGTTAAGAACATGCATAATGAATAAAAGCTACAACTCTCTCAATACATCCAAGATCTATCAACATTACTCATTTCTACAAAAATGTTAATTTCAAACAGTGATTTCATAGTTAGTATCCTTCATGTTTCCCAAAGTTTACAAAACATCTAAACTTTACATAACATCCCTTAAGTATTAACCAATTGAATTAATGACCTACAATTGATTTCAAAACTATGGTACGTGGCATTGTTAACACCTGTGAATCAAGAAAACAAGTTCTTGCTTTGACTCCTAGGCCCATTGAATTTTTCAACGATAAGCCTCATAAGAGCTGCATCACGAGTTTTCAGCCTATATACTGTCTTAGGGGTTTATTATGCAAAGAATTTGTCTTGTTTATAAAACTTATCAATTCCTCTTGTTAATATTAAGTTTGCATTAATCACATTGAAGTTGAAGTATTAATTGATCGAATTGATGACCTATAATTGATTTCAAACTATAGTGTGTGGCATTGTTTACACATATGAATCAAGAAAACAAGTTCTCGCTGTGACTCCTAGGCTCATGGAATTTTTCACCGATAAGTCTCACGGGAGCTGCATCTCGGGTTTCCAACCTATATACCATCCTAAGGGTTTATTACGTAAAGAATTTGTCTTGTCTATAAAACGTATTAATTCCTTGTGTTAATACTAAGTTTGCATTAATCACATCGAAGTTGAAGTTTTAATCAATCGAATTAATGACCTACAATTGATTTCAAAACTATGATACATGGCATTATTTATACCTGTGAATCAAGAAAACAAGTTCTCACTGTGACTTTTAGGCTCGTGGAATTTTTCACTGATAAGCCTCATAGGAGCTGCATCATGAGTTTCCAGCCTATATACCATCCTAAGGGTTTATTATGCCTCAAATAATCCATAAGATCTCAAACTCACTCCACATACAATAAATGCTTATATAATCATACATCTACTCATCAGTGATTCAAATATAACCCAAATATAAATAGTTATACTATTAAAGAAAAACATAAAAACTCATCAATGACTATGCCATTAGACCAAGCACACATATATCCCAGGACATATTACATGTAACTAATACAAAATTGAAGAAATAATACCAAGAAATTTCCTTAGTTTTCTTAATGGAACAATCTTTGCTCCAATTGCTAATGCAATGAGAGGCCCTCGAGCTTCAATTCCTGATAAAGGAATTTAAATCATATAATATGAAACGAACTAACATCTTGAAGTTGAATCAATGAGTATATCTATGACCTAGATCATATGTAAAAATTCTTACAGCAAAGCACTAAACAGAAGTTCATAATCACCAAATCCTACAAATTTCACACCAACCACTACCACCCAAATAAGGTCTTAGCACTTGCCCTCAACAATTACAAGAAGAATGGCAACAAAACACAGAAAGAGAGGAGAGCCACTTAAAGGGAAATTTTAACAGAGAAAGCAATTAATGGCGCACCCACTAACACAAAATATTAGTCAAACTATAAATCATTCTAACAGGGAAACATATAAATTATCAAAATGAGATTGATACAGCCTCTTTAGCGTAAGAAGAAGAAGAATATAGCCTCTTTAGCATAAGAAGAAGAAGACACCTCTAGATGACTATTCTTAGAACGTTAGAAGACTTAATAGTCCTAACAATTAAACAGCTACTTGTCTATCACTATATAAAAGAAGCTAATCCTTTTTTGGTTAGCCTTTTGGAAAAAAAGATTAAGAAGAACTCTTGGAAGAACTTGAATCTTCTTGGTAAGAAATGAAATGCTCTTACAAACCACCAAAGTCAATACAATGGAAGAATAATCATATATTTTCATCCATTGAAGTTGGATATTGATGATCATTTGAAAAAAGACCATTTCATCCATCTTCATATTAGAATGAAAAAGAGAGATCTAGTTTTTTTATAACTTTTTTCCATCTTTTTAATTTGGTATTTTAAGGAATTCCATTATGGCATAAACTTAAGAATCTATGGAACAACATCCAAGAACTCTGGACGCTATTAGATGATATCAGTAGACCCAATCACCAGTGGAATTTGAGGGAAACATAAGGATGAAGCACTTCACATATGACTTCAAGAATTGTGAAAACTATACCTAAGTAACAAATTTATTCATGAAATGGAATTTTTACACTTGGAAAAATAAACAAAAAGGATAATGGTTCCTTAGGAAAAAGTTAAACATGGTGCTATTAAATCAACAACAACTACAAATTTATCCACAAAGAAAAAGCTGCAATTAAAAACCATTACTATCTGATCACTTATATTTTAAAACATATTTAACATCCAAAAGAAGCATTATCTATTCATATTTAACAATTACATGGTGAATGATATAGGTTTTGAGGAAGCTATCACTAAAGGAGTAAGAAGTAACTTGCAAGCCACTAAACAATACTCTTGCATAAGGAAACTGCAAATAATAAAATTTGAGCTAAAGAAACTCAATGGAAAGGAGGCTATAGACACAGAAATGGAAGTAAAGGAAATAAAAAAGTTGGGACTAATTCAAAGACGTCTCAATAATTCTCTAGGAGATTTAAGACTTTAAAAGCAGGGGAAGCTAGCAACTTTAGTTACAATCAAGCAGCTAAGTTTCATCACTCTCTCACCAAGTAAAGATCAAGGCACCAATAAGTGTAAAGAAGAGACAAAAACACAATTTTCAACTAAAAGACTATGACATCTAGGAAAACATTAATATAATTCTTTCTCTTTAAGACTAGCGTGGCTCTTAGGTGCATTTATAAGAAGATATTAAATAAGATATTATCATATTCTTCACCAACACTCTGTAGACAATTGCTAATGCACACTCTTCTATTAAATTAAGGAGGAACATCATTGTTAATCCAATCACTAAACATGATACACCCTTATTAGTTGATGCATTTATTCTCTTAGTGCACAAATCATATTTCACCTTGTAGTTCTTATACAATATTTAAGATTGGATCTATAATGGTTAATTATAAACTCAATAGTTAAGAATAAAGAGAATACATTCGACCAACAAATAATTTGATCATACATTAATAATTAATAATCCATTACAAGCTATATCTGTAAACCTAACTAGGAATTTAGCTGCTAATCATAACTAAATAAAAACACTTGCATAAATTAATGTTAACATGAGGAAAAGATTTAGAGAAACTATTAAGATCTCCTCTAATCTTGCTCCCAATCCTCTTTTGATGCTAAGGAAAAATAAAACCATGAAAACTCCAGTAATCTTCAAACATCAACCTCTGATGCCTTTCACAAAGTTATTCATCTTGTTAGCTTCTAAATGATTCCTAAATCACCTCTTGATTGGATAACTATGAAAAAAGTTGTGCATAATTTCAAGATTTCTCCTTAAAATCATCACTTATAGGACAATAAACTATAAATATGAAAATATAATATCATCTATATAAAAACATACTATAAAAGATGTCAAATTACAACCAATTTAACCCCTAATAACATGTAAAATATCAACTTGTCAAATTATCTTATACTTAACCGTATGATTTTTCTTAAGCAATCAACAATAACAAACCTAGCTACTAACCTAATCATTTCATTTGGTAAGAAAAGTGAAGGACATATCTAAAGGTCCGTATGCTTTACTGATCCAAATACAATCATAGTAGATAATCATTAAATACTTTCTTACATCGAACATAACACATTCCCCTTCTTTTCGCTCTTTTATCTACCATTTAAGTCATCAAAAGATAAAAAGAAGCAATACCTTTTAACCCTACACTTTATCTAAAGAACTAAAATCATTTTTCAAAGAACAGGCATTTCATTAACCACTTTACATGCATCAGAAATTCATCCTAGCATCACAACCAAAATCATGTCTTGTCCCTTCTATCATTAACATTTATACCTTAAAATTGTTTTCCAATCATAGAATACACAAATAAACGAAAGCAATGAAATACCCAAATTAACTTTCATCTAATATACAAAAAAACACATGACAGTGGCTGCAAAAATACCTCCACCGAAGCACATGATGACAGTGGCCGGAGACACGACAGGGAAATAGGAGTCCACGACAGAGAAACCGGAGAGAAGAAAATCACAGAATAGGAGAGACGAAGTAGACGAAGAAGAAGACGCAGGTGGAGGGGGGAGAGGGGGAGAGTTTAACACCAAACAATGTCATTTTCTTTTACTTTAAAATACTGAAGCCGAAGTAGACGATAACATCTACCTTGAAAATTTACTGATAGAATTTACCGACAGACAAATTTTCGTCGATAAACTCAAAAAATTCCTGCCTTTTTTACTGACGGTCGTTTTATACTGTCGCTGAAGTTTGTCACAAATTTTGCCAAGATGATTTCCCTCCATATTTACCGACGTATATTACTACCGTCACTAAAAGAAAATTTTCTTGTCAATGTTACCGACAGAAATTGATTTTCTGTCACTAAAGTCCATCGTAAATTTTACCAGGATGATTTCCGTTCATATTTACCGACAGATATTACTACCACCGTTAAACAAAATTTTTCTCGTCAATGTTAGCGATGGAAATTGATTTTCTATCGGTAATTTTCCATCGTTAACTCCTACTTTTCTTATAGTGTAATATGTTGGTGATGATTATAAATTATATTTCCAATTCATAATTAAAATTAGCTAAGTTAAAAGTCTTTTTATTTTATTTTTAATTCTCTAATTAAATAATATATAATCATATATCAAGATTAACATTTAATAATATGTCATGACCACTTAGACCACTTAAACATTAGAAATATCTAAGTGGTCTGACTCAACTTGTGTATGGATGGTTATTACGTATATCTTAATAGTTTTGTCATTTAACGTTTGAATTGGATGTAAAGTATGAAATCAATGTCTAATATACTTAAATTCAATTATGTTTGATCTTGCTAATTAGTAATTAATTTATAATGATATTTTAAAACAATTTTCAAATGTTAATTCACTTTAGTGATTTCCTTAATTTACTACTGGTTGAGAATAATAGATTATTCTTTCTAATTACATTAAAGTGACGAATCATCTATTGACTTACGCAAATATCTCCGTATAGTTTACCTTATATCTAATTACTACTGAATAAGCTATTCTAAATAGAATAGGTCATAAGTTACAAAAAAAAATCGTAATTCTCAGATAAGATACCTTAGTAATATTAAGTTTAAGGATAAATTATAAACCATCATAACGAGGGCGAGCCTTAGAGCAATTCGTAAGGCTACTCCTTTGTGACTAGAAGGTCATGAGTTTAAGAAAACAACCTCTTTGTAAAATACAAAGGAAAGGCTGTGTATGATTGATGACCCTCACTCGACCCTTATAAAGCAGGGAGCCTTATGCATTGAGGTTTTAAAACATAAAACATAATGAGAAAACCTATAAACATAAGTAATATTTCATTCGGGATACTTATGGTTGAGCGGATTCAGTAAACTTATTATCTAATAAACACACATAAGTTTGTTTAAGTATCTCTATATTTTAGTTTATGAGATTGATTAATTCCTTCGTATGGAAAAAATACAGCGTGTACTAGTCTTTCTGCATTATTGATGTCCAATTTTAATAGAGCGGTAACAAGAAATAATTTAGGAATAATACGTAAATGCAATACAAATCTCATAATTATAATCCCATCATTTTTTATTGACAAAAGATATTTGTTATATGGATTTTATCTTATACATTAGTTAATTAAACAAGTACATATAAGATAAAGAATGCTTTTAATTAATTATGTTGTAAAATCTACACAGTTAATCAAACAAATATACATAAGATAAAGAATGCATTTAATTGATTATGTCTCAAAATTTGTATCTAACAAATTGGTTATAGGGCATACATCAACACAATTCTGTATGGAAAAGTAAAACCTGATGTTAACCTTAAGGTATAACTTTTCCTCATTCATGTTCTTATATGTAAAAGGACAATATCACAATAATAAATTTGATCTTATAAGGAAAATATCACAATAATAAATTTGATTTTAGGTTGGAGCAGAAATCAAAGATAGAGAGGGTGGGACAAAAATGTGATATTTTGAAAGTTATAGAAAATATAACTACAAACAGCTTAAAAATATTTATTAAAATTAGGCAAAATAAAGATAACTATGAAAAGTTTAGTGTTAAAGGTCTTTTGAATCAATATGTTACACCTAAAAATAGAAGGGATTATATTAACTCTTCAACATATCCAATTCTTTTCTTTTTTTACTTAGAGTTTTACACTTTGTTTTCCTTTCCAAATTTAGATATACTAAGGTACTTAATTAAAACAAAAATCCCTTAATTTCATTTATGGTAAATAAAAAATATTCATTGTCTAAAACCACATTACATCTAAGTAATCTATAAAAAAAAAGAATACTATAATAATTTATCTTATTAATTTGGAAATTCTATTTTCATAATATATTTTGATTTTCACATTAAGATAACTTACTTTATAATATACATTGTGCTTATCTATTGATTTCGATTTACTACACTTAGTGATTAATGCCTTAGAAATGCTTAAAATATTCACTTTAGCTCATATTAGATTTTAGGTAAATTTCGGAAGTGAAGGAGCTAAAGTGACAAGAAAGCATATTCACTGAAGCCATCTTCTCAATGTCCACACTCTATTGATTCATGGAGTAAGAAGAAGAAGAGGATTGAAAGAAGAAGAGACAAGATAGAATGTAAAGTAAAGAATAAAGGAAGAAGAGTCTCATGGCCACTCATTGGTGCTTACAGCCATGAGTGGGTTTGTCACAACCATGACAAGTGTGTCATGAGTGTGACACACTAGTCACACCTGTTACACACACACTTACAGATGTGACGAAGCATGTCACATCATTGAGTCCATTCTCACGGGCGTGAGAAGGGACAATTGTCCTATTTAACCCTAGTTTTAAACTATAAAGGGAATGTTTGAAGGCAGAAAGAACTCTTTAAGGACAGAAGTGAAAACCTTACTTTTCTTCGTTCTTAGTCTTTCAACACCAATAGAGGTGATGATGGCTGATGCTTAGAGCTTAAAGGAGAAGATGGAAAGCTAACTTTCCGATGCCAGTTTGGAGGTGCAATCGACTCCGAGGAACACATTAAACATAATATCATTGTGTATCATTTCTTTCCCTCTTTTAGGATTGTTTACGTTATCTTGAGATTAATGATTGGGTATTGTGTAAGAATGCTTTTGATGCTCTATTGAATCGTTTTTCATGAAAACCCATTGCTAGAATTTGAAGGCGATATGTAATAATCGTGTTAAAGGTCGTATGTGGCAACTAACAGTGTTGAATTGCTAGGGATAATATAGCATAAGTTAAATAATCCGAGCTTGTGTGATTATTGCTTAGATTGGTCCATTTCTCTCACTTGTAATTTGACTTTCTGGATAAACTTAGAGAGTTTGTTCTAGGTTTCCCAATAATTAAGGTTGATTAAAGAGCTTGTTTTAATTAACTATGACTTAAGGAAAAATTAGATTAATAGAGTTCGTTGTTAGTTCACGACTAATAGTTTAGAAAAAGGTGTGAGGACAATAATGTAATGATAAAATGTGCATAAGCCAAGATTAAACCAAATAACCGGGTTTTACACATTATTATCACTTGTCATTTTTAACTGTTTTTGATAAATTGCTTGCGTTACTTTAAATTTATTTTGTTATCTCAATTAAATCTACCCAAAAGCCCCTATTTTATTTATTTTACATTAATTATTTCATTACAAAAATTAACCAAACATTTCCTATGGATACGATCTTAACTCACAACAACTATAAATTTTAGTATGCAGAGTTAGGTAAGTTTTGTAGTGCACTCGACATGCATTGTCAAATTTTGACACCGTTGCTGGGGAGTGTGGTGATTTAATTTTCGTTCTTGATTTTAGTTGGTATTTTGTGTATATATTTCTTTATAATTGTTTCTTTTTGTTATTTGTTAATTTTTAAACATTTGTTAGTGTTGGTGTATGGTAGTGACAAGATCTCTTTATGAAAAACTTGAGCAACTTGATCTCAAGGTCGAGAGGACACTACGGAGATTAAGAAGAGAAATAAGAACAACTTCAAAATTAGAACCAGAACTTGAATCTGAAGATACTATGGCAAATCTAAGAATGCTAAGGGATTTAGCTGCACTAGAACTAACTCAAAGACCTTTGTGCATTACATTTCCAAATTTTACTGAGCATGTTACTTTTAAGTTAAAGTCTAGATTAATACATTTATTACCAAATTTTTATGGTCTTGCAGGTGAGGATGCGCATAAGCATCTGAAGGAGCTAGATGTCGTATGTCTGAGTATGAAACCTCCCGAGGTGACAGATGAGTAAATCATGTTGAGGGCCTTCCCGTTCTCACTAAAAGATGCAACAAAGGATTAGTTGTTTGATTTACCTACTGGGAATGTGAATACTTGGTTAGAGATTAAGAGACTATTCTTGGAGAAATATTTTCCAGCATCAAAGACAACAAGTATTCGGAAGGAGATATGTAGCATCAAGTAGCATAATGGAGAGTCTCTTTACAAGTAGTAGAAGAGTTTTAAGAAGTTATGTGCCAATTGTGTACACCATAACATTCCAGAACAACTTCTTATCTAGTATTTCTACAAAGGATTACTATAGATGGAGAGGAGTTTGGTTGATACGGCGAGTGGTATGACACTTTGTAAGAAGAATTCCATTGAAGCTAGGATTCTACTTGAGTGGATAGCCACTAGCACTCAACAATTCGGCAATCACAACAATGTTCAATGAGTAAACGAGGTAAGTACTTCATCTATTGAACATCGTTTAGATGAGCTAACATCTTTTGTTAGACATATTGTAGTTAGATAGGCTCAGGTAAATGTATGTGCAATATGTTAGAACACGAGCCATCCTACTGATGAGTGCCCGACAATATAAGAGGGAAGTATGGAGTATGTGAATGATGCAGGAGGGAACTTTTTGAATCAATACAACCTGTACTCCCAAAGGAATAACCCAAGCTGGAAGGATCATCTCAATTTAAGTTACGGAGGGAATGAGCAACATAATTACTTCCAGAATCGATCGCAATGAGCACAACAATTTCAACCAAAATTGCAAGAAGCACAAGGAGCCTCCTCTTCTAGTTTAGGTTATATCTTGACAAATTTATCAAGACCTCTACTGATAACAATCTTTGACTTAGTCAGAGTGTGCGGCAACTTAGTCAAGGTATGCAACAACTTCAACAGAGTATGATGCAACTTAATTAGAATATGCAACAACTTGAGCATGAGAAAAAATTGAGCATATATAACGTGGAAAACCAAATAGGCTAGATAGCAATAAGGCTCAACCGTTTAGAATCACAAAGTGGAGGAAAGCTGCCATCCCAATGAGGTGAACTCGAAGAACGTCAGTACTATAACCCTGAGGAGCGGACAAGAGATTGAGGGTTCCAAGAGAACTCCAACAAATATTGCTCTTGAGGAAGAGATCGAGAAGGAAATGGGAAAAGGAAAAATCCATCATCAAATGCAAAGGTAAATTTCAAAAGCCTTAATATCATTAAGACTAACCCTCCACCTTTTCTGAACAGATTGACAAGACCTAACAAGGAGGAGAAGGATAAAGAGATATTGGAGATTTTCCAAAAAATGGAAGTCAGCATACCTTTGCTCGATGCAATCAAGCAAGGACCAAGGTACTCCAAATTTCTCAAGGAGCTGTGTACATATAAAAGGAAACTGAGGGGTGATGAAAAAGTGATGATGGGTGAGAATGTGTTCGTGGTTTTTAGAAAGAAAATACCTCCAAAATGCCAGGATCTAGGTATGTTTACCATTCCTTAGAAAATTGGTAATACTGTGATCAATAGAACTATGTTGAATTGGGAGCTTCAATTAATGTGATGCCTCGTTCAAATTATGCTTTTTTGAATTTGAGTCCTTTGAAAGAAACAAGTGTTATCATACAATTGGCTGACCATACTAACGCTTACCCTGATGATGTGGTTGAGGATGTTCTGGTGCAAGTAAATAAGTTAATGTTTCTTACAAATTTTTATGTTGTTGATATGAATGATGATACTTCATACAACCTGATAACTATCTTATTTGGGGCAACCATTTCTCAATATAACTCAAATTAAGATAGATGTTCGTGAGGGCACTGTCACGATGGAATTTGATAGGAAAGTGATTCATTTCAATAAATTTGATGTTATGAAGCATCCTTTTGATGATCAATTTGTTTTCTCTGTTGATGTGATTGATCCTTTGGTAAAAGAAATGTTTAAATTAAGTTGCAAAGATCATTTAGAAATAGTATTAACTGAGAAAATGAAAGCAGAATCCAACAATGATATCGAAGTGGGAGAGGAGTTAATGGAAATGGAAACTGCTTTAGAATCATTAGAGAATTCTCTAAAAAGTTATGATTTGGCTTTTGTGAATTATCTGAATCTCACCACAAGTTGTTACCTTTTGATGTGTAATTGCTGGAATTGGAACTGAAGCCAGTCCTTACCCACCTCAAGGATGCCTATTTGGGAGATAATCAGACTCTCCCAATTATCATTTCAGTGGAGTTGACTTCAAATTAAGAGGATAGACTGGTTCGAATACTGAGAGAGCATAAAAAGGCCATTGGGTCAATGATTGCGTATATTTAAGGAATAAGCCCATCAATATGCATGCATTGTATTTTGTTAGAGGACGATGCATAGTCAACAAGGCAACCTCAATGTAGGCTGAATCCACCGATGATGGAAGTTGTGAAGAAGGAGGTGTTGAAGCTTCTCAATACTAGGATTATCTACCTGATCTCTGACAGTAAATAGGTAAGTCCTGTCTAGTTGGTTCCAAAGAAGTATAGAATCACCATTATGACTAATCAAGAAGGTAAGTTGGTTCCCACTCAAACGCAAACTAGGTGGCCAGTGTGTATTGACTATAGGAAATTGAATTCAGCAACTCGTAAAGACCACTCTCCCCTTCCCTTTATTGATCAAATGCTTGAAAGGTTGGCTGATTATGATTATTATTGTTTTCTAGATGGATTTTCAAGTTATTATGATTATTATTTTTTTCTAGATGGCTTTTCAAGTTATTATGATTATTATTGTTTTCTAGATGGCTTTTAGATTCAAATAACATTGGAAGATCAAAAAATGAACACTTCACATGCCCATTTAGTACGTTCGTTTACTGAAGAATGCCATTTAGATTATGAACCGCACCCGCCACATTCCAAAGATGTCTGATAAGCATTTTTTTAGTATGTTGAGAAGATCATAAAGGTATTTATGGATGACTTTAGTGTATATGGTTCTTCTTTTGATGAATGCCTTGAGAATTTTGCTATTATCTTATAATGATGTATAGAAACTAACCTTATGTTGAATTGAGAGAAATGTCATTTTATAGTGGATCAAAGTATAGTTTTAGGGTATGTTATATCTACTAGGGGTATTGAGGTAGACAAATCTAAAGTTGATCTTATTTCTTCTTTACCTTACCCCCCTACTGTGTGGGAAGTGCATTCTTTTCTTGGGCATGAAGGTTTTTATTGAAGGTTTATTAAGGGCTTCTCGAAGATAGCCACACCATTATGCAAGCTCTTACAACAAGATGTCTCCTTTAAGTTCGTTGAGAAGTGTAAGGAAGCATTCAAAAAAATTAAGGAGTTTTTGACATCCCCACCGGTGATTCAACCGCCAGATTGGAACCTCTCATTTGAGATCATATATAATGTAGGCAATTATGCAATGGGGGCAGTGGGAAGAGTTTTACATGCCATCTACTATGCTTCCAAGACTTTAAACCCAGCTCAGTTGAATTATTCGACTACTGAAAAAGAACTGTTATATGTGGTTTTTGCTTTAGAAAAATTTTGATCATGTTTGCTTAGTGTTAAAGTCATTGTTTATTCTAACCATTCAACTTTATGATACTTGCTCACGAAGAAGGAAGCAAAACTGAGCATGTTCAGATAGATTCTCCTCATTTAAGAATTTAACTTGGAATTAGATATAAGAAGGGGGCAAAAAACGTGGTGGTTGACCATCTCAGCAGTTTGATCCAGGAAAAAGATGACATCCCTTTATGAGAGACATTTCCATATGAACAATTATTTTCTGCCGATGTGACACCACCATGGTATGCAGACATTGTCAATTTCTTAGTTACTAATGAATTACCTATTGGTTTATCAATAGCTCAAAGGAATAAGCTGCGGAATGAAGCAAAGTATTACATTTGGGATGACCCATATCTTTGGAGGCACTGCGCAAATCAAGTCATCAAGATGTGTGTACCTGAAAGTGAAACACTCTTGATCTTAGCCTTCTTCCATTTTTATACGTGTGGAGGACATTTTTGAGTGAAAAAGACAACTAATAAAGTTCTGGAGAGTGGTTTCTAGTGGCCATCATTGTTCAAAGAAGCATGTACCTTTTGTAAATCATATGACAGACACCAACAATCTTGTAACCTGTCCCGTAAGGATCAATTTCCACGAACCCCTATCCTTTTTTGTGAAAATTTTGATGTTTGCAGTATTGACTTTATGGGACCTTTCCCTTCGTCTTTTGGCTTTACATATATATTACTTACAGTCGATTATATTTCTAAATGGGTGTAAGCAAAAGCCACTATAACTAATGATGCAAAGGTTATTGCAGATTTTGTTAAGGATAATATTCTTTCTAGGTTCGAGGTACCAAAAGCAATCGTTAGCGATAGAGGAACCCATTTTTGCAACAAAGTGATGGAGATAATGTTCAGAAAATATCACATCACACACAAGGTTTCCATTGCTTACCACCCCTAAACTAACGGGTAAGTTGAAGTCTTGAATCGAGAAATCAAGTTGATCCTGAAGAAAACCGCGTAACCCAATAGTAAGGATTGGAGTATAAGTTAAACAATGCACTAAAGTCCTACATGAAAACTTAGAAAACACGAATTAGAATGTCTCTGTATAGACTGGTGTTTGGGAAGCCATGTCATATTTTGGTGGAGTTACAACACAAGACAAATTGAGCTATAAAAAGATGCAACATGAATTTGGATGATTGCCGGTATGCATAGTTGTAGCTGCAAGAGTTGGAGGAGATGAGGAATGACTCCTACCACAACGCAATGATATATAAGTAGAATATGATGACTTTTCATAAAAAGATGATTTTAAGGAAAAGCTTCGTTGTGGATCGGAAAGTGCTTTTATATCACTCTAGGCTCAAATTATTCCCAGGTAAGTTGCGCTCCCAATGGGTTAGTCTGTTTGTTGTTACTCATGTCTTTCCTTTTGGTGCAGTAGAGATAAGGAGTCTAAAAACTGACAAGACATTTAGAGTGAATGGTTATCATTTGAAACCGTATTATGAAAGTTCCAAACGGAGGATTTAGAAATGTTGATGCTAGAAGATGTGACTGGTGTTACTTGATGAAAGCAATAGGGAGTCGAGCCAATGATAATAAACAAAGGCCCTACTTGGGAGGTAACCCAAGGGAAGCCAATTTTTGTTTATTTACATTCTCGCACTTACTATTTTTGTTAAATGCTCCAATTCTTGCATTTGATTTTACATTAGGGATAATGTAAGTTTTAAGTGTGGAGGTGGGGATCCTAGTTTTTATGTATGTTTTTGAGCTTAATTGTGTGGCTTCTTAGGCAGTTTTCAAAATCAAACAAACAAAATAAAAAATTTTATTTTTTTATTACTTTTAAGATTACATAGTCATAATTAGAGTGTGAATTGACTAGAAAAATTCATGGAAAATTTAGCATGTACTTTTACTCTTGTGATTGGTCAATGTGCATTATTTTTAGAAGAGTGGTGACTAGTGGTAGACAAAAAAAACTAGTGAGATTTTGAGCCATATTAAACTGACACATCCATATTAGTCTCACTGTCTTTTGTTATGAGTGACTTTCATGACATGTACATCCTGACTTTGCTTTGATTTTCTATTTAAGACCACATTTTTATCACATGCACTCTCATGAAAATGATTAGGCATTCTTTGTTGTTTACGAGCTACATTAGTCAAATAACCTACCCATTTATATGAATTTTCCTTCGTTAACCTCCTTGAAACTTTATTAGCCTTTCTTTTCGTATAAACCATATTACATGATTTTAAACCTAACCAAACATCCTACCCAAGCCTTAACGCTAATGGAGCATTTGTTGATTATTGATGATTATGGATGTACAAAAGTATAAGTGTGGGGGTGTACATATGTATGGGATGGTTATTATTATTGGGATGTTATTTTATGTCATGTTAATGGAATTCCCATGTTGATGTAGCTTCTTTCAATTTTTAAATGAAAAGAAACAAAAAAAGGAAAGAAAGGAAAAGAAAAAGAAAAGAAAGAAAAATGTTTGAATAAAAATATAAAGGAGGAAATGAATATGTTTTGCAAAGTTATTTATGATTAGTCTAAGTAGTATTGAATGGGTGGTTTGAATATATTACATATAAGGAAGATGTTGTTTTGGATGGAGCACTTGTTGTGATTTGTTCATGTGGTATGGTATGAGAGTTGAATTGAGTTGTGAAATATAATTGTTGGATTCATCATAGCTGACGGTACCCAGTTTTGAATGAATGTTAACTTGTGCACTTGATATCTTATTGAGTGTTACTTTTGCTTCACTAGCTTTATGAATTTTATGCCACATTACCCAAAATACATCTCACCTTACACTTGCCTACATTAAAACCCTAGAAAAGTCCTTTGATTCGTAATTATGCATGTGACTTTTAGTGGTGGAGAAATGAAATGATATGTAAAGTTGTGGATTGTTATGATCATAAATGGTGTTTGAGTGTACCCGTGGAAATATCTTATTTAAACACCCTTTGTCCAAGTCTACCTCTAAATTACTCAGTTTATAAGGGTGATGAATGTTAATTAAACATAAGTAGAAGCTTTAAATGTTGAGTTATTACTATAGATTTGGAAAGTTATTCATCTTTACTTATGATTATCTATTATTAGGAAATATGGAAAATGAGCACGAGTTTTGGATTGTGATTTTGATTTTGACAATTTGCCTGAGAACAGTCAAAAGCTAAGTGTAGGGTAACTTGATATGTGCTTAAATGTTGATTCATTTGATTTACTACACTTACTGATTAATGTCTTGGAAATGCTTAAGATACTCACTTTAGCTCATATTTGATTTTAGGTACATTTCAGAAGCGAAGGAGCTAAAGTGACCCGAAAGTATATTCATTGAAGCCATCTTCTCAATGTCCACACTCTATGGATTCATTGAGCAAGAAGAAGAATAGGATTGAAAGAAGAAGAGACAAGATATGATGTAAAGTAAAGAAAAAAGGAAGAAGAGTCTCAGGAAACGACCATGAGAGGTCTCTCACAGTCGTGGCCCTCTCACAGCTTTTGTCACAATCATGATAAGTGTGTCATCAATGTGACACACACACACACTCACGGGTGTGACAAAGCATGTCACACCTGTGAGTCCATTCTCACGAGCATAAGAAGGGACAGCTGTCCCATTTAACTATAATTTGAAACTATAAAGGGTAATGTTTTTATGGCAAAAAGAACTCTATGGGGACAAAAGCGAAAACCCTCATTTTTCTTCGTTTTCTCTTCATCTTTCAACACCAACAGAGGTGATGATGGTTGATGCTTGGAGCTTGAAGGAGAAGATGAAAGGTTAACTTCCCGATGCCGATTTAGAAGTGCAATCGATGCCGAGGAGCACATTAAGCATAATATCATTGTGTATAGTCTTCTTTCCCTCTTTTCGGATTTTTTACATTATCTTGAGATTAATGATTGAGTATTGTGTAAGAATACTTTTGATGCTCTATTGAATCATTTTTCATGAAAACCCATTGCTAGAAGTTGAATGCGATACGTAATAGTCATTTTAAAGGTCGTATATAGCAACTAACGGTGTTGAATCGTTAGAGATAACGTAGCATAAGTTAGATAATCCGAGCTTTTGTGATTATTGCTTAAATTGGTCCATTTTTCTCACTTGTAATGTGACTATCAGGATAAACTTAAAGAGCTTGTTTTAGGTTTCTCGATAGTTAGGATTAACTAAAGAGCTTGTTTTAATTAACTATGACCTCAAGAAAAACTGGGATTAACAAAGCTTGTTGTTAGTTCATAACCAATAGTTCGGAAAGAGGTCCATAATGCAACGATATATGTTAAAATATGAGTAGGCTGAGGTTAAATCAAAGAACCAGGTTTTACACACATTTATCACTCGTCATTTTTAACTGTTTTTGATAAATTGCTTGCATTAGTTTAATTTTATTTTGTATCTCAATTGAATCTACCCAAAACCCCTTATTTTATTTCTTTTACATTAATTATTTTCATTACGGAAATCAACCAAACATTTCCTATAGATACGATCTCAACTCACCACAACTACAAATTTTAGTGTACAAAATTAGGTAAATTTTGCAGTGCACTCAACACGCGCTATCAAAAAGTGGCATATTTTACTATATTTGCTAATCATCCTCTTAATAATAATTATAGATTTCATATATATATACTAGGTTTATACAAGTATAGTCAATGGTAACTATAGCTAGTATAGTTCTACATACACGTCCCTCACCAAACCCAATCTAACTTAAAAATGATTCTAATAAGTCCTAGAATCCTTTGAGAATTTGAAATCTACCAAAAATGTGTTTCTACGTAAAGTTGTCTATCACAAACATAACTTGAGATGTGTATTTCTTTGTTTCTTTCCATAATATAGAAATGGGCTTTAATATACTAATGTCCTAAGCCACATATCTTTCTACTTCTTTGCACATGTGGACACAGGTTCAAACAAACTCATGTCCAAAAATGTATCCTTCTTTGGAAAGACTGTCACCAGACTAACATGCCTATGTTCTAACTTGTGTCTTTTCATTTGATTTTTAGAGAAGAACATGCCCTAACACTCGATGTTATATGTTAGGCTGTATCCACCTAAAGTCTTCAAGAAACATCTATTTTCTCCCTAAACTTTAACATTGCATGCCCATATATATGGGCCATACATAATAATTTCGGCCTTAGTAGATAATCTCTTTATAGATTGGGTTATAGCCTTTACTAACACCTTGAAGCATTAGTCAAGTCCAACCAATGCTTAAACTTCTTTATGGTAATCGACTTTATCAATATGTCAGCTGCATTCTTTAAAATGAGAAACTTTTCCAACAAGATATACTCAAATGTAATTAACTGCCTAATCTTGTAAAATATCACATATATGTGCTTATTCTTTACATGATGCCCTTGATTCCTCGCCAAAGAATTGGCACTCTGGCTATCATAGTATATTCAAACTCCACTTTAATTGATGTTAACTTTCTTTACTAACCCTATAAGCCATAATGCTTCTTAACAGCTTCAGTCACTATTATGTACTCTATTTTAGTTATATATAATGCAGCCATAGATTGAAACATTGATTTTCATTAGATAGGCCCTTCTACAAAATAATATCATACCCTATAGTAGATCTCATGTTATTCAAATCTCCTATATAGTCCAAATCCATATATAAAATAATTGAAGGATCACCTTGTTGACTACTAAATACAGTTCTAAGGTTTTTTGTACCTACTAAGTACCTAAATATTAACTTGGCTACTTCCTAATGCTCTCTTTCAAGTTTTAGCTTGTACTTATCAATTTGATTAATAACATGAGTTAAATATGACTTACTACAAATTATTACAAACATTAAACATCCAAAAATGCTAGCATATGATACCTTAGACATATCAACAACCTACACATTTATTTTTAGGCAATAATCTAGGAAAAGTCTGAAGTGATTGCCAATACAACTTAATAGGTTTAGCCTTACTCATTCTAAATTTGTCAAATACCTTCATAATTTACCTACCTTAAAATAATCAAAATTTTCTAAAGCTTATATACCTTTGAATCTCCATTCCTATTAATTTCTTACTAGTACCAAAATCTTAATCTCAAATCCCTTTTTCAATAACCTCTTTAGTTAGTTCATATCATGCGTACTCTTTTCAATAATCATCATATCATCCATATATATTAGAACAAAAATAAGTGATTCATCATCAAGGCTTTCAATGTATACATAGCAATCATACTAACATTTATTCTAGCAAATTTGGATCATGTAAGAGATAAACCTTTGGTATCATTATTGCGAAGACTGCTTCAACTTATATAAAGGCTTCTTCATTTTATACATCAAATGCTCCTTTCTATGTTGACTATTGACTAAACCCTTGGGCTATTTTATATAAATTTTCTCCTCTAAGTAACCATAAAGAAAAGTTTTCGTCAAATTCATCTTCTCTAAATGCATATCCAAAGTAGCTACTTACACCATTAACATTATGATAGTAAGTATATCTAACTACCCGAGAAAAGATTTTATAATAATCAATTCCCTTATATTGTGTTTAACCTTTTACTCCTATTCAAAAACTTGAACTTTTCCTCTTCTTTTTCTACTATTGTTGGCTTCCTTTTACATACCCACTTGTAACTTATAACCTTTTTCCTTTAGGAAGTTATACTTACTCCCATGTCCAATTCTTATGTAAGGATTTCACCTTCTCCACTATAGCTACCATCCATATATTCTTCTCAAGATTTTTCATAGTCTCTTAAAAAGTATTTGAATCTCCATTATTTATAATAGTGTGAAGGATATCAACTTTTTTTTTAAACAACATCTATTTGGTATGCTAATTATGGGACTTGTTTTATCTATGACTCTATTGTTATATTGCACTTCCTTTGACCTTGTCCATAAACTAGAATTTCTAACCCCTTCAAAATCTATTTTGGCTTGTTCTAGTTCCATTTGTATTTCCTTTCAACCAATACTACTTTTTACTTATACCAATAAACAATCATTATCAATTGTTTTAGATATTATAAATACGATGTAGAACCAAAATTGATTTTTAATTAATTTTGTAAATTTTCATTAATATGCTTGGTAAATAACTTTTTAAAATTTATAAAATTACTTTAGAATTGTTGTATATTAAAGAAATGAAAATCAAGAAATTTACTTATGGTGTAATACACTATACTTATGATAGATAATATTATGGAGGATCCATAAAAGGCAATTTATTTTTGTTTGTTGTTTTTAATTTGTAAAAATTCTTATATTGATAAAATGTTATAAACTGATAATATAAAATTATTAGTTAGGGTGTAAATTACGTTTGATTTTAAAATACAAATTTATGATAAAAATCACTACAAGAAAATCATGAATTAGCGACGAACATTTCCCGACGGATGAAAAACCGTAACTATTTACCGACGGAAAACAACAAACCGTCGGTAAATGTATTGTACTGTTTATATATAGCGACGGAAATATATTACTATCGGCAATACTGGAGGGAATTAATTTCGCGCAAAATCTCCTAAGACATATAGCGACAACACAACCTTTGGCGTCGGCAAAAATTGTGGGAATGCTTCCCGCATTTTAATTGCTTCGGATATATACCTACGGATACTCTTCCGTCGGTATGTTTAGATTGTGAACCCTATTCACCGATGGACAGCATTCTGTCGGTAAAGTTGATTATATTTTTACCGACGAGTTAGCCACAACTGTCGACAATAAGTGCGGGAATGACTCCCACAATTGGGTAGCTTCAGACAGTTACCGACAGAACAAATACCATCGGTAAAAGTTTGAGTTCTCCTGTTATATACCGACGTAATTTGTTCCATCAGTATACATTTAATTAACTTTACTGACGGAATTTTTGTTTCCGTCGCAAAATATAAGGGTAAAAATAGGTGGTGAAATAATTAGAAAATTTAAATACCGACGGAATATAAAGTCCGTAGGTAAATGTCAGTTGTTTAATAAATAAAGCGTCGTCGTTTGGTTTAAGATGACGCGGTGAAATTTAATCACCGACGGAATGTCAGTTCCGTCGGTGATTCATCA
>JANZXP010000002.1:26753687-26765428 GCA_027576715.1 Erythroxylum flavicans
AAAACCCTGAGGTCTCGAGTTCGAGTGCCAGAGGGGACAATACCTGGAGTGATGGCGGTAGAGGCCGGGCTCTACAGTAAGTACTTCATCTATCAAACATCATTTAGATGAACTAACATCTTTTGTTAAACAGATTACAATTAGATAGGCACAAGTGAAAGTATGTGGAATATATATGTGGAATATGTTCAAACATGAGCCATCCAACTGATGAGTGTCTGACACTATAAGAGGGAAGTATGGAGTTTGTGAATGCTACAAGAGAGAACTTTATGAATCAATACAACCCATACTTGCAAACGTATAAACCAGGCTAGAGGGATCATCCTAACTTGAGTTACAGAGGGAACAAGCAGCAAAATTACTTCCAAAATCAGTCGTAAGGAGTACAAAAATTTTTAACCAAGGCCACAAGGAGCATAGGGAGCCTCTTCTTCCAGTCCAGGTAATTCTTTGGATGAATTGATCAAGACTCTTAATGCTAACAATCTCCAATTTCAATAGAGCATATAGCAGTAATTGCAATAGTTCCAGCAGGAGAGTAAAGCAATTATAAAAAACATGGAAAACCAACTGGGTTAGGTGTACACATTAGACGAAACTAAAGGGTGATGAAAAAGTGATAATAGGTGAGAAAGTGTCTGCAATTTTTAGAAAGAAAACCTTCATCGAGTACAAAGGTAAATTTTAAAAGCCCTAATATCATTAAGATTTTTTTGACTTTTTGAAAACTGAAAGTAAACATACCCTTGCTCAATGCAATTAATCAAGTACCAAGGTATCTCAAATTACTCAAGAAATTGTGTACACATTAGACGAAACTAAAAGGTGATGAAAAAGTGATAATGGGTGAGAATGTGTCTGTGAATTTTAGAAAGAAGATGCCTCCAAAATGTCAGGATCTAGGTATGTTCACCATTCAATGCAAAATTGGTAACACTATGATCAATAAAGCTATGTTAGATTTGGAAGCTTAAAATAATTTGATGCCTCATTTAATTTATGCTTCCTTGAATTTGGGTCCTTTGAAAGAAACAAGTGTTATCATATAATTAGCTAACTGCACTAATGCTTACCTTGATGATGTAGCCAAGGATATTTTGGTGCAAGTGAATAAGTTAGTGCTTCATGCAGATTTTTATGTTGTTGATATAAATGATGATACTTTATACAATCAGATACCTATCTTGTTATGGAGACTATTTTTCAATATGACTCAAACTAAGATAGATGTTTGTGAGAGCACCCTTACGATGGAATTTGATGGGGAAGTGATTCATTTTAATATTTTTGATGTCTATAAACACCCTCATGATAATCATTGTGTTTTCTCTATTGATGTGATTGATCTTTTGGTGCAGGAAATGTTTAAATTAATTTGCAAGGATCATTTAGAAATAGTATTGACTGAGTAAATGGAAGCAAAAGCTAACAATGATGTTGAAATGGGAGAAGAGTTGATGGAAACGACGGCTTCTTTGGAATTATTGGAGAATTCTCCAAAAAGGTATAATTTGGCTTCTATGAAATTATTTGAATCTCACTAGAAGTTATTGCCTTCTTATGTGCAGAAGCCAGAATTGGAACTAAAGCCACTCCCCCTCTCACCTCAAGTATGCCTATTTAGGAGATAAACAGACTCTCCCAGTTATCATTTCAACAAAGTTGACTTCAAATCAAAAAGACAGGCTAGTTTGAATGTTGAGAGAACATAAGAAAGACATTGGGTGGATAATCACAGATACTCAAGGAATAAGCCCGTCTATATACATGCATTGCATTTTGTTGGAGGAGGATGCAAAGTCCACATAGCAATCTCAGCACAAGTTGATTCCTCTGATGATAGAAGTTGTGAAGAAGGAAGTGCTGAAGCTTCTCAATGTTGGGGTTATTTACCTTATCTCTGGCAGTAAGTGGGTAAGTCTTGTTCAAGGAGTTCCAAAGAAGTCTAGAATCAACGTTGTGACCAATCAGGAAGGTGAGTTGGTTCCCACTCGAGTGCAAACGACTATAGGAAATTGAATTCAACAAATTGTAAAGACCATTTTCCCTTCCCATTATTGATCAGATGGTTGAGAGATTAGCTGGTTATGATTATTATTATTTTCTATATGGCTTTTCAGGTTATCTTCATATTCCAATTGCACTAGAAGATCAGAAAAAAAACCACCTTCACAAGCCTATTCGATACGTTCTACTAGGGGTATTGAGGTAGATAAATCTATGGTTGATTTTATTTCTTCTTTACCTTGCCCCTCTACTGTACAGAAAGTGCGTTTTTTCTTAGACATGCAGGTTTTTATTGAAGATTCAATAAGGACTTTTTAAAGATATCCACAACATTATGCAAACTTACAACAAGATGTCTCATTTGAGTTTGATGATAACTGTAAGGAAGCATTCAATAAACTTAAGAAGCTTTTGACATCCCTACTAATGATTCACCAGTTATATTAGAATCTCCCCTTTGAGATCATGTGGGATGCAAGCAATTATGCAATAGGGGCGATTCTGAGACAAAGAGTGGGAAAAGCTTTTCATGCCATCTATTATGCGTCGAAGACTCTCAACCCAACTCAATTAAATTATTCGACCATTACGAAAAAACTCTTATCTGGGTTTTTGTTTTAGAAAATTTTTTATCAATTTTGTTTGATGCTAAAGTAATTGTTTATTTTGAACATGTAGCTTTATGATACTAAGTCATAAAGAAAAAAGCAAAACCAAGGCTGATCAGATGGATTCTCCTCCTTCAAGAATTCGACTTAGAGATCAAAGATAAGAAGGGGCAGAAAATGTGGTGGCTGACCACCTCAACCGTTTGATTAAGGAAGAAGAAGACATCCCTTTGTGAGAGACATTTTCGGATGAACAATTATTTTCTTTCAATGTCACACCACCATGGTATGTAGACATTGTACATTTCTTAGTTACTAACAAATTACCTATTGGTTTGTCAACGGCCCAGAGGGATAAGCTTCGGAATGAAGCTAAGTACTATGTTTGGGTTAACCTGTATCTTTGGAGGCACTATACAAATCAAGTCATTATGAGGTGTGTACCTAAAAGTGAAACACCCTTGATCTTAGCTTTCTAGCATTTGTATGCATGTGGAGGACATTTTGAAGTAAAAAGGATGACTCATAAAGTTCTGAATAGCGGTTTCTACTTGTACTCATTGTTTAAAGATGCATACATTTTCTGTAAATCATGTGACAAATGCCAATAGGCAGGTAATATGTCCCGTAAGGATCAATTGCCCCAGACCCTTATACTTTTCTGTGAAATTTTGGACATTTGGGGTATTGACTTTATTGGGCCTTTCCCTCCATCTTTTGGCTTTACTTATATATTGCTTGCAGTCGATTATATTTCTAAATGGGTGGAAGCCAAAGCCACCAGAACTAATGATAATAAGGTTGTTGCAAATTTTGTTAAAGCTAACATTCTTTCTAGGTTCGGGATACCAAAGGCAATCATTAGCGACAGAGGAACCCATTTTTGCAACAAGGTGATGGAAACAATGTTTAGAAAATATCACATCACGCACAAGGTTTCCACCGCTTACCACCCCCAAACTAATAGACAAGTTGAAGTATCGAACCAGGAAATCAAGGTAATTTTAAAGAAAACTATGCAACCCAATAGAAAGGATTGGATCCTAAGACTAGATGATACCATATGGGCCTATAGGATAGCTTATAAAACACTAATTGGGATGTCTACGTATAGACTGGTGTTTGGGAAGCCATGTCATATTCCAGTGGAATTACAACACAAGGCATATTGGGCTATCAAAAGATGCAACATGAATTCAGATGATGTGGGTGTGTATAGGAAGTTACAGCTATAAAAGTTAGAGGTAAGGAATGACTCCTATTAGAACACAATTATTGATAAGGAGAAGTTGAAGGCTTTTCATGATAAGATGATCTCAAGGAAAAACTTCTCGATGAGCTAGAAAGTGCTACTATATCACTCCAAGCTTAAAATATTTTCAGGTAAGTTGCGTTCCTACTGGGTCGGTCAATTTTTTGTTATTCATGTCTTTCTTTTTAGTGTAGTAGAGATACGGAGTATGAAAATCTTCAAGACATTCAAAGTGAATGGTCATCGCTTTAAGTTGTATTAAGAAGGCTTCCATATGAAGGATTTGGAAGTTTTGATGTTGGAAGATGCAATTGTTGTCACTTGATGCAAGCAACAGGGAGTCAAGCCAACGACAATAAAAAAAGGCGCCGCTTAGGAGGTAACCCAAGGGAATTCAATTTCTGTTTATTTACATGTTCGCATTTGTTATTTTCGTTAAATGCTTCATTTCTTGCATTTGATATTACATTAGGGACAATGAAAGTTTTAAGTGTGAGGGTGGGGATAATAGTTTTTACGTATACATCCTTAAGCTTAATTGTTGCTTATATGGCTTCTTAGGCAATGTTCAAAATCAAACAAAAAAATCAAAATTTTTCTTGTTTTCTATTTCTTTTAAGATTATATAGTTATAATTAAAGTGTGAATTGACTAGAAAAATCCATAACAATTTTAGCATGTAATTTTACTCTTATGATTGGTTAATATGCATTATCTTTAGAAGAGTGGTGACTAGTGGTAAAAAAAACTAGTGAGATTTTGCGTCGTATTAAACTGACACATCTATATCAGTCTCACTGTCTTTTGTTATGTGTGACCTTTATGAACTTTGCTTTGTTTTTTATTCAAGACCACATTTTGATCACATGTATTATTATGAAAATAATTAGGCTTTCTTTGTTATTTCTAAGCTACATTAGCCAAATAGCCTACCCATTTAGATGAATTTTCCTTTGTTAACCCCCTTTGAGCTTTATTAGCCTTTCCTTTTATATAAACCACATTACATGTTTTTAAACCTAACCAAATGTCTTACCCAAGCCCTAAAGCTAGTGTGGTATTTGTTAATTGTTGATAACTATGAGTATACAAAAGCCTAAGTGTATTCATGTGCATACATATGAGTTGGTTATATTTGTTAAAATGCTATGTTATGAACTTCCATATTGATGTAGCTTCTTTCACCGTTATATTTGAAAAAAAGTGAAAATAAAGAAAAGAAAATAATAAATAATAATTTATGAATTTGAATAAAAGTATCAAGGAAGAAGTATGATTGTTTTAAAAAGTTGTTAATTACTGGTTTCTCCTCCTTAAGTTTTCTCGAATACGTGGTTTAAATATATTACATATGAGGTAGATATTGAAGTAAATCACACGTTAATATGAAAATTACTTATAATAGACAAAATACACAATAAGGGGGGTTGAATTGTGTATTCTTTTCGCGAATACAAATTCTTTAATATTTCTCTAACTTGTTAAAAGAATATCACAAAAGTTATACGAAAATTGTTCCTTAGATAAATCTCAAATAACTTGTATATACTTGTTTAAGAACAAAATAGAATAAGTTGAGAGATAGAGAATAGACACAGCGATATTATACTAGTTCACCCCAAACTGTAGGCTACGTCCAGTCCTTAGATTTCTTCTAAGTATTCACTATACTTCAACAAATTATAAGTATTCTTTCTTTCTTCTCGAGCCTCTTTAGGTCTCATATACCAAGTATTCTTTTTCAGCTATCTTAGCCTCTCCAGGCTCTCAGCCTTTTCTTTCTCTCACTAAAAAGATATCATGAGCTATTGTTACAGCAGTTTAGCTCTACAGTATCGCACTACAGAATTTTTAAGTATACACTTGAACGCTCAAAAGTTATAGAATCAAGGATCTCTCGAAAAGTTGAAAGGTTGTAAAATTCAAAGTTCAAAGTTGTTCACTCTTTGACTATGACTCGTATTTATAGTCTGAGTCTTCAACTGCTTCTTGAGTCTTGATAACCGCTTCTTGATTCTTGATAATCATTTCTTGATTCTTGAAAACTGCTATTTAGTTTAGTTCTGTAACTAACTCTAACTAACTAACTGCTCGACGTACTCGTGTATTTTCTGTTTTGTATCGTCTGTGTTTCCTTCTGTGTTTCTACTTCTTCTGTGTTTCTACTTCTTCTGTGTTTCACTTCTTCCGTGTTTCACTTCATCTATGTTTTTGCTTCTTCTGTCTTCTACTTCTTCTGTGTTTTTCTTCTTCTGTCTTCTACTTCTTCTGTGTTTCGTTTCTTCTATGTTTCACTTCTTCTGTGTTTTGCTTCTTCTGTCTTCTACTTCTTCTGTGTTTTGACTTCTTCTGTCTTCTACTTCTTCTGTCTTTTACTTCTTCTATGTCTTTACTTCTTCTGTGTTTCTACTTCTTTTGTGTTTTGCTTCTTCTATCTTCTACTTCTTCTGTGTCTTTACTTCTTCTGTGTTTCTACTTCTTCTATGTTTTGCTTCTTCTGTCTTCCACTTCTTCTATGTTTCATTTTTTGTGTGTTTCGACTTCTTCTATCTTCTACTTCTTCTGTCTTTTACTTCTTCTGTGCCTCTACTTCTTCTGTGTTTCTACTTCGTCTGTGTTTTTTTTTGCACACTTAACACACTCATCAAACTAGTTCATTTATTTCTAACATTATTATTATTTGATTGTCATCAAAATTAATTATCGTAAAGTCCTCCTGACTTAATAGATATTGTTTTAGGTGGAGCACTCTTTGTGTTATGTTCATGTGGTTTATGGTGTGAAAGCTGAATTGAATTATAAAATATAATTGTTACATTTATCGTAGCTGACGGTACCTAATTTCAAATGAATGTTAACTTGTACACTTGATATCTCATTGAGTGTTACTTTTGCTTCACTAGCTTTATGACTTTTATGCTACATTACCCAAAATACATCTCACCTTACCCTTGCCCTCATTACAACCCTAGAAAAGTCCTTTGATTCATGATTATGTAGGTGACTTTTAGTGGTAGAGAAATGAAATGATATGCAAAGTTGTGAATTGTTATGATCATGAACGGTGTTTGAGTGTATCCATGGGAATATTTTATTTAAACACCTTTTATCTAAGTCTACCTCTAGATTACTTAGTTTGTAAAGGTGATGAATGTTAATTGATCATGAGTAGAAGTTTTGAATATTGAATTATTGTTATAGGTTTTGAAAATCATTCATCTTTACTTATGATTATTTATTTTTAGGAAATAAAGAAAATGAGTAAGAGTTTTGGTTTGTGATTTTGATTTTAAAAATGGTCCATAACTTAACAAATAAGGCCTATGACAAAATTTACTAGTGGTAGGTTTCCTTCTTTGTAAGGGACAATAGAACAAATCTTATAAGGTCTTTTGTTTCCTAAAAGTTAGTTTCCTAGTAGGTTAAGTAATTTAAGATTAGTCGGTTTCCTTGACCAAATCCTATAAGGTCTCTTATTTCCTAAAATTTAGTTTCCTAATAGGTTAAGTAATTATAGGTTTAAGGTAATTCATTTTCCTTCATTTTTTTCAACCCCTCTCCTATATATAGGGAGGTTTCGCTATCACTAGGGGACACAATTTTATGACATTATTTTGTTAGGTTTATCCTTATTATTATTCTTATTGAATAATTAGAATGCATTACATAATTTTCATGCTTTGTATACAACTTATCTAATTGATTTTGTTTTATGAATTATTGGCATCTTTATTTGTTGTTCTTCTTTTAATCTTATATAGTTCAATTCATAATTTGCTAGAATTAGGTTATGCATGTTTTTGATGGTTGGGTTACAAATCTCTTGAAACAAACTTTATTCTTCTTTTCTTATTCGAATCTTCTTCTTGGTTGAAGATTAAGTGGTGAATTAAGAAAAGTCTAGGTAAGCTTTTACATTCTGCAATTTTGGTATCAGAGCCTTTGTTCTTTTTATTCATGTTAAGTGAATAATTTCGTGCTTCTTGAATTTACATTCTTAGAGTTCGTAATCAATCTTAAATTGTTTCTTATTGATTTCTTTTATGTGAACGATTTCTTCTTTAGGTATTTCCAATTTTCTGTCCAAATTTAATTTCATAGCAATTTTCCTTAGGTAGCTTCGACCACCTTTGCTTTTAAAAAAAGAAGAAAAAAAGTTGTGTTTTTGGAAAGATTCCTTTTGTGAAGTTGTTTTTAAAAACTAAATTTCCTAACTATGAAAGGCATTACTGATTTGGAAGGTACTTCACTTGCAAAGAAAGAAGTCTTACTTGCCTATTTCTATCATTTCCATATTGGTAGGAAGGTTAATATTGCTGAAATTGACCACTTTTAGTCAATCCTATTTGTATTAGGAACTGTTTCCTTTTTAGTTGTTATAGCTTAAAATTGCTATATCTTTTTAACCATGAGGAATTTGAGAACATGTTATACATCAATTTGATAGTACTCGATGAGATCTTTTGATTAGCACCCATATTGCATATTTCTACTCCTTAAAAATTACCAAAATACCCTTAACTGAAATTGTGCCAATTTGTGACAAATTCTAATCCATTTTCTTGTTCTAAACTATCGCTGCAAATAATACTTGAGTCATTCTTATTCTCTAGCCTCCTAACTTTTTTTCTTTGTACTAATTTTTGTGAGGATTAGCATTTATTATTCATTGAAATCAAGAATATAATAAGTAAGGAGTGGTAAAAGGTCGAGTTTTTATTTTACATCTGGTTGTAAAAGCCTATTGAAGAGTGAAACACTTAGGTTGAGAATAGCTTTAGGTTATACACAAGGGAGATGGTTTGAAAATAAACAAAAAAAGGTGTGAGATTTTTGTTTTGCAGGTATCATGTCTGACAAAGCAACAAGGAGGAGACAGGCTGAACTTGAGTTTAACTTAGCCCGCACCAAAAAGGATGCCATAGAGCCCAACAATAATGATTTGTTGATGGCATTGGTAAAACAAATGACAGAGTTAGGAGCTGAGATTAAAAACATTAAGGATTCCATGAATAATATGACTGTAGCCAAATCTTCTATGATCAATCAATATGAAGAAGAAACCGAGGAAGAAATTGAAACTTCCAACCACACTTATGGACAAGGTAAAAAGGTTGATGGTAATTTGGGATCTATTAAGTTGAAAATTCCTTAATTTCATGGCAAATTTGATCTTAATACTTACTTAGATTGGGAATTTAAAGTAGAAAGGATTTTTTACTTCCATAATTATTTTGAAGATAAGAAAGTTAAGCTAGTTGTTATTGAATTCCAAAATTATGTTGCTATTTGGCAGAGTAACCTTGTTTGTGAACGTAGAAGGAATGAGGAACCCTCTATTTCATCTAGGCGTGAACTAACTAGCATAATGAGGAAGAAGTGTGTTCCAAATGCCTATTTTTGTTAATTGTATAACAAGGTACAGGAACTAAAGCAAGACAACCAAATTGTAGCTGAATACTTTCAAGAGTTTAAGGCATTGAAAATCAAAATTGGCATGAAAGATGATGAATCGACTACTTTAACCCTTTTTCTTAGAGGGATAAATCGACTAATTTGCCAGAGAGTTGAGATGCAAGGGTATATTGATATGGATTATTTGTTAGAGAAAGCCATAACTGTTGAGAGACATATGAAGGAGAATGCTTCTACTACTTCTTTTAATGTAAAAGCTCGACCTAACAATGTAAATTGGAAGCAAAATAAATGTGGGAAACAATAGGGATAAGAGAAACTCGCACAACCCCAATGCCAATAAAAATATTTCTTTTAAACCTTCTGAGTCTAAGGGTAGTTTGTCAAACTTGAGCCAAAACTGAAACCAACTAAAACCTGTCATATGCTTTAAGTGTCTAGGTAAGGGTCATATAGCCTCACATTGTCCTAACCAAATGGTGTATATGTTTTTGGAGGATGGGACTTACATTAATGATCATAAGTGTGATGATATACCTGAATTGACTTAAAGTGACGAGGAAGAAGGTGTTGAGGAGGGTGACTTTGTTGATGAATTCGAGGTTAAGGGGTCTAAAGAAGCATTGGTGGTAGTTTAAGCCTTGAGTAAACAAATCTCACCTGAACCAATTGATGAGCAATGTACTAAAATTTTACATATGAGATGTTTAGTTAAGAATAAGGTATACCTTATGATTATTGATGGAGGTAGTTGTCCTAACTGTGTTAGTGAGCATCTTATTACTAGGTTATCACTACCTACTATGCAGCATCCTTGTCTGTACAAGTTGGAATGGTTAGATGATAGAGGTGAGGTAAAGGTAAAACGCTAAGCACTTATTCATTTGTTTATTGGGAAGTGTCAAAATAAGGTGCTTTGTGGTATTATACCACTATAAGAAAAATGTCATTTAGTGACGGATATTATCGACAGAAAATCTAAACATTCCATCGGCAAGCAAGGTTAGCGACGGAATTTACCGACAGACCAAGGCATTGTAGAAAAGGCCGTAGGTAATAATTTTTGACAAATAACAGAATGTCCGTCAATAAATTTACCGACAAAAAATTTATGTAACCATTGGTGAATATACCGACGGTTATTTGTGCGGTTGACCATCGGTAAATTTCTAACGGTTAATATTTGTCCATCGATAGATTTACAAACGGTATTGTTTATTCTGTCGGTAAGTTTATTACAACATTACCGATGGTTATGTTTGTTCTGTCAGTGAGTATATCGAAGATTATTTTATGGCAAATCCTGTCGGTAAATTTGGTGACAAATTTGGTTATTCCGTCTATTACTTAATGTCAATATTACCGACGGTTTATTGTTTTTTGTCGATAAAAACAAATAATTAAACAAATTTAAAGATATATCATCATTAAATTTTATTTGATGATCTTATGGTTAATGCATAATTTAGACAGTTATGAATTATCTGTGCATAATATTTTAATTTGTTTATACATTTAATTTGTTTAAACAGAAAGTTGAATGGTGACATAAAGTTAAAATTATCTTAATTGATAATAAAGACATTAAATTGAACATAATAAGTATTTGTAATTCAAATGAAATGACTACAAGTACACCATTGATTTGGTGACTGCAGATACTTTGATTGTTGCGGTGAGATGCTACCCCTCCCCTTTAACTCATCCATCTCATTACTGAGCTGAGCTATGTACTCCATCGACTGTTGCAATTGAGTTGCCAATATCTGCACTGTGCTCTGAAGCTCTTGGACTTCATTGGTTGTGGACCACCTACTAGATATTGTTGTACTAGTCATGGAGAAAAAAACAAATATAAGTAAAGAAAAATAGAAAAATCCAACCAAAAATGGGGTGAGAACATGAAAAGTAATGACAATCTAATCACTTCAGAGCGTATCAGTGAAATAAACCATTGTCAAAATTCAAATATTTGAAACTATAATCCTATATTAATTCATTGATAAACCCAACTTTAGAATGTAACAACCAAACACAACCAATAAGAAGATGCATTAATGATAGAGATTAACAATACTTAAAATTTAAAGATAATAATTATGGTTAACTATACGTGAAATCAAAAGATCATCCTTAAATGATATGTTGTACATCTTCAATTTCTCACATTTTATATAAAAAAATTAGATAGGAAATCTTAAGGTAAGCTAGATAGGAAATCCTAAAGTAAGCTAGACAGGAAATCCTAAAAGCTAGAATGAAGTTCCAATTGATATAATTAAAAGCTTTGAAATAAATAACCGTAGGTATTGTAACTTTAGTTAAGTGTTCTCTTATAGTAGTTTGCGGACTTAGATCATCTCATCATGATTTAGAAAACTAAAAATTTAACAAATTAACTCATAATCATGCTATATATTCTTATATTAGCATAAATGAGTGATGCAACACCTAAT
>JANZXP010000002.1:26765528-26776391 GCA_027576715.1 Erythroxylum flavicans
TCGGTTTAACCCTAAACAGAAACGACATCGTTTGGTATTAAACCAAACAATGTCATTTTCGATTTACTTAAAACGACTAAGCTGAAGATAACGACGGAGTAGCTAGGCCGTCAGAAAATCACCGATGGAATATATTACCGTCGGTAAACCCCAATACTGATTATTGAACCAAGCATTTATGTGTAAATTTATCGACGAAGCGATTATATCGTCAAAAATTCACCGACAAAAAATATATCCGTCGGTAAATTCCCGATGCTAGTTTATTGCGGCAAGTGCTCCCGCCTAATTTATTGACGGGTATGACTTTTTTGTCGTTATATTCCATCGAAAAATTTGCTGAGATATTTTCCCTACACTTTTACCGATAAAAATTTTGTTCGTTGCAAAATGAAATTTTTTATGACAGTGTTGCCGACAGATATTGATATTTCGTCTCTAATTAGCTACGGCATTTGTTCTGTCAGTAATTTTTTGTCAATAATTTATGATTTTTTTGTAGTGTATCTATGAGTGCATGTCACATATTATTAAGGCGTCCATAGGAGTTTGATTGGTGCATGAATAAAGATGGATATACTAGTAAGTACTCTTTTGTAATGGATGGTAGGACATGTACTTTGAAACCCCTTTCCCCTAAATAAGTTGTGGACACACAAATCAAACTGAGAGAAGAGAGAGAGAAAAGACAAAGTGAGACTTAAAAGTCAAGTGAAGGGAGAGAAGAAAAGGAAGCACTAGTTGAGCGAAAAAGTGAAAAGCCAAAAGCTAGTGAGAAAAAATTCCAACTTTTATGAGAGTGTGAGAGATGTAGATGGGGCTATTTCTGCTCATACGCCTTTTGTCGTTATGATTTATAAAGAAAACTGCTTTGTTATTAATGAACTACCCAGTGATTTACCTACTAAGGTTTGAAATATTTTGCAGAATTTGAGGACGAATCCTTCTGAGAAAGGGGGGAATGATATGAATCAAAAGGCTAGTGACGTGACATCTCAAGTTGGAGTCAATGGTTCAACTGTTCGAAATAAGAGTTTGAGGTCTTCAACTCAAATTCCACCATTAACTTTCAAAAGATATCCACTTGTGGGTATTGTTGGACCTATGATACGGGCTAAGACCAAAAGGATGCAAATGGCTTTGAATAATTTAATTAAAGAAGCCTATTCTCAAACCCAAGTCCAAGTTGCTTCAATTAAGCAGTCCAAGCAAGCCCACTTAATAAGTCTTGAAGAAGTTAGGCCAAGCCAACTTGACAAATAAGGCCTATGACTGAATTTGCTATTAGTAGGTTTCCTTCTTTGTAAGGGACAATTGACCAAATCCTACAAGGTCTCTTGTTTCCTAAAAGTTAGTTTCCTAGTAGGTTAAGTAATTTAAGATCAGTAGGTTTCCTTGACCAAATCGATCTTTTGTTTCCTAAAAGTTAGTTTACTATTAGATTTAATTATAAGTTTAAGGTAATTCATTTTCCTTAATTTTCGGTCAACTCTTCTTCTATATATAGAAAGGTCCGGCTATCACTAAGGGACACAGTTTTATGACATTGTTTTATGAGGTTTATCCATATTATTATTCTTGTTGAATAATTAGAATGTTGCATAATTTTCATCCTTTGTACGCAACTTATCTAATTGATTTTGTTTCATTAATTAGTAGCGTCTTTATTTGTTGTTCTTCTTTTAATTTTGTGTCGTTCAATTTATAATTTGTTTGAATTGGGTTATGCGTGTCTTTAAGGGTTGGATTACAAATCTCTTAAAACAAACTTTGTTCTCCTCTTCTTATTGCATCGTTCAATTCATAATTTGCTTGAATTGGGTTATATATGTTCTTAAAGGTTGGGTTACAAATCTCTTAAAACAAACTTTGTTCTCCTCTTCTTATTTGAATATTCTTCTTGGTTGAAGAACAAGTGATGAATAAAAAAAAGTCTCGGGTAACTTTTTATATTCCACAATTTCATGTCACTATGTTAAGGCCGTCTGCGTTGAAATTGTATGCGCAAGAAGACACGTGGTCTTTGATTTATTCTGCTCACGCGTGGATTAAATAGAGGTTGTATCAGTAATTCCAAGCTTACAAACACTGAAACACAAGCACCTACAAAAATCACTCCTGCTTGCGTGGTCGGCTGCTGGATTGGACTAGCCATGACCACCACTTACCTATTGACTAGAAAGAAGATTAGATAAAACAGAGTTGACTTGACATTTTAACGCTACAGTTTGTTTGTTTCATTATGGTACCAATGGTCGGTGCAATTATTCCTGCACAAGGAGACAAGTTCATACTGAGATTCGTATGTCTTTATGTGCAAAACACGCCATCCAGATAATCATAATGACGTTTTAGATCGGTTTCACGGCTTTTAATTGGTTAATTTACCTTGTTCAAAATCCCTATTCAAATATAGCAAACCGAAATTTTTAAGAGAATTCCATATGTGTTGCTGTCTTCAACATGTTAATCAGATATTTCATTATCAGCACGTTCAATCGACATTTGGTAGCTTATAGACTGATAGTCCATGGTTTGATCAACACACGCTAGGGATGCTATTAGTCAAGCACCAAGACATATGTAGGTGATTCTTTCTACGGTGATTGTTCTGTCCACGCACGATGACACTTTCATTGCTTTCACATCATATATGATTATTGAAGTTTTCTCTTTGTTAATTCCAAGTTACGTAATTACTGTTGAAGGGTTAAGTTAATCATACATGTAAGAACACGGTTACTTTTGGAAATTTAACCTTCATTTCCTTGTAATTACTGGTGAAGGGTTAATAATATATTTAACAACACGGTTACTTTTGGAAATTTAAACTTCTTTTCCTTGGCTTATTTGTTTTGTGACTTTTGGCCCCCTCATCTTGAAGTATCGAACAAGCTAGAAAATGGGCAAGCATTTCTTGACGAACACCGCCTCTAATTTGCTTTTCTCGATTGCTGTTCTCATGCCCTGTAATTTCCAAGTCGACAAATTTTGAATCTAATTTCAGGGAATGATTAATTCTTCAGCGGCTCGGAAGTTATATGGAAAAGAGATGAATTTAATGACTTGTCAGGCAGAAATTAAATTGATGGATGGGGGCCATTTTGTTATATACCATATATATTTCATCTGAGTGATGGGAAATGAAGGGAAAGAAAAGCCATCTTTTAAGGGTCGTACGTCTCCAAATGACCTCTTTTGGATGGGAAGACCAAGACTTTCTTGGACAACCTACGATAAAAGTCAGATGGTGCCTTTAGCAACCCCACAAACATTGTACAGTAGTAAACTAAAGTTATGGCCAACATTCATTCACCGGCAAAATAATAAAGATTTTGTTTTTTTTAATATATATTTCTACTTTCATGTCACTTCTTTTAACGAGATAATGTCTCTATCAATATAATTAATTTCATTATTCCCATGACAATTGAAACTTAGTCAACCCATCTATGCTAGCATTTTTATTAAAAAAAATATGTGATAATTTTTTAATTATTTAATTTTTGAATTGATCTGTGATATTGTAATGAAACATGCTAATTTTTGTTTTTATAATTACTAGAGTAACCACAACAGTTTCTATTTTATGATTAATTTATTGATGTGAGTATTTTCTTTTATCAAATTAGATTGCATTTAAAGTGTTTTAGATTACAAAAGGTATTAACAAATAACAAAACTTATCTCAAGTACAAACATGTTTACTATCACTGTTTCAGTTGTCGCATAAATCGTCACGTCACGATCAAGATGAATATCTATAGTCTTTCAGCAATAAGATAAAAATGCATTTTAAGCAGTGTATTGAAAAATAGTACAAGCAGAGTTCATGTTCACTATTACAGTATTAGTCTAATTTATTATATAAATAATAATTTAGATATGAATTTAAATTTGAATAAGCTAACTGGTAAAAAAGGGCTATCCTGATTGTAATTATTTGTTACCATGTGGAATGAGTGTTAGTGACGTAAGAAGGTCCCAAGCAGGTGATGCAAACGGTTCTTCATATCCAAGGCATTTTACAGAACTGACAGAGCGCATTCCATAGTTTGACTACATTTAATTGGTTGAAAGCCCCCCTAACCGTTTGGTGGGTATTTCGGGTTTTGGGCCTTTTTCTTTTTTGGAAAACAAAAAAAAAGATAATATTTTCCTCACGACTCTCTTTTAACCGGATCCATTTCCATTCCACATGAGCGTTAACATAATTATGATACTAACCAAGTGCGAATAGCAATCATCAACTACGGACGTTCAAGTATCTAAATCGCAACTTAATTGTGTGACCATCCAATTGCATAACCATGAATGATTTTTTTTTTTTTTGGAAACGTATATGTCATCAATGACGGAATGCACCTATTTCTATCTATATATACATATAATATTCATCATTCATTCTCATTCCTCTTCTTTGACTATATATATACCTTACCATGCATTGATCTACCAACAATTTCCCATCACCTCTTCCAAATTTAGTCTACTCTCTTTGCAAGTTTAAAATTTACTAAAAGAAACACGTTTAATTGTACCACCATGATACTGAGGTCGGAAAATTACGTAATCAAATTCAACTGTGCCTTAGATATGCCTTGGTGTAAAAGTAAAACGACTTCTATTTATTATATTCACATGGAATTGTCTCTTTATTTTTTGAATGTTCAGATCCCCATTTTATTATTATATAAAAAAATATATCTTTTACGTTTTTTGTTTTCTTTACATGGATTTTCAACATTAAGGTTATATACACATATATAGCTAGGTTTGCTTTAGTGGACGGAACCAGATGAAACGAAAAAGAAGAGCACTTTGAAACATAGAACAAAGTTGTGCCAGTTATCTACCTTTCCTACGACAATGTCTGTCCAATCACAAAAGAAGTTTCAAGTGGTATAGTGAAAGTGATTGAACAAGACTTCTAATTAAGAATTGACCATTTCAGACCAGCGAGGGTTAATATTCTGATTGTCCATTTAATAAGAACCTTATTTAAGCCTCAAATCCAAATTGATCAGAGTCCCGAAAGCCTTCCAACGTAAAAAAAGAGCTGTAAATTTTCATTATCTACAAATGAAAATATAACACAAGGAAATAATTATATATATAAAAAAACAGAAAACCAGCTGAGCTACACTCTACCTACTGTCCAATAGCTGCAAGCTGGTTTCCCAAAACCTGATTTCAAGGTCTGAAAAAACCGAACAAAAAACCAAAAGGGGTTGTTAGGGTTTTAATTGTCCAGGAGATTCCGGGGACTGTCATCCAAAGCAATCCCTCAGGTAAAATCTTCTGAACAAGTAAATTTTCACACTCCAAAAACTTACTAATAACTCCGTTTAAAAGCCACCCTATCTCTTTAAACCTAAACCTGAATCTCCAAGTCCTTTGAGTCTATAAAAGTGCCGTGAAAACCGTACGGCACCCTTGAAGGCAACTTCACCGAAGCCTCTAACTGTAAATTCTTGGCGTTCACTATATGAAGCTCTGATTTCCATGTCTTTTCATCGTGAACAAAAGTAAGAATGTAGCCATCATCTTCAGCCTCACTATTAGGACCCTTTGGCAAGAAGAACGGCTCACCACCATATCTTTTCTCACCATATGTATAATTCTTCACTTCTCCGGTGGAAAGATCGACCTTAGCAAAGCCTGATACTTTAGGCCATGGCTCAGCAATGGCTAAATAAGCATATTGAGTCTTTCTTCCCAGTCGGTTCCGGTTCACCATTCCGGCCTCTAAGTTCATTTGTCCTGATTCTTCGATTATGGGGCGGCGCGTGGACTTGCCTGTCTTTAAATTGAGTCTAATTTCTGATAACACACTCTTTAAACTCTCTTCACATTCGTTGAAAATTGAATCCGGAGGAGTCATGCAGGATCCAATTACGACGACCTCGTCGGATTCCGGTTCTTCCCATGCATTCCATAAGTGGAAACAGAAAGTTTCCGGTGATTCAATCCAGATAATATCATTGGCATCGCGAGCATTCTTTGCAAGAATTCCAAACCGAGACTTCTTATTCTTGTCGTAAATAACAGGAGATCCTCCTCTTATCATTTCTTGAAGTTTAAACACCACTTGTTGATCTGGGATGACCACAAAATTTTCAGTGATAGCGAAATCATGCATCATGGTTGGCACCGGAAGCTGAATATCGACATCCGGCAATTTTTCTCCGTTGGGACGGAATCGAAAGTACTTAAGGTATGGTTGTTGTACAACATCGTAGCTAAGAGCAAAGAGCTCTTTAGAAACGGGATCAATCTTGGGGTGAGCAATCATTGTGTGCTTGAGTTGACCACTGAAATTGTATCTACCAACTGTTTCGAGATCGCCACTTGGAGTGATGCGTACTTGATAAGGAAGATCGTCTTCCGACATAGCGAGAAGTCTCTCATTGAAGTAAACTAAGCCGGCGTTTGCCACTCCAGTGCCTTGTTTGTGATCAAGAAGGCCACACAAACCTCTAGCATAGAAAAGGAGTAATCTTGCTATACCAGAGTGACCATGGAGCTCGCCAATTGCTTTAGGAAACACTGGTTTGCCCAACACTTTCTCTTGCTTAAGTCTTTCGGTTTGGGTGAAACGGCAGGCGTAGCTAGCGTTGCCGTTTTCGATCGTGACGGCGTGGACCATCCCATCACCGTCAAAGAAGTGATGCCCAGCGACAGGCTCGAAAAGTGGGTTCGCTCCGTTTCGGAGATAAACCCCATTTATACATTCAGGGATCGTTCCGATGACTGGAAGTGCATGTCGGACGGGCTGTTCCGGCACTGGAGCAAAGTTTCCGGCTATTTGGACACGAGGGTCAGCTGTTTTGGGAAGAGGGTGTTGACGCTCGCGTGAGACCAACACGCCTTCTGCAATATCTAAAGCCACTGCTGCTGCTCTTTGAAAGAGATTCCACTGCTGTTGTTGCTGCTGTTGATGTCGGAGGTTTCTGGTTTTCACAGTTACTGCCGAATTGTCTTCTCTGGTAATTGCTGGGGTTGGGTAGGGCTGTTTGGGGAAATGGAGGACTGAGGGAGAGTGAAGAGCGCAGTGAATGCTAGTGCTTTTACTGTTGGGCTTGTTCTTCATCAAACTGAAAGAGCCCACTTCGAGGGGTGAAAAGGAGGAGGAGGAAGAAGGGAGATGGTGAGGGATTTGGGTTATGGCCCAACAACTTGAGTTGGGAACTCTAGTAGAGGCAGACATGGCTGTGGGGTTCTCTCAAAGAAAAGGATTTTGGTGATGATTTAGTGGTCTTTTGAGAGAGGAAAAGAGAAAGAGAGGGAGAGGGAGAGAGGGAGAGTAGAAGATGGAGTTTGGAGAGAAAGGGAGAGAAATGAAGAGGTATAAATAGAAATGGGAAGAGGGGTATGGTTGTAATGAATGGAGATCCACCTCAAACAACTAAGGGAAGACCACGTGGTGGATTCGCCAAAAGGCACTTGGAGGTTGACATTTTACGAAATACAATCAATAAGCTTCAAAAAATACACTAGGAAATAGTTGGAAACTGGAATTGATAAGTAGAATAGGTATTGATGTTATCCGTGGGAGACCTTGGAATTGTTCACGACTTGGTTTTCGGGGGTGACAGAAAATTAGGGACCAATAAGAGTGAGCATTAAGAGTCAGAGACACACTTATCAGCATATAAAACTAACCGGCAAACAGGAACTCACCCCCCAAAAAAAATAAATAAAAGAAAAATCCCAGAGTAAGTGAATGATCCACCACTATCGAAAAGGCATTTTTAACTAACTCCGCGTTCTTGCATCTTTCCTCAAACTCAAACCTCAATTCCTTTTGGTCCTGAGAACCAACCCACGTGGCCGCTGTCCACGAAATTTTGGTCACATCATATTGCCCCACACGTTCAATCGCTCTATCTCTCTGTAGACACGGACACCCTCACAACATATGTGCAAAAGCTAACCTTGTTGACATGGGACTATAAGGAGTGGCGTCTTCTCTATCAACATATCTGACCGCATTTTCCTAATCCTGGACCCCTACCTATTAGTCTGCTTTATTTTCTATTTCCCTTCTTCACCGTTCATAACATTGGCCCCTTATTCACATCTCTAACACTATAACCTTCTTGATTGATCAAACACTTTTAACATATAACGTGTATTATCTTTTTACCAACAAATTGATTTAGTAGATAGTTTCTACATTTTTATTGCTTTTGGTAATGAGCTTATCCATTTCATGCAACATCTAAACTTACGACTCCCACTTTAAATGAATGTTATTGCGATCCATGATTATATCTATAACTTGTAGTTGAAAAGTAACTCGTGTTCATCATTATTTGCATGTAAATTTAAGATGCGGTGGATAAAATTGCTTTTAATTCCTTTAGCATGCATGTTTGGATGAAATATCATCTAATGAAATATTCATGTTACATTAACAGATATTCCCCGTCATTTCTTGGTGTCACGTAACGATACGGCATCTGGTTTGGAGGTCCCCCATTTGTTTCCATCTAGGCGAAAAATAGCATTCAATTACATATTTGTAGGCTTTAGGACCAGAGATCCAATCACTTCATCGATTCCCTTAACAGAAGGACTGCTGATAGTACACACCTGTCTTTGGAATTTCGTGATCTATTCCCTTATAGTACATGGTTGCGGTCCTGGACACAACACAGCCTTTTTGAGGAGGGCCATTGGATAAAAAAGAATGAAAAGTGATGTGCCAATCAAATCTAGTTTCTTCAAGTTTCCTCTGCTAGCCACCCTCAGTGTAGTGAAGTTTAGAGTGGGGATGTGTATGTTTTGGCCACTTATTTAATGTTTTGATAATGTGATCAATATTAGCCTAGCCTAGCCAAACTTCACCAACATATTAATTTTCCCTTAAATTTAATTTCTTTTTAGTTTATATCAATGTTCTGTCCTTCAAATCGCGATTTATTCATTGGACTGTAGTTGACAGCCGCTTGGAAGCTTGTTATTTTATATGCTCTTTTTGTAAATATCTTATATACTCCTCAATTGGGAAGCAAGTGAAAGTTAGGTGCCCTAATTTTAAACAGCGTTTGCACATCTGTTCATATTGTCATTTCTTGAAAGCAAATCTCTTACTCGGAGATTTTATTTCTTTTAAACCAAAAATAAAATAAAATAAAGCTAACTGCCTCTCCCTCTCTATCTTAGTTATAATGATAAGAGAGAGTTGAAACATCCAATCAAAACTCACTCTCCTCTCACGTTTAATATTCTAATGATTAGATTAGTACATGGAACAATGTATGTCTAATGTCATGGATGACTCCAAAACAATGGCAAGTGCTAATTTTATCTTTAAAAATTTGTAATTCCCCACACATAGATATAAAATGGTTAGGCCAAGATGCTCTTTTTGTTGAAAACCATTGGATCAATCTTGAAACAAATTGGTAAGTCCCGATAGATCCACATGTCCGCGTACTATAACACTTCAAAACCTAGTGTGGTTTCGGTGACAATGTAATTGTGGACACCCAACTTTCGGAGCTAGTGCACATCTTCTTTACCTATTGTACTTCTTTAGGAATTTACAACCGATAACATAAATCTCCTTTCCAACTTAGTTACCTTAAAAAATATAAAAAAGAAAACAGGAGCGTTACATGCTAATTATCCTTAAATTATTACATGGGATAGTTTTCCCTAGCTAGGTTAACATATTACGTAATAGGTAAATAGTTGAATGACATTATAAAATGCTTTAGTGACACGAACTTAAGAATCAAGGGACATGTTTTCATACCCACAACTCGCTACACATGCTAGAGTTGAGTAGGAAGTTAGCATGAAAAAAATGGGGGACCATATATATCAAAGGAGCAGACAGACACACAGAGCCCCAGATTTCCCGTGGCGTCTCTGTACCATGTGGGAAACAAATCAATTGGCTTAGGAACGTATTGAGCTGCACATGCACGGATATAATTTTATGCATCATCGACTGTAAGAGTATATACGGTTGTAGAAAAATAGTTATGCATTCATTTATGTGTAGTAGACCACCAAAAAGGGAAACGAGGAATCCGAATGCTAAATGATTTAAATCATATAAAAAATATATAGCGCATATTTGTCTGAAAGCAGAAGTGGATTACGGTTATCAGTCGGCCACGCAGTTCAATAGTAATGGACAGCCCTTTTTATTGCTGATATGCAAAAAACATAAATGGCATCTCATAAGCAATTATACACATATATATGATATTCATGGCAACAAAGGACCACATTGTTAACGAGCTTTACTGTTCTTAACATTTTCTTGTGCTACCTTCTTTCATGTTAATCGCATGCATTAATTACCTTCATTTTGAAAATTTCACATTCCGATTGTTGTTTGCTACTGTATTCATATCCTGCTCCTTAGTCCTTACAATATATGTATAACATAGAAACAAACATCATAGAAAAGAATCGGATATATATATATATATACAGGGACGGAGATATATGGGGCCCAGTGGTGCACTGGGCCCCCCAAGATTTAAAAAAAAATTAAATAATTTTTATTTTTAATTAATTAATTAATAATATATATATATATATATATATATATAGTAACATATTGTTTGTTACTTTAAAACCCTAACAAACAAGTCGGCAACTGCAGCACATTGGTATTTTCTGCTTCAACTCTCAAAATTTTCTTCGCGTACGTTTCACTCTTTATCTTCTAAGAATTTTGTTTCCTATTCAGTATTCACAATATTTGCTTCACTAGTTGATTTTGAAATTCCTATACACTGACAATGACAGATGTTGAATAAATATTTGCTTCACTAGTTGATTTTGAAATTCCTATACACTGACAATGACAGATGTTGAATAAATATTTGCTTCACT
>JANZXP010000002.1:26776491-26804219 GCA_027576715.1 Erythroxylum flavicans
ACCATCCATCTGGGGATGATATGCCGTGCTATGCTGTAAAGTGGTACCACTGAGACGAAATAATTCCTCCCAAAAGTGACTGAGAAAAATGGAGTCGCGGTCGGACAATAGAGTCGAATGGAAACCATGATGACGTACCACAATATCCACAAATAACTGAGCCACGAGTGGTGCATCGAAGGAAGTGGGCAACGGCCCAAAATGAGCATACTTGGTCAGCCGATCAACCACCACCAAGATAGCTGTGTAACCACGAGAAGGAGGTAAACTCGTGATGAAATACATCGACGCCTGATCCCAGACCTGGGAAGGAATAGGTAAAGGCTGGAGTAGACCTAGTGGGGGTTGAGTCGAGTACTTAGTAGTCTGGCACACAAAACAAGCCTGAACAAAACGACGAACATCCCTGCATATGCGGGGCCAGTAAAAAGACTGGGCTAAGCACTGGAAAGTGCGTAGAATACCAGGTACCTGCCATAGGAGAAGAATGACATTCCTCCAACAATACTGACTTCAGAACGGAGTCGCAGCCCAAGCATAATCGATGGTTATAATACACCAACCCATCATGAATAGAAAACGGAGGCAACAAGGCATTACAGTCGGCGGCTTCATGATAAGTGACCAAATCTGATAGCGAAGAGTTCTCCCGGTGCAAAGTTTCCAGAAAAATAGGTGGTGGTTGGCAAAATAAAGGAAACAAATGCGACAAAGTACCAGATTCCTCCACACGAGATAAGGCATCCGCAACCTGATTCGAAGCACCAAGCTTGTTCTCAATACGGAATTTGAAACCCATGAGCTTGCGAACGTAAAATTGTTGATCTGGGGTCTGTATAACCTGATGAAGTAGCTCCCTGAGATTGCGCTGGTCGGAACGAATGATAAACTCCTGCCCCAGTAAATACTGTCGCCACTTTTGAACAGCCTCTACTATAGCATAGAGCTCCTTATGATAAGTAGAGGCTAGTAACCGTTTGGGACCGAGTTTCTTGCTGAAGAAGGCGATAGGGTGACCTTCCTGTAACAACACTGCCCTAATACCTGTCCCAGACGCATCAGATTCCACCACAAATGTCTTCGAAAAATCTGCAAGACGAAGGACCGGAGCAGAAGTCATTGCCTGCTTCAAGGCAAGAAATGCCGATTCAGCCTCAGGAGACCAAGAAAAAGCATCACGGCGCAAAAGGTCAGTCAACGGAGCCGCGATTTGAGCATAATGACGCACAAACCTGCAGTAATACCCCGTAAGACCTAAAAAACCACGCAACTGTCGAAGGGAAGTGGGGCGCGGCCAATCAACCATTGCTGCAATCTTCGTCGGGTCTGCAAGTAGAGTGCCGACTTTTATAATGTGTCCCAAGTAATCAACCTGTTCCTGACAAAAAGAACATTTTGAGGCCTTAACATAAAAACGGTGTGAAGCCAACAAACCAAGAACCTCAGTAAGATGCTCGACGTGAAGGGATAAGGATGCGCTGTACACCAAAATGTCATCGAAAAAGACAATGACAAACTTCCTCAGAAGAGGAGCGAACAAATGGTTCATGCAGGCCTGAAATGTTGACGGTGCATTAGTAAGGCCAAAAGGCATCACCAAAAATTCATAGTGCCCCTCGTGTATGCGAAAAGTCGTCTTAAAAATATCCTCCTGGCGCATACGGATTTGATGGTAACCTGAGCGCAAATCCAACTTGGTAAAGTAGCGAGCATCAACTAGTTCATCGAAAAGCTCATCAGCTGTCGGGATAGGAAACCTATCGGGCACAGTGACGGCATTCAGAGCCCTATAATCCACACAAAGGTGAAAAGAACCATCCTTCTTCTTAACAAGTAACACTGGGGAAGAGAAAGCACTACGGCTGACCTGAATAATCCCCTGGTCTAACATATTCCAAATTTGCTTCTCAATTTCAGTCTTCTGGAAGTGGGGATACCGATATGGTCGTACATTAATGGGCTTGGCACCCGGAAGCAAAGTAATACCATGATCAAAGAACCGGCTGGGAGGTAAGCCTGTCGGGGCAGAAAATACATGCGCAAATTTGTGTAGAATGGCAAGCACTCCGGTCGGTAGGGAAATCGGGAGAGGCCGGAGAAACCGTCACCAACTCTGAAGTCAATAAGAGAAGCTCATAGCAACCCAATAAACCCAACGAGGAATGCAGACCTTGTAGTTGATTAAACGAAATCGTGCGAGGGGGAAGAGAATCGCCCCTTAAAACGATACGTTGACCATCCCAATTAAACTCCGTAACCAAACTAGCGTAGTCATGAGATACAGTACCCAATAATTGCAGCCACTGAATGCCAAGAACCACGTCAGTGCCATGAATCAGTAACACAAATAGATCAATCGCAAAGGAGTAGCCTTGCAAAACCAAAGGAACCGCCGGACAATGGTGTGTGCAAAGGAGGGATTCGCCATTTCCTACAACCCGAAAGGGTGTAATAGGTGCCAAAGACAATTGCAGTTTCTCAGCCATAGTAGGGTGAATAAAGTTGTAAGAACTGCCACTATCGATAAGAACCTGAACCACAGTATCTTTCACAGTACCGACAAGGCGTAAGGAACGAGGATTTGATGATGTAGCCAAACTATGCAAGGAGGATATATCACCAGTGACTAATTCATCATGTAATGCATCAGTAGTATCTATCCCATCATCAGATTCATCAACCAGTAAACATAAGAATTTGGGGTTACATTTATGAGTTCGGGACCAAGTTTCATCACAATTATAACACAGCCCCTTAGAGATTCGATCAGCTTTCTCAGCTTGTGTTAATTTACGAATGGGAATGGACTTGTCAATACCGGAAGGAGCAGAACCGGGTGGCATTTACGAATGGACTTGTTAATTTACGAATGGGAATGGACTTAATCCTAAAGACTCATTTTCTGCATTTGACATGGACAAATTGATTGAACTTGCCAAATTCTATCCATCAGAGTTTTCTCCTATTGCTTTAATTGAACTTGAATATGAACTTGAGAATTTTATCATTGATGTATCTATGGATAAGAATTTCTCTGAATTGAGCGGAATTGGAGACCTTGCTAAGAGAATGGTGGCTACAAGAAGGCATCATGTATTTCCTTTGGTTTATTTGTTAATCAAATTATCATTACTTTTACCAGTATAGCCACAGTGAAAGAGCTTTCTCAGCAATGAAAATTATCAAGAGTTCACTTCGTAATAAAATGGGAGATGACCTATTGAATGATTGTTTAGTGTGTTACATTGAAAGAGATGTATTTGCAAATATTGACAATGATCTTGTTATGAAAAGATTTCAATTTATGAAAAGTAGGCGGGGATCATTATAATTTTAATTATTTTATATTCTTAATAAAACTTTATTTTTTATTTAGTTTTGATATAAAAATTTTCGAAAAATTTATATTTTATTTGAGTCCTCCTATCTTAAATTTCTGGCTCCGTCACTGTATATATATATCCAATTCTTTTCTATGATGTTTGTTTCTATGTAGAAGTCTCTGATTTTGGTTTTCATGTGGCATTTGAGTAAATGAAATAAAGTTATATATATATATATATATATAATAAAAATAAAATTGCGATTCTTTTCTATGATGTTTGTTTCTATGTAGAAGTCTCTGATTTGGGTTGAGTTCATGTGGCATTTGAGTAAATGAAATAAAGTTGATTGAGCATCTTGTCACATTACATTAAGATATTTTTGTATTAAACTAAGACGTACAACTAATTATGCACGTACTACATCGATCTTAACCAATAAAATCAAGACATTATTTAATATATTAATGTGGTGAAAAAGATCCATTCAAAGCTTTAACCCATACGTTTCATTAATTCATGACAAACGTTAAAATTGCTTTAACATTTATGTTTCACTTGCTTGCATCTTTTCAATTTATGAAAATTTGCTTTAGGTTGTAACATTCCATACTGACACACACGCATATATCAATTATTTGGTAGAAGCGAGGTTAATTGCAGCTTTCTTTGCTAGCGCCATTACTCCTCATGAAAGATTAACCTTATTCCTTCTTGGTTTATATATGTATCTAAAAAGGGGAAAAACTTATAACCAGAGTTCTTTGTATTAAATACAACACCAACCAGAATTCTTTGTATTAAATACAACACCAACTAGATATAGCTAGCTATCTAATTCTGCGACCATAGTATACAAGTTAAAGCATCTATCATATGCACCACATAGTCTCCCCACCTTCATAATACATCTTAGGAATAGACAACTCCTTCACTACTATTGAGCTTGAAGTACTATGATGTCCTCCTATGCAACTTGCTGGAAGTTGTCGAGCTAGCCATGGCCACAGTCTGATGAATATGTCATTCCAAAGAGACATTCAGAAAATTAGCGGTTTAGGACAAATCCTAAGGACTAGTGGGTATGTCTCACCATCTGTTAGCCACAATGAAACAGATTGTTTTCGAGTGGCATTCATAACCAGCTTTGAACAACTTGCAGACGATGGAAATTTGTTGAAAAGTGACACTTCATTGGTCCACAGCTCATAAGATTGGCTGACAACTTCAAAAGTCCAACAAGAGGCCTCATGATAAGGGTAAAATGTGCTAAAAACTTAAAGTTGATAGTCGATTTAAAGTCTCTTCCTCCTAATCATATATATATACAACTCGAGGGTTTATCATATATATATATATATATATATATATATATATATATAACGCCTGCATTTTGATTTGAACATTATTTAACTGTCAAATAAAGGATGAAACCATTCCATATCCTTACAGTATATATCATTTAACGGATGTATAAACTATTACGTTTGTGATACTGCTTACCGTGAACAACTAAATGGATGTGATTAAGTACCGGACCAGAAGGGTTACATGATTAGCACTCAAAGATTCAGTAATACATTCAACATGTTGTCACCAATTATATAACCAGCAACTATTTCCTATTCCTGGATCGGATCATAATCGGAAAATTTGAATAGCTTCTTTGGGGATTCCGGGGACGCTAAATTAATGTATATATTGGAGTAATTTAATTTGGTTTGCACATGATTAAACATTCAATTAATCAATATATTAAAACTAAAATGATAATGTAAATTGTCGGTATAATTGGATGGCACATGAATTGCACGATATGGCAAAGAGAATATTGGCTTTAGATTTAAATTTCACAGTGGACCTAATTCGGCGCAATCATTAGTATAACATTGAGCTGATGAAGCTAACATTTATCTTGGGATATAGTAGGGTCAAGAAAATAAACTTCTAAATCTATTAAATCCATCATTAATAGAAAAGAATGGTATACTATCTTAATTACTTATGGCTAGGGTATTGCAGTGTAGTTTCGACGGTCTAGAACTCATAATTACAGCATTTCCCTTTGCTGAAACTTCTCCTAAAATTTACGATATAAGTTTACGTCCAGAAGTGGGAGTTGACTATGGTAGAAGTTTTGTTAACCCCAAAGTCCCTCAAACAAGATGAAGAGAGAAACATAGAAAATGCCATTTCAATAATATAATTAATAAAATATAAAATAAGTTTGACAATAAAGATCTTTTAGTGGCTAAATAACTGCCATAACAAGTCAAAAATTTGGGCAGCCTGCGAGGGTGGAAAAATCAGTTGTTTGGTAGTAGTAGGGTACGGATACCTTCAGAACTCCATTTCATGGGTAAAGTGGGAATTATTAGTCAATGATCATTGACAATTCCAAATAAATTAGGTATTTAGCTAGCGACCATTGTCAGACTACCAATTTATTAGTTAATCCTCGAGTAATATTAACTCTGGTATTGGATGAATAGCAGTATATCATGCATGAAAGAAATGAAGAGGTTTATATAGTAGTAATTCTCTCATCAACGTCAGAAACTTGTAAAAGTGGCATTTTCAGAAAGATGAGAACCACATCTGGTTTTGTATCTATGTATGGTTCAGTCTCTGAAACAACAAAAAGCAAATACACTAGGTGCTATTGTCCGTGAACTCCTTTTAAAATTAATACAGTTTCTCTAATTAAAACGTATACAGTGAAAGTGAAAAAGGGTAGGGAAGCTTCATTTTTTATTTTTACAACTGTTTATTTAAACTATTTTGTTAAAGTAATAATCGGTGTAGATGAAATGCAGATAGGGCATGTCTATGTGTGTGGCAAATGCGAAATAAAGATCTTTCCATTCTCTCACGTGTACACATGGGTATACATGTGTGCTCCGCACATGTGATGCTCCCGTAATCATCTCCAAGCATATTCCCCGATATCTAGCTTCTAGGTAGGGATAGAGAGACATAGAGACAAGTGTACCTAATTACTCTAGCATTAGCTTTACTGAGGCACTAAGAAGTGTCAACCTTTTTGGTAGATATTGTTTCCTAAGCAGAAGACTTTGCTTTTTTCCCCTAGGTACCTAGACTTCATTCAATTATTTTCCATAAAACCTTCGGATTATGATTGCAACAATTACAACATCAGTACTGACAAAAACATAGTCAGTCATTCAAAGCCTTCCCGTGAGTAAGAAAAGACCTTAAAAGTGACCTATGTCTAGTTAGAGATGAGGTTATCTGACTCAAGTGAAATTTGTTTTCCGAGCGTGCATAATAAGCCTATAAGTTTAAGGGACAGGGGAAAAGAGCAATGAGGCACTTCGCATGTGTCTAATTGGTGTCCTAATAATTGTAGATTCACAATCAACTTGGACCAAGAAATTGAGGATATTAAGAACGAAATAACAACAAACCTGGTATATAATTTTAGATAGGTAGGATCAAGCAGATCCAAATTTTGGTATGTGGGCTATGGATAATTTACCTTGTCTTCTCCCAACCTATATAAATTTGTTCTTTATTTCGAAAGCTCCCAACACAGCAGTGAATAATGTAAAGGGAAATGGGATGCAAATCCTGTGGTCCTCGATCGGCCTCTTCCTTTCATCAATAAATATTTACAAATTATACGATGTGATAGCCCAATTGTGTTCATATAATAATTAGAGATTCCATAACTAACCTGAGGAGTCAGAAACAAACTACCAACTGCCAATATACCTACCTAACTTTACTTAGCACCTTAAGTTGGGTTTCTAATTGTTGCAAAAAGCAATGATGCCTTCTTTTTATTTATCCCTTTCATACTAATTAAAATGCTTTATCTTTCCGCTCTCTCTTCAATCATACTAAGGTTATTTTGGTTTTCACATTATCCCATGTGCATGCACTCGTACACCCAAGAAAGTTCAAAAGTCTTCTAGAAATCATAATTCATGAATCCATATATAATTAGGCACAAATGTCCTTTGGTAGGAGAAGTCGAAAAGAAACTATTGCTAATTAGACTAAATAGTCAAAAGTTGACAAGACAAAAGTAGGCTCCTCAATCCTGATCAAAGATGTCGTGCTTTCGTGTTTATGATAGAGAGAGATGTGAGACGGGATTGTGTTTGGTAGCACATGGTGTGCACAGATTATGGGGAGAATGCGAGGTGTGGTTGGATAATGGAACACCCAATTAAGAAGGGCATCTTTTCATTTAAGAGATTGTAAGAGATTCAAGAGATAGAAAGTGTATGTTATCATTTATTAGACTACGACGCCAAAAATCTCTCTTAGGATTGGTTTGATTAGATGTTAATTAATTGAACAGAACGGAATAAAATTGAACAGAACGGAACGATTTATAATGTAATAAAATGTAATATAGTAAAAAGTTATTTGGGAGGGATGGAAGGATTCGTAATGTAATGTAGTGAAACATTGTTTGAAAGATGGATATAATAGAATGTAATGTATAATAAATGACTATTATACCCCTGATATTAAAATGGTTGTTACAGGAGATTTAATGCTATGATTTTAAAACAAAAATTATGTTCAATTAAAAAGTCACGGTTCAAGTCACAACTGTGACAAATAATTTTTTAATATATTTTCTATTTTAAAATAATAAAAGTTTTATTATTTTATTATTAATTATATACAATTTATTATTAATTATTTGGAAAAATTATTAATAAAGTTTATTTTATTAAATTTTATTTTATCCTATTATATGTGATTTATATTTAACAATAATTTATTTATGTTTTTATTTACATAGAAATATATACAACAATTAAAGAATAATTTTTTATATTTTCCTATTTTAAAATAATAAAAGTTTTATTATTAATTATATAAAATTTATTATTAATTATATAAAAATATTATTATAAATTATTCAATAAATTTTATTTTATTCTATTATATGTGATTTATATTTAAAAATAATTTATTTATATTTCTATTTATATAGAAATATATACAAACAATTAAAGAATAATGTTTTATATATTTTCTATTTTCATTAATAAAATTTTATAAATTGTATATAATTAATAATAAAATAATAAAATTTTAATAAATTTCATTATTTTATTATTAATTATATACAATTTATTATTAATAATATAAAAAAATTATTATTAAGGTAAGGAAAAATAATATAAAATATTATTAATTATATACAATTTTTGTAGACCGTAATAAATGAGTTTGAGAAAAGGGGGTTAGGATTAGAATAAATAATTCGTATTAAGGAAAATTATTGAGGGTATATTAAGTAGTATATATTTATTAGTTTACATTCCATTTTAAACCTCCTGAATCGGATGTTTATTATTTTCACTGTTTATGATGGAATGAAATGTAACATGAAACTCTCTACTTCCATCTCATTCCGTTTCATTCCATTATGAAACCCTCAATCAAATGACGGAAGTTTATTACGTTCCATCTCGTTCCATTATTAACCCCTCAACTAAACAGGACCTTAGGCATCTCCAACCAATTCCTCCAAAATAGAGTAGAGTTTTCTCTATTTTAGAGATGCTATAGTACTTTGTTACTCCAATCAACAACTCTATTTTTTACACTAAAGAGGAATATTCTCAACATATTCTTTTTTACTTTTCATTAACGATTATTAAAATTACTTTATAAAATTAACTCAACTTTACTTTTTCACTTATATTTTTATTCACAATATTATTGTTGTTATATTTTATGTTAATAAATAATAAATAATAAAAATATTTGTTAAACTATAATTTGTTATTTAAAATATTTATTCATAAGTAAATAATTATAAAGTTATAAAGATATAATGAAAATATTTATTAACATGAGACTAAACCTTAAAATTATTATAAAGTTATAAGTACCTAAATAAACATATAATGAAAAAATTAGAATATTATTTAAATAACAAAATAAAAAATTAAAGAATTAAAAAAGAATGAATGAATGAAAAAGGAAAAAAGAAAAGATTGATTGAGAAAAAAAGAAAAAACTACAGTGTCACTTCAAAAATAGAACAGAAAATGTCAATAAATTAGAGTTAAATTTTTCTCCATTTTGATGTTTTTTTCTCCATTTTGGAGATGCCGTGGAGATGGCCTAATTGGTTCTTTATATGCAAATTGTGTCCCACTGAATCACGCATGTTAGTCACGGGTTTTGCACGCTATCACTTTAAGTGTAAAACTACTCTTCCTCTGTCTATCTACCGTTTCCTATTAAGATGCACAAAAATTCTTTCTGATTTGTATAAACTTCCACCATCTGTTTCTTTTCCTTAGTTTCTCTGCTAAGAGAGGATTAGAAAAAAACTTATGTCCTGATACATGAATCAGACCTTTTGAACTCTTCTTGGACTGGTAATGTCTTTTTATATAAAGTAAACGTATGATCAAAGGGTAGGTCAGTAGTGATAAGATAAAACATAGTCATTGTAGGTCCTACTTACTTCCAAGTTCAAAACTTGCAATTCTTTTTTTTTTTTTGGTTCTTTTTTGGCTTGCAAGATGCTGAAGTGTTGGTAGCGTTTCTGTGTGAAATAGTACCGCCAATCAAGAAATAGGCAAACAAGTCTTGAGGATGGTCGTGCAAGTAAGATCTTAGTTAATGGATATTTAAGGAAAACTGGCAAGCATGCATTGAACTCCCGTTGTGTTCTGAAATTAGCATTTTAAAAGTACCCAGTAGGAATAAGATATGACTTTGTTTTGCAGTCTGATGTGCCTTTATTCGATCAGTACGTGGTATTTTTCCTTAGTTGCTCCCATTAAAAATTTTAACTAATAAATTAATTTAGAAAAGAAAAGGCAACACAAGTTCTCTCGCGACAATGAAATTTGCCAAAGATGTACAGAAATAAGAATTGAATTATAGTTCTGTTGTAGCAAACAAACATAAGAGGGGAAGTAGGCAGCTGTGCATGTGGTCTAAACTCTTTTGCCTAATTTCTCAGGAGAAAAATGATGAATTTGGTAATTGAATGATAACTTGTAATTGGACGCGAGGTCTCTGGAACAAGCAAGTTGCAGCCGATATCCTTGTGCGAAAAAAGCCTACAAATTGCAACTGTTATGTTCTTACATGTCGCCAACTGCTCACAGGACGGTTTGGTCACACTTTTCAAGTCCATGTCACGTCAAATGGGTTCATACTGTATTCCTGGTGACTAATTGAGTTGACTGATTAAAAATATCGGAGATCAAAGTCTCTCTATTGCTAATCAGCTCTCCGTGTCACGTATCTTTAATTCGAGGCAACTGAGTTTGATGGATGTCACCTCACTTATTGTTTTTCATTTTTTTTTTTGAAGCTATGGTTCTCCTTATCCTTCAATCAAAGCGTAGTATTCTTACCACGATGGTTATGTATGTAGAAGAGGTCCAGTGTAAACTGATGCTGGTTCTTTCTTTCTCAGTCCACGTCTGACTACAAAAACTTTGCAGAGGACCTACTGATTATGAAATAAGGAGGAAAAAGAAAAAAAGAGGAAAGATTAGGTTGTATCTTGCTGTTTTTGTGTTGACCCAAGTGGGGAAAGAGGAAGAAAACAGGGGGAAAACAATTTTCTCACGCGATGGACACAAATTAATTCCACTAACGACTTGTCTTGGGGGAAAAGCTACCCAATCCTTTGAAGTAGATATTATTTTATTCCCTTTTTAAAGTCCAAAATCCATTTTATGAAGGGACACTTATTTAAGGCGGCCGAAAGATGGTAGATAACCAATACAATGTCCCTTGCCCATATCCTTTGTTAGATTGTACATGAATTATCCTTTGTTTTATATGAGAGAAATACATCTATATAATCCTTCTTAACTAGTGTACAATAATCTTATATGATTGTAAATTAATATAAACTATATATATATTTAAAAAATGTTGTGTAGATAGCTAGAAAAAGAAAAAAGGTTATGCAAGGGCTACGCACATTTTAGTTCGCTAAAACTAACTGTGGTATTCCATTAATTAAACAACAGTGCACAATGTCCTCTGAAATTCCTTCTACTATCCAGAAGAGAGAATGCAAATGTTTTAGGTAGTTGACAATTATCATGTTTACCTCTTCAATAATAGATAATTTAGGCTTAATTGCGAGTACAATAGGATGGCGTGAGGTTGTCAAAGATCATCCAAGCCCAAGTTTCCGATAATGTTCATGAACGCACCATTTACGTTCAAGTATGTTTGGTCGCAAACCACTTGCAAGTCATGCCTTGCACGTAAAAAATGAATTTTGAAGGAAGTCATCTGTCTGATCTAATCTAACAAGGTGCTGCTCCTACATGTCGAATTGGAAAAAGAGGAAAATTGAGAGGATAAAGATTCTTTCAGCCCAAATTCAGCCGACACTAACGTGGGCTTCAACGGTTATGGTTCGTTAGCAGATCAAAGTCTATCATGAAATAGATGTAAAATGCCTGAACCTGAAGCATTATGCTCCCATTACACTTGCTCTTTTATTTCTTGGATAGCACATATAACACCAACTATTTGGACATTAGCCCAAAGGCTTTGTTCAAATTCAACAACTAGTCAACTAGATTTGGAAATAATAGGATATAAAATGAGTACACATTTCGATGTCATCTCCACGGCCACCCAAGAAGCTGCTGTCTACCGCAACTGCTTCATCCGTAAGCAAGCACTCTCTTCTCTCTCCATGAATGAAAATTTCAGGTTTGCTGCAGTTGATCAAAGTCGTTAATTGGCTGTTGTTGCTCAATCTCACTATCTATATATTCACTTTTTATCTCGTGGCTTTGGAGTTTTTGTAAGAGTATTTTTGGCACATTACCCTGCTAGGTCAAGGTTTTAGCTTAGCTTAGGATTATGGGTTTATGGGTTTTTTCTTTTTTTTGCTGTATTTCCAAAGGACTTGTTTAATAGTATAACAAGATTAGACTGAGTACCTCTCTGCATGTTTTTTTGCCAGCATTAAGGCGGGGCAGGGTTGTGGATAATGCTGTTAAGCCGGGGCAGAGTTGTGGATAATGTTTGTCATCTTGCTTTTGGTATTGGGGAACCGCAGTTAGGCTGGAAAATTAGGACTAAATTAAATCTTAACCGTACCGGACTTTTTTGGAATTTTAATTCCCAAAAACTAATAACACTTAAATTCTATAAAATAATTAACAATTAAATCATAATAAATCATAAATCTTAATTCGTATTTTATTATAAAGCTTGATCATATTCTTGTTATTTCTTTGTACCGTATTTTCAAAATCGATTTATCTCAATTACTGTAGCCTCACAAGTATATGATCAATAACGATATTTACAAAACAAGTAGAGAGAATTGTGTAACTTTTATAGAGAGGGTTAAGCAAGAAGTGCTAGCTCCATTAGAGCTTAAGTCTATTTATAATAAGTTTGTGACATTTTAGTAATTTAATTAAAATTAAATTTTAATTTCAATTAAACTTTAATTAAAGTTACAAATATTTCTAATTAAAAACTAATTATACCTGAATAAGATCTAATATCTGATATTAATCCATATTTATTAAATATCTCATATTTAATCATAAAGTTTTTTAAACTTTACAACCAAGTCTAACTTGAATAAAATATCTTTGCTCACTTCAACTCATTTTTTATGTTAGACTCATTAGGTTTCCAAATATATTGGCGGTGATTATGAATTATAATTCTAATTCATAATTAGAATTAGATAAATAAAACTCATTTTAATCTATCTTTAATTCTCCAATTAAATAATTTAAGATCATAGATCAAGATTGACGTCCAATAACACATCATTATCACCGAACTATTTAGGAATGCTAAAGTAGTTTTGACTAACTTTTCTTTGCATGATTTTTTGTATAATTTAACTCTTTTATCATATAATATTCCAATCAGACATAGAGTATAAAATTAATGTCTAATTTATTTTATGTTCAATCATATCAGTTCTCCGTTATTAGTTATCGATTCAATTAATGACATTTGTAAACTATTTATAAAGTATTATTCCACGTTGGCCAAGGATTTCTCGAATCAATACTAATTGAGAACAAAAGACCATTCTTCCTAATTACTTTAGGATAATGAATCCTATTTGATCACTCAGTTACCTCTATATAGTTCATGCTTTATCTAATGACTACTGACTGTACTATCCATTATTAAAAGAGGTAATAAGTAATATAAAAACATAGTAATCCCTATACAAGATAACTTTGGAGATCTCAAGTCAAATGATCACTTATATAATTATCACAATGAGAATTTCCATAGACATATAAATAATGTTCTAAATGAATTTCTCCTATCAGGTCAGTTTAGTGAACTTGTTCTCCAACAAGCACCCACATGTTTGTTTAAGTATCTCTACACTTTAATTTATGAGATTGACTACTTCCTTCATAAGGAAAAATATAACATGTGCTATTTTTTTTACATTCTATTAATGTCTAATCTTAATAGAACAATGATTAGGAACAATTAAGGGATAATATATAAAAGCAATATGAATATCATAATTATGATCTCATTATAATTTCATTTGCAATGCATAAATATCCAATGAACTTTATCATATACATTTAAAAATGTATAAGATAAAGAATGTCTTTAAATAATTGTCACTAAATTACAACCAAACTGATTGGCTGTAGGGCAAAAACTAACAATCTCACATTTGCACTAAACCAATCGTTAAGTATCTTATATCATATCACCATATGACGATCATGCTACTATTGGAAAAGTGGCTTAACGTGAAAATGACCACTTATTTAAATCTTACAACTTTTATCTTAATTATCAATGTAATTAAGAAAAATTGGCTAAATACATACTTGGATCTTTGATGAGACCTTAGCTCCTTTTACATACCCAATAATCTAATGTTTTATAGTACATTACTGTTTTGAACAATGCAATGAACTATATTAAGTTCATTAAAGAACTTATTGATCTTGTTAATCATTTCATCTAAGTAATTTATTAGCAACCATTGCTACATTGAAACTTACCAATCTTAAAATGATATTATTCTAAGTAAAATAAACCTTAAATAGGATTTACTTATAAAGTAATAATCTTATCTCCTTGAACTCAAATATTAAATAATGAATATCTTTAATACTTCATAAGTATTAGATATCTCAAATACCAAATGCCTTTAGTATCCTATCTATCTCTATAGATCTAATTACCATAATTAAGTTGTTACTTTTTCATATCCAACAAGAGTTGTTCTTGGATAATTATATTTTCAAAAATTGAAAATTTATAATTATTCTTCTTTATAAGCAATATGTCTCTACATAATCCCACTGAAGAGGACAATTGTACTCTCACTAACCTTCTTGTGAACATGATAAATTCATAATCATTTCCAAAATAAACTCTTTGAATTCATCATGAAAGTGACTCTTTTAATGTCTCATAGCCTTTCAACTATGCATCAAATATATCGAGTTTCATCTTACTCTCACTACTTATCTTGAGAACTATTCTCCTATAAGTATACATTAAAATAAACAATTTTTTCAACAAGTCTATAAGATTTTATCCATCCTTTTGGATATCTTATATTCTTTTATTACGTAATTTAGTTCTAAACTTAGTAGATAATACATGCTTCAACTAAGCATAACATCCCTAAATCATTAACTTTGGCTCTTTCAAAGACTTAGCTTTTTGTATATAATATGAAATCTTACTAATTAATTTAATTGGAACTATTAAAGGTAAGTCATTGTATTAGGCATAAATATAGGAAAAATACAATTGCATTTTACAATATCTCATATTGTATTTCTCTCCTTACATAAATCCATATGCACAAGGAATTTTTGTTATGACGGTATTTACTAGAAAACATCATTCTTTATAGATAATCAAGAATTTAAAACTTGCCATAACGATCTCATCGAAGTGTTTCAACGTTCTCAATGCTTAATTTTTTTAGATTTAAACTATTTGAACTTTTCAAAATTTTAAATCATTATTTCATTTAATACACTATATCATATAACATCATTAGTAATCTAATGAAATATAACTATTATCTTTTTATGAATTGTTATTCCATCCAATACCTCGTATGTATAAGATTTAACAATTTATTACCATCATCATCCTTTCACCAAAGGTTGATTTGGTTTTTCTTCAACTTGACAATTTTCAGAAGTTTCATACAATTCATAATCAAAAGGATACATATATCGTTATATGTAATTCTATGACTCTCTTTATGTTGATTTAACCAACATGGCATAAAAGGATAGTCATGGTTATCCAGCTTTATATTCTTGCCACTTATGTTAAGCATAAGTCTCATTTGATCCAACACATACAAAGTATTTGCATAAATTTAGATTAACTACTTTCACTTAAGAATCTATTTCTTATTATGCTTTGTACATTATAATAATGTTAAATCTAAATTTAATATCAAATACTTATATCTCATATAGGGAAGAAAAGTCATGCAATCATTTCTCTTCTTACGAAAACTATTATCATATTACAGCAAATGCCTTTAATTATGTCCATGTTTATGCTTTTACTAGTGTAAATAAAGTAGAGCAATTCCAATAAGGTACTTTACATTTAAGCTCCACTTCTTTGCAACCTTTTGTATCTTGCTATCATGATGTTAACATACATCTTACATGTTTTCTTCATAGTTTATGAGGGACATTAGTCAACTCAAAGTATCATTACATTTTTTCATCTATATGATTTTGATAAATCTTTAAAGCTTTGTCAACGAGTCCTCAATAGGGATTATAGCAAAATTGCAAAATGGACATACAAGTTTCTTTTCTAACTTTGAGAACTTTTTTCAAACATAACCTTTGTCCAAGAAATTTGGTTCACTAACTTAGTATCAACTATACTAAACAAGTTCAATTCTACTAAAAAATATAAATACAAAAAAAACAATTAATTAACTATATGCATGACTACCAAATGGGATTAAGACTTTAATCATGTATTTAGTTACTCCCATTATTTTATTCAAAATAATAGCCCTCACCACTATTCGAACAGATTACTTTAATCTTTCTAGTATACTAGGATCCCATTCAAATTTAATTGATCTTAAGTTTGCTCAACAAACCAACGAAACTTAAATTAGGTAGATAACAAATTTATCAATCACATCTAATGTGACTACTAGATCCGTTAGGTGACAACTCTTGCAAAACATAACTTATATATTATTCATAACCCTGCCTTTAAATTCTTGTGATTATGAGTTTATTCATCAAAATCACACACATTTAGCTAATTAAGACCCACTTTCATAAGAATAAACATATTTGAGTTAAAGCAGCCTTGAGTTTGCATAACAAGTCTGATAATAAACAAAACTCTGGTTTATTCTCATAACAATGAAAGACAACAATCACATTCTCAATGTGTACTTAATATTTTAATGAGGGATTTATTTTTTTTGGTCTCATTAAGCATAAAATTGCATGAAAAATATCACATATATAAAACACATAATTTAACATACATCCAATATAAATATCAACCATATAAATAAAGTATGCAACTTATGCACTTATAATCAAATTATATGCATAAAATATCAAGCTTCGTTTGATTCTAGTTATTGATCTTCATAATTTAAAATAATATTTCTAACCCTATGGAAAAATTAAATTAAGCTAAAATCATTGATTCCTAAATGAATTAAATTTCTTTTCCAAATAATTTAATTTGATTTGAAAATAATTTTCAAATCTAATTGGAAACTATTTCCAATTATTTTTGACTCCTTTAACAAAATTTAATTGAAAATAATTTTCAATAAATTAAGCTACTTACTTATTATAATTTAGAAAAAAAATCCTTTTTCAAAATTATATAAGTAACACAATCTAATTTAATTAGAAAACTACTTCTAATCTCATTAGAAATTACTTTTCCTTAAATAGAAAACTATTTTCCAATGTTAAAAGGAAACTAATTAAGAAAATCTTTTATATTATTTATCTAGAGATTGATTTCTTAATTAATTAGAAAAATATTTTTAATAAGTTAGAAAACTATTTTCAAAATATTAAGGAAACCAAAAATTTCTTAATTAATAAATGAAAAACTTTTCAAAGTTTAATTAAGAAAATATATTTTATAATAAATCAAGAAACTTATTATTTATAAATAAAGAAATAATTTCCAAATAAATAGAATACTAATTCTCTAAATAAAATCATAAATTTAATTTATCTTAATCAAATTGAAATAAATAAATTTAATTAAGGAACTGGTAAAAATATAAAGGGAAGGTTGCGTACATTATGACCCTCCCAGACCCTCGGAAAGCAAGGAATCTTGTGTACTGGATATGTTGACTTTTAAATTTAATTAAGAAATAATTTTTTTGATTACTTAAGAAAACAATTTCTTAATTTTAAATAGTCTAATTAATTAATTTCAATCTTGAAACTAATTAATTGTAATTCTAGAAACTACATTTTAAAAAATAATTAAGAATCAATAAATTATTAATCTTAATCATATTAAGAAAAATAAAAAAGAAAATGTACCCTGTAAGCAAGACTCCCCGCTTTATGGGGGTCTAAGAAGTGTCATAATGTTTGCAATCTTTCCTTTGTATTTTTACAAAGAGGCTATTTCTGTGACTTGAACTTGCAACCCTATGATCATAAAGGAGCAACTTTTCCAGTTTTAAAAAAAGTAAAAATAGAAGTTTCATTAATAAAGAATTGAATTACATTTATAAAAATACATAGGGGTACCCTTTCCATAAAAGATTGTAGTATTGCTACCTATTTAAAATATTAGAGTTATGTACATGGCAAGTTAAGATACAAAGAAGGTTGGAGCTTCATGCTACATCTCTCAGTATTAATATTTCATTGATGTTGTTCATGGTCTCAGATATAAGAAGTGGGATAGATTTTTGCTTAGCTTCAAACCGTCTAACATTCCTTTCTTTCCAAATGGTTTGTATGCATATGCTAACTACTACAATGTATTCCAATTTTGGGGGAGTATGCTGAGAAGACAACCATTGTGTAGTACTGGAAAATGCACAAGTTTGTAATGACTAGTTACAACTCTTTCAACCGCTTCTTGAATACGGTTGGTAATCTCACACATGAAGAATAAGTGATCATTTGTTTCTTCCTTTGTTGAACAAAAAGGACATGAAGAATTAACATTTAAATACATGATCCTATTTGCTGTGTTAAGATGATTTTGAATGGCTAGCTAGAGGAGAAAGGAAGTTTTAGGAGGTATGAACTTGCTTAAGATAATTTGACCCCACTCTATTACTGGTTTTTTCAACCTTAAAAAATCTCTCATGAGTTTTTTTGACAAATGGTGAGTAGTTTGTTTTTACAAGAATAAAGTGTCTTGATAGAGTGGGTTGGGAGAGTATTGAGGTTGCAAATGACTAATGCTTACAAGGAACTGCCAACTGCTCCCATTGATGAGTGAGTCCATTTTCATATTAAATGGGAGATTGATAGAATTCCTTAATTCATCAGAGGAGTTTATGAAAGCTCTTTTCCCGACCAGTTATTAAACCATAAGGATATGAGCTTCCCATTGCTAATGGAGCAAGACATAGCATTTTGGACAAGATGTTTCATTTGGAGAAGTTGGCTCAGAAAGAAGGAGTTTGATGCTTTTTATTAACTTTGTATATGCCTTTACCTTTGAGAAAGTATGAATGGATCAATTTAATCCATAATGATTTTCTATCTTCAAGGATCAACCAAAATTGTTTTAGGATGAGTGTTTGATTGGTAAGTTTTACTGAATAAACATTGAGTCCCCCTTCTTCTTTTAGACAACAAATGTCTGCTCATTTCACTTTAGCAGTTCCCTTTATGCCATTAGAGTTGTTCTATAAGAAGTCTTTGAAGATCCTCTCAATTTTCTAGGTTACATTCTTTGAAAGGAAAATGTGTGAGCTCCAATATATGTACAGAGAATTGAGAACCGAGTTTATGAGTTGTAATTCCCTGCAAAAGATAAAAAGTTGTCCATTTAAGAGCCGATTCTTCTATGAATTTTCTCTATAAGAGCACTACAATCTAAGAAAGTTAATTTTTTGTTGAGACTGGTAGGCCCAAGTACAATGGAGGTGGATCTTTCTCCATCATCCCCCTTATGAAGCAACTTGTGAGGCCATCCGAGAAGCACCCTTAAAAGTTATGAAATGAATTTTGTGGAGGTTGATCTTTAGTTCAAAAACAACCTTGAATTTGTGAAGAGCCTTCATATAATTATTAATAGAATCCACTTTTTCATGGAAAAAAAGAAGTAAATCATCTCGATATCCAAGGTTAGTAAGTCCAATCTTCTTACACTTTGAATGACATTTAAAGTTTGCATTCAATTAAACTTTAAGCTCGATTATGGAATTAAGAACTTCCATGTATATAAGGAAAAGGTAGGGGGAAAGAGGATCCCCCTGCTTTAGTCCTTTCCCAGCTTTGAAATACTTTGAAGGGCTACCATTAATCAAGATTGAATAGCTTTCCATAGATATTCATTCTTAGATCTAACTGATATATGTTCTTACGAAGCCATTAGTTGTCATCATCTTCTATAGAAAGCTCCAACTCACATTATCATAAGCTTTATAGAATGACTTTGATGGTACAATTTAAGGTTGAATTGGCTTTTGAGCAACCTTTAAGAAGTTCATGGACAATTAATATGTTATCTCTAATCTTCCTATTGCTGATAAAGGCACCTTGATTGTCATTTATGAGAGGATCTATTACTTTCTTCAGTCTTGATGCAAGGATCTTGGAGATGACCTTATAAAGAAAGTTTGTACAAGAAATGAGTATGAATTCATTGAAGCTTGAGGGATTAATACCTTTTATTATCAAGTAAATAAATGTTTTATTGATTTTTTAAGCAGCACACTTGTGGAAAAAAAATCTTTAACTGCATTTTTGACACAAGAACCCATAATGTCCCAATAATTTTGAAAAAAGAGGCCTATTCAGTCCATCTGGACCGGGGGCTTTCATGCCATCCATATTTAAAACTTCTTCCTCAATCTCCTTGTCCCCTATAACTTTTGTTAACAATTCACTATTATCCTATGTAATTTGCTTTAGATTGAGTGTCAAGAGTTCAGCAGCTAAAACTGAAGCTATATTTCGAGATCCAAGCAACTAAATAAAGTAGCTCACAGCTTCATTTTAAATATCCATTTGGTTCTGAAGTATCAGCTCCTCATTAGTGGTGACTGAACTGATTTTATTTTTGTTTTTAAGAGCTAGGATATAGTTGAAGAACAAATTTGAACTTCTATCCCTATCTTTCAACCAATTCACTCTAGCTCTTTACTATAGTAGCGATTCATGATTTTTAACACCAATCAAATAATTTGAGATAGATTGTTTCTCTTTTCCAAGTAGTGAAGAATCATAGGGTGAAAGTGAAATTAATTTCCATAATGCTGATAGATCATCCTTAGCTTTCAATAATGTTTCATCTGTTGATCCCCCTAAGGAATGTAGCAATTTGAGTTTTTTTTATTGCCTTCAGCTTTTGTACGTATATCAATTGCTTGGTTCCCCTAAAGGGACATTCAGTACCTTTCCTATAAGCTTTAACAAATCCTAGATCATGAGCCAAATAATTGTTAAATCTAAATGGGTGGAAGCTAGCAGTACTTTGGAATAGGTTCTTGATTTTGATGGGGGTGTGATATGAAAAGAGATGATCCTGAAATATAGCAGAGTTGTTGGAAAAATGAACTAGCCATTTGGCATTCACCAATGCTCAATCAAGTTTCTTTTGGATGCACCATCGTGGGTGTTTTTTGTTTGACCATATAAACCTGTGGCCTATATACTTCAAATCTATCACTCCCAATTTATCTATACAGTGCTTGAAATCCTTTAAATTGCTTTGAAGGTTACAATTTCCTTGAGCCTCTGACCTGTAAAGAGTGGAGTTGTATATATTAACTATGACAAATTTAACCCACTATAGAGATTGATTAGATCATTCCATAATACTGATCTTTGGAACCCAAAGTTGTTGGCATAAATGAGAGCAACTAGGATGTCAATTTCTTATGGAAAAAGGATACTTTGAGATGTATAATCTAATATGTGGAATGGAGAATTTCCCCTCTAATCTCATCAGCCTTGTAACTTATGATGACTCTCCTATATGTATGGTGTGAATGATTTGTTACCTGCTTCCAACTCGATCCTAGTGTGTTTAACTTACCAATATTTTTTTGCTTTATTTTTCTCTCAACTAGTCCTACTATTAGATGCTTTTCCCTCTTGACAAAATCCTTAAAGCAGCTTGCTTTGTAGGGCAGTTCAATCCTAGGACATTCCATACTAAGATTGACATATTAAAAGTTTTTTATGTGGAGCCTTTACTTTTACTCCTTTATGATCTCCTATTTTTTAATATTTGAAATGGCATATTGACTTCCTTATGACCAATGACAACTTCCTTTCTAGTTTGGTTGCATGGTGATTGAAAATCTATAATAGGAGTTTTTGTTATGATATAAAGGCTCTGTGTCTCATCATATCTGTTATTATCACTAGAAGGATCTATTTTGGTTTTTTCAACTAAAGGAGAGTGCACAATTGTAAGATTTGTAGGTGGTGAAAGTAAATTATTAATTGGGGATACTACTTCAATGTCAGGAGTAGCACTAGCTTCTGTGTTAATTGGACTCTCTGCATCTGTTTGTGTTTCAACATTTGCATTGTCATTAGTGTTATTGTCAATCACTTCTTCCTCAGTTAACTCAAGGTAACTACCTGTTTTGAATTTTTTTCCTTGGCTTTCCAGATTTTCCCCTAATGTTTTGGAAGTCTCTTCCACTAGTAAGATACTGAAACACTATCCTCCCATAATTTGCTTTCCTCACCTTGTATCATAACAAGGATTTCTGATGGAAGTTCCTTGGTAAGTGCCATACTGACATAAATACGAGCATACCCAACTCTTTTTTTTTAGCCATATTTTCATCAAAATAGAGAGGTGTTCTAATGAAGCTAGCAAGTCACTCAATGCTTGTGTAGTCCAATTTTATAGGGGGACATTATGGAAATTAATCTATAGACGAATGTTCTGAAATTTGATAGATTCAAGCTTGAGGCTCGACTTCCAACTCTGTAAAAATAATGGTTGATTCCAAACATGCCAAGGACCTTCCTCTAAGATTTTGTGAACTTGAGATGCTAAAATAGAGGTGAACAAGTTGATATTTTCCTTAGTTAGCATACATTTTCCAGATGGTCCTAGATGATCTTCATTTTCTTGGTATATATAAATTGCTTTATGCTTATGATGTCATCATTGATTGCCTTCCATATACATTCATTAAAACATGCCAAGTTTGTTAGAAATTATTAAACTTGAAGGGTACTTTGATACTTATAGACTCAGCTTGAGTGATTATGGATGAGTGATTAGATAAGCTACGTGTTGAGAACAAGGTCAAGCAATTGGGGAAGGTTTGAAATCATTCTAAGTTGGATAAACTACAATCAAGCTTTTTCCTAATAAATTATCACTCTTTTGATTGTTGTTCTAGGTAAAGTATTGCCTCCTTAAGGAATGTCATCTATTTGAATGTCAACCAAGCATTGTCTTAAGTTTGGACAAGGTTACTTAGATGATCTATCCCCTTCTGCTTCTTTAGGTTGAGTGATGGAGTTAAAATCCCCAGTTAATTCCCATAGTATTTGGATATTTACTACTACTTCTCTGATTTCTACCTATAAAAGAGCCCATTGACAATAATTTTTTTTAAAAAAAAGAGGAACATGAAATAATTCTTACTAATGATTTTGTTTTTTTCCTTGATATGGACTACTTGGTCTTTGACATAATTAGTAAATTCCTCTATTGATTAACTATTGTAATATATCAAAATTATCCTACTTGAAAGGTATGGGCGATTGGTGATCTCCTTCCAATGAGAGTGCAATACCTTTAGTAAATTTCAGTTACCATGTTTGATCATAGATTCCTAAATGCCAATTATATTCAGCTTATTCTCATAAATGAAGTATTTTAGCAAAATTTTCTTAAAGGGAGCATTATCTCCTCTTATATTCTAATTTTCTTCTTCTTGCTAGATTTTATCCTTAAAATAGGTTCAAATTCTTTCCTATTTTCCTTATTTATGGATGGCTTTACGCCCTCTTTAGGCCGTACTATAGAATTATACTCATCTTGTTTCCTTGCCAGGTGAATGGAGGCATCTAGAGGACTCAAGTTCTCTTAATCCATGATTTCAATAGCTTTATCAAATTTTTGTTCCTCATTTAAATTGTTACAAGTTTCTTTCCCACACGCTTCGCTTATTTCCTTTAGGAAAATTTACTTCTTAGTCAATGTCACATAATTGCTATTTTTCTTACTTTATTCCTTTAACTCTTCTAACTCAACCAACTCCTAGTATTACCCTGTCTTTAACCTTCTACCTATTGGCTGGCATTTCTTTTTAGGGTCTAATATCATCAATTTCTTGGAATAAGTTACTTTTGAGGTATCTTCTATGGGTTTATATTATTCATTAAGTCTAATAATTGGTATTGCCTCAGGTAAATTGGTCAGAGCACTTACCAAGACATAGAATCTTGTAACATTGATCCTTGTTATCTCTGTAATCACTTGGTCCATGCAGATAGGCTTGCTAATGAAGCTTGCCAAGTAACTTAATCCGTTTCTTTAACAATACTTAAGTGGAAGTCCATATATATATATATATCTAAATGGGAATGTTTTCTTGTTTGATTTCATCCATTTTCATCTTTGGATGCAAACTTAAAGCATTAATGATTTATTATAAACATGCTAAAGACCTACTTCAAGAATTATCTTTATAACATCTTAATAAGAAAACTTGAACAATAATGTACCATCACTATTCATGAATATGTCTTGCAAGCCATATTGCTTTAAACTAGCCTGAACTAAATCTTTCATCATTAAACAAGCCGCTTTTTATTAAAGGAGAATCTAATCAAAGTGCAGCTCCATTTTAAGCACCAGCCTTAAGAACCTCCAAAAGAGGTGAGACAACTAGTTGGTCATCATATATACTAGTGGGTAATAGTTTAGTTTTGCCTCAGGTCTATGTCATTCAGCAACTTGAACCCAAGTTTTCCCAATGAAGCTTGATTTTTGATCTTTTGTTTAGCCTTCAGTAGGAATTTCTTGGGGAAGGTTGCTGCGCAAAATGGATAAAGTGAAAGGATTATGGGCTAAAGATTGGTTAATGGTGGGAATTATAGGAGATTTTTAGATATAATGTTCAGAGGGAAAAGATATTAACCAGTTGTGATGGCGAAAGTTTGAGAAAGGATTGTTAAGAAGCAAATGAGAGTGCAGCACAGGTTCAAGAAGGAAGGGAAATGAGTGGAATTAGGTGAAAAAGAATAAGGTTGAAGTTGAAGTGCATAAGCACCATACAAATGCTAGAAGTCATAGAACTTCATCATCTTAAAAGTTGAGAGTTTGGCAAGCCAAATGCAAGTGAAAAGATGAAAAGGTGTGACGAATTTTCAAAAAAGAAAAGGATGTTATAATATTATATCTCCTTAGTAAATTTAATAAGTTTTATTAATTTGATGTTATACCTTCTTATTATATTATAACCTATGGCATTTTTCCAAGCTAATAGGCCTTTATTTGAGAAGATGGGTGGAAGCAGCTAGTGATTATAAATCTAGTTGAAGAAAGGCTTACTGAAAATTCCAACTAAAAGAATTATAAAGAGGTATGGATGGGAGGCAAATAATAATAAGGTTTTTTTAATTGAATAGCTAGTAAGATTTTCATAGTAGTTTAGTTTGTTTTCATATTTTTGGTCTTTATACATTTATTACTTGAATTGAAATTTGATAGAGTTTCACAAGCTATGAAGGCAACATTACCCTTTTATAGGAGAGTAGAGAAACTTTCACTAACACGAGATTGATATTAATGACATTGGATACCGTTGGAAATCATTTACTATCAGGGGAGTACTAGTTATCCTCACCTCCTCTCATTATTTTCATATTTTTCATTGTTCTTGCTTGTTTAACACATTAAGGATTAAACAAGCATTAAGGAAAATGTAAAACTTAAGTATGAGGGATGGACTTAGTTATGAAGCTTATCGACTTTGTCATAATTAGCTTAACAGTAAACAACTTGAGAAAATTTTTAAAAAGGATGTTGATCAAGATGATTATGGGTGTTGGTTGTGATTATAATTTGACTTTTTTGGCAAATAGTTATGAGTTTTAATAGTTAAATTGATTTTAATTTAGTTTATTAATTTTGAGAATTAATGCTTGATTTGCATTATGATACTTTGTATACAATTTGTACTTGCATTGAGCTGAATGCGAATTCTTCATAAACATTTTCATTACCTCCACTTATAAAAAAATAAAAGGAAGAAGAAAATAGTATATGAATATATGAGCATAAATAATTCACCCCATTAACTTTGTACCAATAAAAAGGTAAAAGTTAAAGAGTGGTGCTAGTAGCCATTTGGGATAGTGAATTAGGTAAGTAATTAGGGATATTCATAACAAGGTGTATACTGTCGTATCAAAATGCTAGGTGAATTTTTGAACAAGATTTTATATGCTATCATGTTGTTTAAATTTAGTGTTTTGTTTTTTTAAACGGTGTAAAAATGTTTAAAGATTTTAGATTTTTGTCTCATGTAAATTATGTTAAAATTGAAGAATTATGGAGTGAGTTAGATTGATTTATAATTTGATGTAAGTAAATAAGTAATTAACAATACAATGAACTTTATAACTAAATGAATAATTAAGAATCTTGATTGATATCTATAATATATTTAATAATTACCCATAGTTATTTCTTATTAAGATAAGAGGAATGAAATTGATTTACTTGAGTACAAGTAAATGCCTAATTTTGGGGAAGTTTGATAAGTTCTTAATTTTTTATAATTTTAGGTTATATTTAGTTCATTTTTTGGAACTTAAATAATTTTATTCCAAGAGAATAATTACCTTTAAGAGAATCCATACTTTTTTCTTACAAAAGAATATAACCTTTAATATGCTACTTAAACTACATAGTAGTAAGCTCTAAGTTCAAATATGCTAAATGGCATTAGGAAAAAGGTAAATACATAAATTGTTTCCTAAAATAGATAGCCTTAATTTAGATCCCAACTTCTTCATAATCTTTTAATAATTATCACTTGGCTTTGATTTGCTAGAAGAGTTTTTGTGATCCAATGGATAACCTTGTCAACTAGTAAGTTCTTATGTGTTTTAGTTTTCCTATATATACGATGGTTATTTTGCCTTTATATCACATAAATGCATTATATGAATGCAATTTTAAGCAGAATGAAGTCAGTAATTGATCTTCTAAATAAAATACATGCCTATTCAACTATTTGAGGTCGGTCATCCTCCTTACATAAGTACTCCATTTTATGCTAAATTTTGGATGAAATGGAATTAGTGTATAAAGATTTAAAAAATAGACAAGTTATTTTTTTTTCAGTCTTACATAAAACACATAGGAGATTCAAACTAGAGTTATATCTGTCTTTGGTCCAAAGCCTACCTAAAATTGCTAACCAACATGTAACAAATGCCTTAGGTACTACTAGATTATGCTAAACAAATTTAAACTAGTTAAACTTAGGAAAATGAACTCTAATTTTTTCCAAGTATGATGAAAAGTTCCTGATCTATGCAATTTCGTTACAAGATATTCAGAGATCTCCATAATGGGGGCATAATTAGGTAAGTCATTTCTCTATAAGGATAGTTCCATGATTGATCTTGTATGATTTAGATGCTTTGGAGTTTAGTGGAAACATGTTTCTTAGAGAAATAAGGCTATGTTTAGTTAGATATAAAGTTTTTAACAAAATGGAATGGTTTATAATGGATGTAATATTAGAAAATTGTTGCTTGGGAGGGATGGAAGGGTTCATAATGCAATATAGTGAAATGTTTTTTTTATCATTTTACATTCCTTCTTAAACTCTCCTAATCGAAGGTAACTTATTTTTACTGTTTAGGGTAGAGTGAGATGTAATGTGAAACCCTCCCAAACGATGGAATGTAAAATGATAAAACATTCCATTAATAACCACCCAATGAAACATAGCCTAAGGTCAAGTCTTTTATAAAGAGGACTGATTTCACACCATTTATCATATCAAAGCCATGCCCCTTATTCATTCCTAGTTTGCATCCTAATGTGAGGATAAATGATCTACCTTAGTCTCAAAATGTTGACCCCAAATTTTATTTATTTATTTAAGCATGATTTGAGTGAATTATGAGGTTTTGACAAATTAAGTTTTTGGAGTTAATTATTATGTTAATGTTAGTAGGATTTTTATTATATGGTTTAGTTGTATTAAAGTAA
>JANZXP010000002.1:26804319-26824341 GCA_027576715.1 Erythroxylum flavicans
TTTTCGATTTGTTGCCCACTCTTTGGCACCTATCACACTTCAACACAAAATCACGAGCATCCTTGAACAAGGATGGCCAATAGAATCCACACTCTAAGATCCGAGTAGTACTCTTGTTAGCTCCATAATGCCCTGCATAAAGTGAGCTATAACATTGCATCAAAATTTCAGGCATTTCGTCTTCAAGGATACACTTGCAAATCACACTGTCGACACATATCTTATAAAGTACAGTTTCATCCCAAATATAATGAACATTGAAATAAGAAGTGCTTCCTTTATTGATAAGAGAGATCAGAAGGAAGAATACTACCTGAGAGGTAGTTTGTAATATCTACAAACCAAGGACGAAAAGGATTATCTACCATCATTAAAGTCTCATTAGGAAAGCTCTCCTTGGTTTTCTCTTTTTCTTTATGGTGTCACCTTTCAAGTAGTGATAAGTGGTCCGCTACAACATTTTCTGTTTTCTTCTTGTCTTTAATCTCAATGTTGAATTCTTGGAGTAAGAGCACCTACCAGATGAGCCTAGCCTTAGCATCCTTCTTAGCAAAGAGGTAACCTAACCCTGCATAGTCTATAAAAACAATAACCTGCAAAAGATAAGAACAAAATTTCTTACTAGCAAATACCACTGCAAGCAATTCCTTCTTAGTAGTAGTGGACATATAAAGCCGAGGCAAAAGAGACATGGTGAGTTGGGTTTTAAGGTTATTGCGTGCTACTGGAATTTAATCACATGAGAATTTTCTCTTAGTAGTTCAGATGTAGCAATTTTCACTGTTTTGAGATGTTAAGTTGTTTTATAAGTTGTGACATTTTGATTCACCTTCAAGGCTTAATACATTCAAAATTTTCAAAAAAAATTATAGAAGAAATAAAGATTCAAATTTTATATATAATAGGCTAAAAGTGTATTTTGAATATCAACATTTACAATAAAATACAAAACAAGAACTAACATTTCAAAGTGTCCAAATTTAACCTAATAATTTCAAAACATTCAAAACACGCCCTAAGTGAATGAGAAATTTAAAGGAGTTAACTCCTAAATGCAACACAATGCTATCACAACATTATTTTTAATTTTTAAATAACAAGTAGACCTCACTACAACATGACAAGTGAGACATACTATTTAAAATATATAACGATGAGTCGCATTGTCACATGACAAACGAGATCTACTGTCTAAAATATATAATAGAAGACTCCACTATTAAATGATAAATTTTAAAAGAAGCTAATTATATAGTAGTGAGATCCACTTTCTATTTTAAAAAATATAAATAATGTTAAATAAGCACTAACATGACATTTAAGTTCTATTATGATCTATTCTAAACGTTTTAAAAATGTTATTACCTTTTATAAAAATATCATAGTTGTTTTAAATTTTAGTTTAAATTTGAAATGAAAACTTCTAAAAATTGGAAAATTTCAAAATTTCTCTTATAATTTTGAAGTTTTTGTTAACTACTTTAATTTTGTCATTGCAGATTTTACTAATATTTTCTTATTCTAGCGTAGCTTTTTTGTTAAGTAGGGGTAAAACTGAATACTATCAGATCTCTTCAAATTTCGTGTTTCAACAAAACTTTAACTGGTTGTTAACGATGATGATTTCTTATTCCAACAATAGTACCAAAACTAGATCCATTTTTCTTCCAGATTTCTTATTGTACTAGTCCCAATGGGTTGTGAAAAAAAAGATTTCCCTTTTTCAGTTTGCAGTATAACTTGCAACAACAACGAATGCCCTCTTGCCAATATTTTTAAGGACAGGGAGTTACCGGGAGTAAATCTTCTACTCCCATAACTCTGTTCTCCCTACGCTCGGATATTTTCATACATCTAATTTATTGCGATGAATGAATTGATGAGATTACGAAGAGGGGGTATAGAACAGAAGATCTATTCCGGAGTTACCATTATAAATTCAGATCATATCTAAACACCTTAAATTAGCAAAAGGAGGGAATGTTTAATAAGCGTCATGAACAACGAATTTACAAGAAACAACCGCACAACAATATAAAATAATTAAAGGGCAAAACACAAATATAATTCTCGATGACATTACGGTGTCCTAAATTCATACAAATCATAAACGGAGGAAGGTTGGTAGATAATGACAATAAGAAAAACTTCGCCTCCTCATTTTGTGCCTCTCTCATATCCAATGTACGATGTAAACCAAAAATTCGTTTGTATTGAACTTCCTAACTTATTATTTTTGGTCCGGTTCACTTAATAACATTTCGTTAATGTATCTCCCCACAAAACGCGCTGCCGCTGCCCCTGCCACTGCCACCGCCACCGCCACCGCCACCATCACCACCTCCACAACTGCCGCCGAAGGCTTCAGCTTGCAAGCCATGAAGAAGGCCAAGCCACTGGCCGTCTCCGCCTGCTCTCCTCTCGATACCTCCTCCAACAAAAACGGCCTCCACCAATTCGCTGAAATCGACGTGGTCTTCGACCCCTCTACTATGGCTCTCGACGACGAAACCAAGCTCCACACCAATCATGCTTCTCACACCGCTGCAAACTTGGCTCGCAAAAAGGCCACTCTTCCTCAGCCTGCGAAGAAGCTCGTTATTAAGCTTGTTAAAGGTGCCTTTTTTGTATTTCGTTTCCCTCGAATTCTTATTGTGATTTGGCAATGTCCCACCTAGGATTTGTTGTTGTAGATATTTAATTAGGTGAGTGTTTTGCTCAATTTGTTAATTTTCTGTGGATGAGATATTGGGTTTATGTCTTTTCTGGATTTCAGAAATAAATTAGTCGAATATGGGATCTGGATCTTTATTGCATTGATCGGTTCCATTTTGGTAATCGGTTGGGTTATTGACAGATTAGATGGTGCTTACATGGAAAATTGATCGGAGGATATTTTAAGCACTTTTATTTTTTGCCATTGGCAGTTTTCTTCTGCAGTTATTGGTTCCCAGTTTTGTATTGCTTGTATATTTGTCTTGTGTTAACGTTATTGTATGTTCAGGAGTTTAAACTCTGGCTAAGTTAGGGTTTTGTTAAGTGCTATATCTATCTCTTGTTATATGATTTCTGCCTTACTGATTCCGAGAACTTAATGTGATTAATAAACTTAATGTTTAGATGTTGTTTGTACTGCCCTTTCTTTATTCATTTTCTGGATAGATGAGATTTTAATCGTCGAATCTTTACAGGCAATGGATAAGCAACTGTTGTTGCAAAGTTTGTTCCTGTGGCTTTTATTTTTTTAAGAGTGCAGGATGAAAATAATTTATTTTGCTTTATGCTTATACTTATAGCAATCCTCAAGACTGAGTGTACAGCGCATATCACAAATCTGCTAGATGTCATTCTTCTTGTTTTTTATATATTTTTTTTCCTGTATGAAGATAAACCAACACTCCCTAAGAACTTTGAGGTGGACACCTGGGCAAAGTTGCAGTCAGCTATCAAAGCTATATTCTTGAAACAACCAAATTCTTGTGACTTGGAGAAGCTTTACCAAGTAGGTTTTACTCTGTTCTCCTGCACTCTTAGTAAACCAGAAGTTTTCTTATGTGATTCCTGTACTGGTCTTGGTATTGATGTAACTGTTTGTCCTCAGGCCGTTAATGATCTTTGCCTGCACAAAATGGAAGGAAATCTTTATCTGAGGATTGAAAAAGAGTGTGAAACACATATTTCTGCAGCCTTACAATCTTTAGTTGGTCAAAGCCCTGATTTGGTGGTCTTCTTGTCCCTGGTTGAGAGATGCTGGCAAGATTTTTGTGACCAGATGCTAATGATTCGTGGTATAGCTTTGTATCTTGATAGGACATATGTGAAACAGACCCCAAATATCCGTTCCTTGTGGGACATGGGTTTGCAACTTTTCCGGAAATATCTTTCTCTATCTCCAGAAGTTGAGCACAAAACTGTCACAGGCCTCTTGCGGATGATTGAGACGGAAAGGTAATTTTGTTTCCTCATTATGCAGGAAAAAATGAGAATATGCTTAGATATGACACATTATCTAGAAATGTTAAAATTCAAAGTAAATTGAGTTGAGTTGGGAATGTAGTTTCTTTTCTTTGATAATATTGCACCTTTAGATATGAATAGCCCTATACACACCACCCCATACACAATTACTCACACACATATATGGGTGAATATATCTGCAGGTTGCACGATAAGGTTATGTTCATATAAAAAAGAAAAAGCCATCAGCTTAGATTTGCTAAATTTTATTCCCTCAACAGATGTCTGGACACAGAGTAGTTCATGCTGTATTTCGACTCCTAACTGCACATATTAATTTGGTGAATAAGTAGAAGTTAAAATTTCCAGTTCTTATTGCATACCTTTTATGAGTTCCTTTAAATGTTTGTTGCTGAGAGCTTATTGTCCTTTGACTCTTTATATGAAACTGTCTGTATGTTCCCCTTTTTCGCATGGACAAATTGTTTTCATATCTGAAATTTTAGAAGGAACTCATCTTGGTGGTTCATGAAATGAAGAAAAAGAAGTTGCCATTTGAACACCCATGGGGCTTGCTTGTTAAAGTTTCATAAAGTTGGTAGATCTTATTGACAGGTTTCTGAGGGATCAAATTAAGGGGAATAAGACATGTCATTCCATACTTTGACATGCAGTTTGACATGCAGAAGGTCTTGTACATCCGAATTTTGTGGTTTCTAATGGTATTTGATGACCAAAGAACTTAATTTCTTGGGATACTGAACTATAGATTGCTGTGAATGATTTACATCTTTGACTCTAGATTTTCTGCTTTTTGTTTTGCAGATTAGGCGAAGCAGTAGATAGGACGCTTTTGAATCATCTTTTGAAGATGTTTACTTCTTTAGGAATTTATTCAGAAAGCTTTGAGAAGACATTCCTTGAGTACACATCTGAATTTTATGCTGCTGAAGGGATGAAATACATGCAGCAAGCAGATGTTCCAGATTATTTGAAGCATGTAGAGGTGTACTTTTCTCTTTCTTGATTCTTTTTGATGATTTTAGCTGGTTAGTTTTGCTATATATGTCATTATTTGTTTAACATTCTGATATATTAACATGTTAACAATAGTATGTTTAACCTTAGAAAGTTCATTTTGCAGATCAGGTTGCATGAAGAGCATGAAAGAAGTTTAATCTACCTTGATGCAGGCACTAGAAAACCACTGATAGCAACTGCAGAAAGCCAGCTCCTTGAACGCCATATACCTGCCATTCTAGATAAGGTATGGAGGTGCTTTAGTATGTTACTTCATCTTTTGTGTATCTAGTGAAAGTTTGGTCAGCCTAGAAAATCCTATCCTTTTTCAATGCAGGGATTCACAATGCAAATGGATGGGCATCGGCTTGAGGACCTTCACAGGATGTACACACTGTTCTTGAGGTTGAATGCCCTTGAAGCATTAAGACAGGCCCTCAGTTTGTACATACGAAGAACTGGACAAGGTATTATCCTGGATGAAGAGAAAGATAAAGATATGGTGTCCTTGCTGTTAGAATTTAAGGCTTCTTTGGACAGAATATGGGAGGAAAGTTTCTCCAAGAATGAAGCATTTTGCAATACTATAAAGGATGCATTTGAGCATCTAATTAATCTTCGTCAGGTTAGTCTAATTTCTCTTTGTTTATGTTTTGTGGTCTTTATGTTATATTTGCTTGTATGGAGAGAATGTGACCCGTATATCATAAAAAATTGTAATGTGAAGGGTAATTCAAAACTTGTAGTGTGTCAAACTGCAAAGATTATGCACTGTTCTTAGTGGTTTTCATTGCTAACTGTTACATTTTCTATCCATCTTGTTGGGTCATGCTTGATTCTACAGGACTTAGGGTATGCATCCTTCCATATATTGTGATATGATTTGCTAATCTTGAGAATGCTGTTTCTTTTTTTTATATATCCTAGGACCTGCTCAACTGCAAGAGACTTAAACAGCCATTGTGAACATTGTCTTGGTGCTGGAGAAATGGTTATTGAGTGTCATTCCATAGTTACAAGTTTGTCAATGCTTTCCTCATTTACCAAGCCCATAAACAAAGAACCTAACATTTCATTTGTGGATGATTCATGCTTAATCTCCCCATGATTCCCTTCGGATATATGTGTTAATGAAATTCCTATCTTAATAACCAAAAGATTATTGAACTCTTGATATGGGCACAATTTGCAATGTTTATGATTTTCTTGTGTTCTTGTTTTAATTGTTGTGGCTAAGTTTCAGCTCAGCCAATTCTGTTGTTGATTTCATAATGTTGTTATCTAAGAATCAAATTGTTTCCTCCCTTTAATAGAATCGGCCTGCTGAGCTTATTGCGAAATTTTTGGATGAGAAGCTTCGTGCTGGAAACAAGGGTACTTCAGAAGAGGAGTTGGAGGGTACACTTGACAAAGTTTTGGTTTTATTCAGGTTCATTCAGGTAATGTTGTTTCTTTGTAATCCAGTGTCAGTGGATTAAATCTTTAGCATGTGCTTTCAGTTGTTCTTGTATCTTGGTTTTCGGTATGGTTTTCTTGCATGATACTGAGGCATGTTTTCTTTTTTGTCTTCTTCATGAAGGGCAAGGATGTGTTTGAAGCATTCTATAAGAAAGATCTTGCAAAAAGATTATTATTGGGAAAAAGTGCTTCTATTGATGCAGAGAAATCAATGATATCAAAGGTTAAGTGGTGAAAAGTTTCTGAATATATAATTTGGTAAATCCTTCTTCTACCAATGATAGTAACAAAATTGTGTTTCTATCGCAGTTGAAGACTGAGTGTGGCAGTCAGTTCACTAATAAGCTAGAGGGAATGTTTAAGGTGAGATACTATTGTCGATGCTTCTGTTGGAAAACTCTTATGGTCGTCTATTGGCAATGAGTTTTATTAAATTGAGATTGGATTATAGCACTGTGCATGCTAATTTTATACTTTTTTTGAAGTGTTATAAGCTTGGAATAGCTCCAAAAAATAAACTGTTTTTTCTGTTGTATGTTTTATGAGACAAGTCTATGATGCGCTGGCTTAATAGCTGTCAGACCTTGGAATAGCAACAAAAATATGTTTTACCTCTTTAAAACACAGTTTTAGATGCCATAGTGGAAATGGTTTTGACTCTACAAAAAGAAATTTTGTATCTGTTTCTATTTGAATACTTTCAAGATATTTCACCATATTTATAAGTATTCAAGATGAGTGATAGATAATAATGCTTGGTGCCTTTACTGTGCTATTCTTTCGAGGGAAGCATTACTTGCTATGACGTTTGCATTTGCAGATCTTTTTCTTTTTATTGTTTCTAAATGTCAATTATGAGCGATCATCATTACTTGGAGTTTGTTTGATATCTATTTGAGTTCTGTTTCCAACTGTTTCTATCTTTGTTTCTAACTATCTTATCTTTCACAGTCATTCACACAAAACTACATGAATCTTGATACCTTGTCTGATTTAAATTGTTGAAATTGGTGTATTATTGTTCTTTATGGTGATTCATTTTCAGGATATTGAACTGTCGAAGGAAATAAATGAGTCTTTCAAACAATCATCTCAGGCCAGGACAAAGCTGCCTTCTGGGATTGAGATGAGTGTTCATGTCTTAACGACAGGGTGAGTTGAGATCCAACTGTATTTGACAGACAGATACCTGGCATATAACCCTTTTGAAATTTGTTTAATCTTTGAATGTTTCTATAGGTATTGGCCTACTTATCCACCCATTGGTGTTAGGCTTCCTCATGAGTTAAATGTGTATCAGGTTGGGCACAAATACGTTTTGGTTGTTTTCATTGTCAAAGTTGTTAAAAAATCAACAGCAAAGTTCTTATCACTTTTTGTGACAGGATATTTTCAAAGAGTTCTACTTAAGCAAATATAGTGGTAGACGCTTGATGTTGCAAAATTCACTGGGTCATTGTGTTTTGAAAGCTGAGTTTCCAAAAGGCAAAAAGGAATTGGCAGTTTCCCTATTCCAGGTTGGTCCATTGTTTTTATGCACCATATTTCTATGGCCATTCACTGTTTATGTCTTTGTTTTGTTGACCCATTCAAGGGCGTGATCTAATAGTTTGGCATTTCTATCTGTTACTCCAGACGGTTGTTCTGATGCTGTTTAATGATGCCCAAAAGCTTACCTTTCAAGATATCAAAGATGCCACTGGCATAGAGGACAAAGAGTTGAGGAGGACTTTGCAGTCTCTTGCATGTGGTAAAGTTCGTGTCCTGCAAAAGGTGGGTAGTGTCCATTTGTGTTGCTGATGTATTAACATTTTGAATTGCTGAATTCTTTTCTTCTGAAATAAGAAGGTGACTACTTGCATAAAAACTTGGATTTTCATCAATTCATGTTTCCTAGTTCCAATGGAAGCACGATTCTTCCATTTCCATTTTCCGGGGATTAATGAAGTGCACATATTATTGAATTGATTATATAGTTTGTCAGGTTTGAAAGATTTTCTTTACCTCCAGGCTGTTGCCTGTGTGGTTCTATTTTGATCACAAGGAGACGAATAGGAAGGCCGAATAGGACATGTATATGAAAATGAAAAACCTCTTTTAAGTACATGCTCCACAATTGGTAGTTGTTTGTAATATTCCTCTTCATTATTTGTTTTCCAGGTGCCAAAAGGGAGGGATGTGGAGGATGGTGATGAATTTGTTTTCAATGATGGATTTACGGCACCACTATATCGTATTAAGGTACTTGCATTTATACTGATTCTGTAGCTCCCATTAAATAGCACCCAGCTTATATATATCCGAAGTAAAATACATATTTTATTCTTGTCAAAGTCTTTGGGTGGAAGTAATTGACCTGCATGCTTTTTGTTAATCTTGTAGTGGAACCATAAGCTAACACTCAATCGGAAATGCAGGTGAATTCTATCCAGATGAAGGAAACAGTAGAGGAAAACACAAGCACTACTGAGAGGGTATTTCAGGACCGACAGTATCAGGTTCATGTTATAAGTATCATCTAGAATCGAATTATCTGAGCTGTTGAGCAACTTGGTGAACTTGGAAAATAACAAATTGAAAGTTGCAGGTTGATGCTGCCATTGTTCGGATAATGAAGACAAGGAAAGTGCTAAGTCACACACTATTAATAACTGAACTGTTTCAACAGGTAATATACTTGACCTTACTATGTGAGAGGTTCTGCCCAATATGAACCATTTGAAATTTGATGAAAAATCGACCTTTTTGGGTTGAAAAATGAAATAAGCAGCATAAATGATAGGAGTGCGAATGAAATAGGGAGTTAAAGAAGCCTTTGTATTTGGATGAGAATTTCTTTTTTCTCTTGGTGGCAGCTCAAGTTTCCAATAAAGCTGCTGATTTGAAGAAAAGGATAGAAAGCCTGATCGATAGGGAGTACCTGGAGCGGGACAAGAACAATCCACAAATATACAATTACTTGGCTTAACCCTTTGTAGATGATGAGGGGAATTTATATCCATCCTCTTGTAAAGGCTGAACATTCCTCTGTCAAGATTGATATACAGAAAGTTTGTAATTGTTTAATGTTCGTATGGTGACTTCTGCAAGTATATATATAAAGAAAAAAGATGTTTAGGCTCTCTTTTTGCTACTTCTGTTTTTTGTTATGTGACTTTTGAGATAGGAAAATAAATAGGATATTACATGAGTGAGGATGATAGAACTAGAAGGAAGCCAGAATGGGTTTCCATTTCTTTTACGTGTAAATTTGATGGTATGAATGTAAACATGAATAGCTTAGACAGGGCATATAACATAACAGCTGAGATTCTTGGTGTCCCCTCTTTCTTTCGTTCTCGTAGCACCCCCAAGTCTTCATAGGCATGGTTAGTATATTTCGTTTGTTATGATTCATGGTGTCAACTTCGTTTTGTTCGGTCTCTAACATTTAGGTGGTTGTTTTTTAGAATTCAAAGCACAAGAAAAGGGAAATTTCAATATCTCGGCCTTTGGTTTATTAGGATGAAAAGCTCTTATAACAATTGCCGCGTTTTGTATATTTTAAAGCCTACAAGAAGAGGTTTGACTCAAAAAAAAGTTTTCTAAAATTTTCCTCAATATTTTGGAAGAGGAAAAGAAGATTTTAGAAACTTTTAGAATGTGATGTAGCCTTATAAAAGACTATAAGCTTTTAGGATGTGGTGGAACCTTATGGAAGACTGTGAAAGTTTCTCGAACATGGTAGAATCTTATGGAAGTTTATGAAACATAGTAGAATCTTATGGAACATTATAGAAGAAGGTAGAATGTCGTGAATACTGTAAGATGTATGTAGAATGGTATAGATTATTCTAGAGATTCAATGTAAGTCATTAGATCAAATAGATTATAACCATCCATTTAGAAGATGGAAGGCTATATATAGCCTTAAAGACTTCATTTGTAAATATCCTACATTCAATATTTAAGAAGAAGCTTTCTTATAAGCACTCTCCAAGCTTTCCTTTAATCTCTTGAGTTATTTTCTAACTGTGCTAGTCCTATACCTAGCATTTTCGAGTAAAGCTGACTTGGTGTAGTAGAATAATACTCAAGTATCGCACAGTTTATTGGTAAGAAGTCCAAGTTCGTGACAGTTGTTATCAAAGCCAAGTTGAAGATGTCGGGAGCACAAAGTGAAATCACCAACGTCGAAGGTTCAAAGCAATCAAGGAGAAGGAGGTCAATGTCTAGAGACACCATGACTGACATGAACGCAAGACTCGCGAAGGTGGAGCTTGCAATAGTTGAAGGGCAAGAAAAGTTTGAGAAAATAGACGAACGCATCGACAGAATCGAGAATGGGAATCAAGAATTCCGTGAGGAGATGCAAGGTTCTTTGAACGTTGCCATGTCAAAATGTCATAGCCATGTGAAGGTTTTGGAAGAATCTCTCTAACCCGAGATTCCACTTCTTAAGGAGGAGCTTGCAAAAGTTATGGCAGAGCTTAAAGAAAAAAAGGAGTTAGTTCTTTGTATAAAGGTCATTGTTCAAAGGGGAAGCAATGTTGCGCCTACGATGGTCTCCACTCCTTCAAGGGTAGACATTCCTAAACTAAAGACGTATCGTAGGTCGAGGAATGCAAAGGAGATGGATAATTTCATATGGAGCTTGGAGCAATATTTTAAGGTTTTTGGCATAGAGGAAGATGCCAAGAAGATTAGTAATGCTACTCTTTACCTTGAAGATGCCGCCTTGGTATGGTGGAGGAGGCGACATTGAGATATTGAAAGGGGCATTTCCACCATCGAAACATGGAGTGAGTTCAAGAAGGAACTCAATTGCCAATTATATCCTTAGAATGTCAAAGAAAAAGCAAGAGCTAAGCTAAGGCATCTCCAACAAAGAGGAAACATTCAAGAGTACATGAAGGAGTTTTCCGAGGTACTTCTTGAAATTCTGGATTATTTAGATAAAGAAGCTTTCTTTGCATTTAAGGATGGCTTGCAAAATTGGGTAAAGATGAGGATTCAAAGACGTGGTGCCTAAGATTTTGTTATTGCCATTTCCATTGCCGAGTCTTTGATCGAGTTCAAGAGGATTGAGAAGCCCAAATCCCATAAGAACAAAAGTAACAAGGGGAAGAGTAGGGGAGATAGCCACCAAAGCAAAGAGAGTCTTCGTAATTCTGGTCAGTTCGAATTTAAAAACTCCAAAGGTAAGTCTATTCTTAAATGTTTCTTTTGTGAAGGATCATATAAGACAAGAGATTGCCCAAAGAAAACAAAGCTCTTTACCTTAGTAGAAGAAAGGAAGGTGTAAGAGAAGCAAAGAGAGGAGGCAAAGATGGACTCTTTAAATATCCTTGGCACTATTAAAGCACAAGTTGAAGTTCCCAAACCGAGAAGAAGGGACGTTTATATCCAGAATGAAGGTTGGAGGCCAAATAACAAAAGTATTAGTAGATGCTTCATACAAGTAGAAGAGGCAAATCGGCTGAACATTAACTATAACAAAGAGCAAGGGTGGCTTAAAGTGATAAACTCGGAGCCAATAGCCACTTTTGCAGTTGTTAGGGATGCCAAGGTATGTATTGGAGAATGGTGTGGTTTAATGGATTTCTCTATATTTCCCATGGATGATTATCCTATAGTACTTGGTATGGAATTCATGGACCTCGTTAAGGCCGTATCTATTCCTTTCGCCAATATCATATGTATTTTAGAGGAAGGAAATACTTGTACGATACCTTTATTGTGTGAATGAAGTTTATCCACCAAACAACTATCTGCCATGCAATTATTTGAAGACCGTAAAAAAGGTGTAACCCTCATATTTGGTGGTGCTAAAAGAAGGAGCAGAATCTTCACCAATGAAGTTACACAAAGGGATCGCCAATGTCTTTGAGGAGTTTAAGGATGTTATGCCTCAAGAATTACCAAAAAAGATCCCACCAAAAGGGGACGTGGATTATAAGATCGAGTTGGTGTAAGGCACTACCCCACTTGCTTTGGTACCTTATTGTATGGCACCTCCTGAACTTGAGAAGTTAAGGAAGCATCTTAAGGAGCTATTGGATGCAGGTTAAATCTAACCTTTAAAAGCTCCATATGGCACACCTGTGCTTTCCAAAAGAAGCACGATGGGTCTCTCTGATTACGTATTACTATCGGGCACTTAATAAGATCATTGTGAAGAACAAGTATCCCATCCCATTGATTGCCGACTTGTTTGATCAACTTGTTGAAGCAACATAGTTTACGAAGCTTGATTTGAGATCAGGGTACTATCAGGTGAGGATCGTCGAGGGAGATGTACCAAAGATTACTTATGTTACGAGGTACGGTTCATTCAAATTCTTAGTCATGCCTTTGAACTTACTAATACACCTGTTACATTTTGCACCCTTATAAATCAAATGTTACAATCCTTCTTGGATAAATTTGTTATGGTATATTTGGATGATAATGTGGTATATGTTATGAATTTACGACAAGTTTTCCAAGTGTTAGGAAAAATGAGTTATATGTGAAGAAGGAGAAATGTGCTTTTGCACAACATAAAGTCATGTTTTTAGGGTACATTATTGAAGTGGGCAAGCTACGGATAGACAAGTCCAAGATACAAGCCATATATGATTAGGAATCACCAAAAAGGGTGCCAGAATTGCATTCCTTTCTTGGTCTTTTCAACTACTATCTGAAGTTCATCAAAGGATATTCCTCCCTCGCTTCTCCACTCACCGATCTATTGAGAAGAATAGAGCATGAAATTGGGATGCAAGGTGTGAAAACGCATTTGAGGCCTTAAAGAAGAAGGTGATGGAGGAACCTATGTTAGTGCTTGCCGACTTATCTACACCACATGAGGTACACACTAATGCCTCTAATTTTGCCCTTAGTGGTGTTTTGATGTAGGATGGACATCCAATTGCTTATGAAAGTCGTCACCTAAATGATGCTAAGTGTCGTCACACTGTCCGAAAGAAGGAGACTACTGAAGTGGTACAATCTTTGCGAACTTGTATACAATACTTATTAGTGTCTAAGTTTGTGGTGAAGACGGATAATGTTGCCACTAGCTATTTCCTCACACAAAAGAAGTTGACACCAAAATAAGTTAGATGGCAAGCCTTTTTAGTGGAGTTTGACTTTATGATGGAGTGCAAGCCTGGAAAGGCCAACTTGGTTATTGACGCCCTTAGTAGATCACAAGTCCAAGTTTTCCTTTAGTCGACTGAATAAAGAAGGGACTTAAGCAAGACTCACAAGCCAAGAGTTTAGTGGAGTTTTTTAGACGTGGGGAGACATGAAAATTTTGGCTTCAAGATAATAGAATTATCATCAAAGGTGATAGGATTTATGTGCTTAACTGGAAAGGGTTACGAAAGGAGATCATGAAGGAGTGTCATGACTCCATATGGGCAAGACATCCTAGAGTAACTCGCACGTTGTCCCTTATTGAGCACATATATTATTGGCCACAAATGTACGATGACATCGAGCTCTACGTAAGGACATGTCTTGTATGCCAGTAAGACAAAACAAATCAACTCCAATCAGCGGGTTTACTAGAGCCATTATCTATTCCACAGAAGCCATAGGAGAGTATCTATATGAATTTCATTATTTGCTTACCAAAGTTTGAAGGATGCGGCAACGTTATGGTAGTGATAGACCGATTTAGCAAATATGGTGTTTTCATCCCTATATAGGTGAAATTCACAACTGAGGATGCCACATTCTTATTTTTCAAGCATGTGGTGTAATATTAGGATATTCTAAAGACAACTGTGAGTGATCGAGATAGTCCCTTTATAAGAAGATTTTGAATGAAGCTATTCAAGCTAATGGGGTTTGAACTCAACTTCTCCACCAACTTTCACCCCCCAGACAGATAGGTAAATAGAGAAAGTAAATGCCCTATTGGAGCTATATTTGAGGCACTATATGACTGCCAACCAAAGTGGTTGAGTAAAGTTATTCGATGTTGTCCAATTTTCATACAACTTGTAAAAGAGTGAGTCGACTGGAGCTAGCCATCTGCCTAACAACCAATAACCCCACACACTCTTGCCATCACATATAAAGGTTTGAGTTCTACTGCATTGAAGTTAGCTAAAAGTTGGCATGAGAAGGCTAATATGGCACGAGCATATTTAACAAAGGCCATGAAGAGAATGAAGAAGTGGGCTGATGCTAAGAGGAGGTATGATCAATTCAATGAAAGAGACATGGTTATGGTGAAACATTTCCCTAACCAAAGCCGAAGGTTTGCAAAGGTACATAAAGGGCTAGCGAGGTCTTATGAGGGACCTTTCTTTATAGAGAAGCAAATTGGAAAGCTCGTATACTGTTTAACATTGCCCTCTCACATAGAGATGTATCCTGTATTTCATTTGAGCCTTCTTAAACCCTACCATGAAGATAGGGATGAGCCTAGTAGGGGTGAATCAAAGAGAGCCTAGTAGGGGTCAATCAATTGCTATCCCTACAATGCCCGAAAAGGAAGTTGAAGAGATATTGGCACATTGTGTTATAATGAGGAGAGGTACCCATCTGAGTTATGTTGAGTACTTTATTAAATGGAAGGAGTTACTTAACAATGAAGCAAGTTGGAACATGAGCTCACACTGTGGAACCACAAAGATAAGATCAAGGCTTACGAAGAGGACGCGTCTAGGACGACGTCAGATTGAGTGGGTAAGAATGTCACATTTTGCATGTTTCAAAGCCTACAAGAAGATATTTAGCCCAAAAGAGTCTTCTAGAATTCTCCTCAAAATTTTAGAGGAGGAAAAGAAGACTTTAGTAACTTTTAGAATGTGGTGGAGTCTTATGGAAGACCATATGTAAAGCCCCAAAAGATACCCTAGTTGAAACGATACATGTTCATGAAAGTACATGTGATAGGAGTTAAAATTGTGCTATGATTTGAATGTGAAAGGTACATGACTTGAATTTTGGTATTGATGGACTGTAGTTAGTAAATTGGAGTTAATTGATACCATTAGAGAATTGAGGTATTTAAATGTATATTTGGACTAGGAAAATTTTCAAATGACAATTTAAGTTGGTATATGGAAATTAGAATGACTAAGCATATAAATTAGTGACATTTGGAATAGCTAATACATTGAAATTTGGTAGCATGATATGAGGACAAGTGGCCTAGTTAAAATGTTATGAATGGCAACTTAAATGGTGGGTAAGTGGGCTTCATGCCTTGGTGTTAAGTCGCATCTTAAGCTAGTGACACCTAGCTGTTGATGAAGCATGTTTTTGCTAGAGTAATTCCAGCTTTCTTTATTCTTGTTTTGCTCTCCACCGAAACCTCCCATATTTTCTCAATTTTTGGACTTCTACTGGAGTTTGGATCATTAGCAATAGGAAGCTTTGTAAGTTATTCCATTACGAAGTAGTTCTTGTGATTCTATGTATTATTACTTTGTTGACAGTAAAAGTTGCACGTTAAACTTAAGTATGTGCTGGTTGTTTGGAAGCTTGGTTTAGCCAGATTCTTGGAGTTGAATTGGAAGTTTAGTGAGGTAAGGGAGTACTAAACTTGGTGTCATGATAGAACATGTATTGTTTGATGTTTGAAGTAGATAAAATGTGTACATAATTAATGAAGAAATCTGGTTGGAAACTTGATACATGCTGGATACTCATTAGAAGGAGTGGTTCCACTGAATAGGTATTGGTATATTAGCCATATCTTGAAGTTTAGATATCAAAATGGGATGATTTTAAATTCAGATTAAACTAGAAACATATATCTACAACTTTCATGAAGGAATCAAATTTTAGTTATGTCACTAAGGGTTTTGAAATTGGACTTGAAGTTGAGCTCTAGTTGCTGTCCATGTTTGAGAACATTCTATGGTATTTTGGTTTAACTCTCAAAACAATGAACCAAATTTCATTAACTTTATTTTTTTTGAAACTTAATACATATAGGAACATTTTTTTAGCGGAACATATTGTCTAAAAATGTCAATTTCTAGGTCAGAATGGCCATACAAAACTTATCCAAAAACCTATCCTGTGAAAATAGCTGTTTGAAGGTTACGAGTCATTTATCCCACTATTGTGGGAAATTGTTAGGAAGGTGAAAAAAATGAGATTTTGTGCAATTGATGAACTGTATAAGGTTAATTTAATTTATTTGGTACAATAGAACTTAAATGGACTTATTTAAGGTGTGTTTGAACTTACAATGGTATTTGATGTAATTGAGTACTAGTTAGTTTAATTATGCATTATTAATTGAGATGATAATGTAAAGGATACATGGTTTACAATTTTGAATTGCTTGGTGTGATCATAAATGAATGAGTTTCAAAGGCTTATGTCTTATGAATTGGATATGGATGTTTGTGAATTAGGAATTTCTACGATAATATTGTGATAATTCTGAACTGTCAGTTGTCCAAGGAGTTTGATAGTTAGGATCGTGTTAGAAGTGCGTTCTATTTGTGTGATGATACCTAATTGGTGATGACTCAATACCTCTATTGATGCATTATTGCACATATTTGTAATTGTATGACATGTTAGTTTGTTTGAAAATCAGTGAATATGTGAAGTTGAATAAAATGGAATAAAGTAGTATGTGTTACAATATGTTTCTCATATAAGAATTCTGAAATGAACCTGTTTTGTTTTAAAACTGTTAAGTCCTAGTCATAGGTAAATAGACATGCCTAGAAGGGTATGCAGCCTCTCCTATGACACTTTGCTGTCTCCTGTTATTGACACTTCAGTGTCTCCTATTATTGAGACATAAGTCTCTCCTGTTCTGTGATACAAATAATGATATCTCCTGTATTACTCCCATTACCCACTTTTGTATAAAGGATTAATAGACTAACATGTTTTATATTCTGTTATATGTTCAGTCCTGATATAAATAATCTTTGATCTTAAACATCTTAGTTCTGTTTTGAAATCAACAAACTCTGTTTTGTTACAAACAAATTTTGTTCTAATATTATAATATTCAAAATTTGAAATTGGTGAGTTTTACACTGAAGCAAATGTGTAACCTATTTTGATATGTTATGTTTTGTTATGAGATTCACGATATTTTGGTTTGGTTTGAAAATGGATAAGAATACACTACTTATAATCTGATGTGATTTTGAATATGTGAATGTTTGGATGACTGAACAATTATCAACTTATATCCTGTTTAGTTTATTCCCCACTAAGTTTTATGTTTAGCACAGTGGCATAGTTCAGATATGAGGGTTTGAAGACTAGGACAATAATAACCACAGTGTCCAACAAAGAATGTGTTTTGGTTTGGGAATATATGTTTAGGTTGTATGTAATATTATAAGACATGATGTATTTTGTTAAACGTTTGTAAATCTAAAGTGTATTTGAACTTAAGATATGCACTGTTTTGTTTAAGGGTTTGTAATGTAATAACTTTATTTTAGGATGGTGTTGTAATTGAGGCATGTATTCGAATAAATTCAGTGTGCTGGTTAAATTCTGTTATGTATAGAAAAATAATGATTGGTTGTTTGAATTCTGGCAATGCTTTGTATTGTTTTGATATGTTTAAATCATGTCTTAGGTAACACCCGCGTATCCTTCATAGAGGTATTTGGGTGTTACACCCTGGAAGCTTCTAGAATGTGATGGAATCTTATAGAAGACCTTGGAAGCTTCTGGAACATGAGAAAATCTTATAGAAGCTTGTGATGGAAGTTTTTGGAACATGGTAGAAAATTATGGAATATTATGGAAGAAGGTAGAATGTCGTAAATAATGTAAGATGTATGTAAAATAATATAGAATATTCTAGGGATTCAATGTAAGACATTAGATTAAGTAGATGATAACCATTCATTTAAAAGATGGAAGCCATAAATGGCCTCAGAGACTTTAATTGTAAACATCCTACATTCTACATTCCTACGTTCAATATTCAAGAAAAAGCTTTCTTATAAACACTCTCTAAACTTTCCTTTAATTTCTTGAGTTATTTTCTAATTGTGCTAATCTTATACCTAACATATTTTAGTAAAGTTGATTTGGTGTAATAGAATAACACTCAAGTGTCCCATAGTTTGTTGGTAAGAAATCCAAGTTTGTGACATAATAGACTAGGCGGCTAGGCCATTTTATTATATGTATTTCATACTATTCTCTAGAACTTTTTTATCCCTTATCACGAAACCTTCCTATTTCCTCTTCCTTTTTCCTTCTCATCCTCTTGGTACTTCCAATCTGATACATATATATAATATATAATATAATGTACCGACATTGAGTCCACATGTTAGTTATATAATAATGCAGACTAGAAAAAAAAGTGTACTACATACAAACTACAAAGGTTTCTAGCATTTTGCACCGCGACATTTCTTCTGTCGTCTCTTCTTCATTATAATAAAATTTGTCTCAATGAGAAATATAACAAGTCTTAGTGCAGTGTTGAGACATGGCAGAGGAATTAGCGCTTGATATGGGGGAGCTAAGGCAATTATAGAGCTTAGCCAAAAGGCCTTGTGTACTTTCTCTCATTTCCTCCCAGATTCACAATTTGAAGAAGGTTTTTGGTTTTTTTCTTTTTTTCCTTTTCATTTTCAAGAATATTACTTAGTTTGTAAATATAAAGAGAATAGGTTTAATGCCATTTGATTAGGCAACTTGGTTGAGTTGAGTAGATGATTCTTAATGGTCTACTTCTTTGAGTAGATAGTTTTTCATTAAACAGGTGTATTGGGTTATGTAATTTTGGTTTAGATCATATAGAATGATCTAACATACCTACTGCATTATTCAATTGATAGTCTTTTATTAAGTGACAACAATAGAAGTAAATAAATTGCTATCTTCTCATGTGCAGTTGTCCCTCTTCAGCTCCAATTTCAAGTTTAGCTAGCGTGTTGACTTCCCCTGTTATCAATTACTCCACCCTTGCATCTTTCATCTAGGACCATGATAATGACAATGCCAAGGTCTCCTTCTAGTTTGTTGTTACTTAATTGAGCATGTAATAGTTGGAATCCAACCATGATCAAATCACGGCGCAGCAAAAAAATAAAAATTTTACAGATTCTAAGCTGATCCCGATAATTGTATAAACTTGAACAAAACATTAAACGATTTAGAAATCATACCTTGTTCGCTTTCCTGTTGAAAAATGTTTGAAACTTTTTTCGATTAATCAATCACAAGTTGTTCAAGCGTCCAACCTCTGATGGTATCCATAGAGCAATTCTCAAACTGCTTTGAGAGGAAAAAGACAAAAAGTGCTAGCTTTTAAAAACTCTTCCCTTTAAATAGAAAAAATCGTAAGAGTTTTTACTAAAATTAAATTTCTTTAATTATAATTAAAATAAAATTCTAATTATAATCACTTTAATTTTAATAAAATCAAAGATCTCATATTTAATCCCAAAGTTTCTCAAACTTTATAATTAAGTCCAACTTAGTTAAATTGATTTTTTCTTTTACAAATTTCTCTTTGATGTGTGACCAATTAGGTTCCTAACAAATTGGCAATGATTATAAATTATAATTCTAATTTACAATTAGAATTAGATAAATTAAAACTTCTTTTAATTTATCTTTAATTCTCCAATTAAACAATTCATAATCATAAAT
>JANZXP010000002.1:26824441-26840163 GCA_027576715.1 Erythroxylum flavicans
GGGGGGGGATTATGTTTCGCATTGGGCTGAAGCTGTGGCATCTCCAATCAATGATGGAAAGGTGATGCAAAAGTTCATCAAACGGTTATTCAATCGGTTTGGAGTGCCACGTACGATAATAAGTGATGGAGGCACACATTTCTGCAACAGATCTTTTGATGCTCTTTTAAAAAGATATAGAGTGTACCACCATGTTACTACACATTACCATCCACAGACTAGTGGCCAAGTGGAAGTTATCAATCAAGAACTAAAATGAATTTTGGAAAAGACAGTGAGCAACTCTAGGAAGGATTGGGAAATAAAGTTAGACGATGCCCTATAAGCTTATAGGACTGCTTTCAAAGCACCTAGAGGAACAATTGTTTATAGGCTTATGTACAGAAAAGCTTTTCATTTACTGGTCAAACTAGAACATCGAGCATACTGGGCAATTAAAGCATTAAATTTTGATTGGAATCAAGCAGGTGAAAATAGACTTCTGCAACTGGATGAACTTCAAGAGTTTCATTATAATGCGTATGAAAACATTAAACTCTACAAAGATAAGGTAAAGAAATGACAAGATTCTCTATCATCCGTTCAATTTCGTATTTCCCGTTATTTTCAATTTTATTATTGTGTAGAATTGGAATAATAGTTAAAGATAGGATTTTTTGGATATTGATGTTGATTCTAAACTCACCTTCGGGATTTTATCTTTGATTTAATGAAATTTGATTGTTTACATTTTATTGGAATTATTATGATTTAATTTTTGGAATTGCATAATTTGGTGATAAACTGAGAGGGTTAATCGAGTGAAAAGTAATTAAATTGGGCTAACAAGAGTTAAGTGATTTAATAAAACAAGAATTAAATGAAATGGGTAAGTTTTGCGAAGAGAGATCTTACAATAGTTTCCGGTAGTTTATTAAACAATTTCATATAAAAATTAGGATTTTGGATATGTTGCTAATTGAGAAATTGCAACTTCTATAATTTGATTAGGGTTTATAAATAGGGTTAATGGTTATAACTCGAAAGAGAGTAATCAACCCTAAGATCGTCTAGAACCAATAATATAGTATTTCATAATCGATTAGGTTAGCGTTAAAGATAAGTAAAGTTCCCTTTCTCTCAATTAGCAGTTCCTTAGGTTAATTCTTGAGTGTGTGTTATAATTGCTGAATTATTAATATTTTCGTAATTGAATTTTGAAGTGATTTGCTTGATTGAATTGCATTCTTGTTTTGGTCTCATTACATTTGAATTTTTGCAATTTATTTTTTCCTTAGATTTTAGGATTAGATTATCCCTCATCGTGGGATCGATACCTTAGGTACTACGCGAACGACTCATGCAAATGCGAATTATCGAGGTTAATCAATTATAACTTACACACATTAAACAACCTGATCAAAGTCATGTCATCCACCTTTGCGAACCTATCCACAAAGCCCATCGAAACTAACATCTATAGTTTTTCCGAAACAGGTAAGTGCTACAACAAACCTGCCTCCTTCTTTCTCTCAAATTTAACCAATTAACAAATAAGGCAAGTTTTGACATATACATGAATGTCGTTCTCCATCTTTGGCTAACGGTAAGATCGAGAAGGAAGTGCTAACATTCGTTTGACTTTAGGGTGACCACCCACTACAAAGAATGTGTCTCGTTCATTAATTGCTTCTGTAAGCTACCAAAACTTAATACATATAATTGCTTTTTCTTTTTCATGAACAACCTTTCATCATCAAGCCAAAATCACCACACAACACTATCCTTCACTTTCTTTACAATTCGAAGCTATTGGTTTAATTTCTCTAACAGGTTCAATTCCACTTAAGTGATAGCATTAATAGTTGTGATTTACATCATGTTTTAGGATTTAACTTGTTATTTAGTGTTAATTTGAGTGTTGAGTGTGTGTTTAGGTTTTAAATGTGTTAGTTCATGTGTTTAAATGTTTTTATGGGTTAGTATGATTCTTTGAGCTTAAATGTTATGTTTTTGAGGTACCTTGTTTTGTTTGTTAGTATTTTAGGGTCAACGGCGAAGAACGAAGAAGTTTCGAAGAGTTTTGAGCCAAAACCATGGCCTACAGTCGTGACAGAAAGATGTGAGCCATCAGAATCCAGGCCACGATTGTGACAGAGAGGCTAGAACCAAGCCATGATCGTGGCACTTGAGCCACGATCGTGATAGAAATGATTAGACACTGGCCACGATCATGACAAGCAGAGCCACGATCGTGGCCTGCATCGGGCAGACGCGAAAACAGGTGAAAATGTCAAGTTTTAAGGAACTTTTCAAACATTTTCGACCCTAAACGAACCTTATGAATACCAAGGTATTTAAGGAACATATAAGACATGAAGAGGGAGCTTTTGATCATCCACCACGATGAAACTCTAAAAGAGAGAACCTTGAGAGATCGAGAAAGAGACGAAGGAAGAGAGAAGAGGAAGACAACGTAGATACAACGTGCTTCCCAAAATAACAAGCTTTTCGAAGTCACGGCCTCCCATCATCCATTTAAGTTCTGTTTCCTAGATATTTTAGTTTTATTTTATATAGGAATAGGATTTATAATTTGATGGTAGAATTGAGTTGTGATTGATGTCCTATTCTCACCTTTTAAATATTATTTTTGATTTAATAAAATATGATTGTTTTATATGTTTATTGAATTAATTGTGGTTTAATTCTGCACTTCATATCTCGATAATACACTGAGAGGGTGAATCAAGAAAAATGATAAATTCGGGTTAACAAGAGTTAGGTAATTTAATAGATTCAGAATTAAATCAGATTGGTAAATCTTACGTAGAGATATTACACATAGGTTTCCAATTGTTTATTAGAGAACTTAAGAATTGGTTAGGTTTTCGATAGATTGTTAATTGAGAGATTATAACTTCCCTTATGCTTTAGGGTTCAATTATAACTTGAGAGAGAGTAATTGACGCTAGGATCATCTAGAACCATTAATTTGATAAACCGTAATCGGTTAGGTTGGCATTAAAGAGATATAATTTTCCCTTTCCCTTTTCCGATTAAATCACTAGGTTGAATTATAAGGTGTGCTATCATTGTTCAACAAATCAATCAATTTCTGTTAAGTGTTATTCAATTTCAATTCTAAAATTGTTAATCATTGTCGTGATTGTTTTCGTTAAGTGTTAAGTGTCAATTATTATTTTATTATTTGATTTGGTTTGTTTGATTTATTTAGTTCTCGTGTTTAATTTTATTATCTGTTAAATATCTGTTTCATACTTTCTGACCTTAGATTTTAGGATTAAATTACTCCTCCTGTTGGGATCAATACCTTAGGTACTACATGAAAGACCTATGCACTTGCGGTATTATCGAGCTTAAAAATATTATAACTTATCATTATAAACTGTCAATCAAGCATACAACGCTGCAACAACTTCTTTTTGACTCAATGCATCTGCAACATCATTATGTCTCCCCAATTGCTTCTCCCACACAAAGTCATATTCGGCAAGAAAATCTTGCCAATAGGTTTGCCTTACAGATAACTTCTTTTGGGTCCTAAAAAAGGTGTCAGCCACGTTATCCGTTCGAACAACAAACCTAGTAACCAATAGTAAACTTGTCAAGCTTCGAGGCAATATACTACTACTAAAATCTCCTTCTCATCTGTCGAGAATTGCTGCTCGACACTATTAAGCTTACGATTTTCAAATGCCATCGGATGTCCTTCTTACACTAAGACTCCACGAATAACTTTATTCGAAACATCCGTGTGCACCTCAAAATGGAGATGAAAGTCATGTAACTTCAACACTAGTTCAGTTGAAATGGTAGCCTTCAACTTCTCAAAGGCTTATTGGCATTCCTCATACCAGCACGACTTTTATTTCTTCTTCAATAAATTTGTCAAAAGTAATGTCTTCTTCAAATATCCCATAGTGAATCGACAATCAACAATTGCTTGTTTCTTTTTAGGATCCATTTGCAGTTAGCCCTTGCTTACCAAGTTTCCTAAGAACTTTAGCTACGATTGCGCAAATTCACACTTCTTCGTCTTTACGAAATGTTTATGTTATTGCAATCATTCAAACACCTTCCTTAAGTTTTGTATATACTCTACCATGTTAGTGCTATAAACCACAATATCATCGAAATATACCACCATAAAATTGTCCAAAATGTTGTATAACACATCATTCATCAAATTTTTAAAAATAAAAAGGGCATTAGTTAAGCCAAATGGCATAACTAAAAATTCATACAAGTTTTCCAAGTTACACAGTTTGTCTTTTGCTCATCACCTTCGGCAATATATGCTTGCTAGTACCCACTCCATAAGTCTAGCTTTATGAACACCGTAGCCCTTGATAATTTCTCCATTAAGTCTTGCACTAAAGGAATAAGATATTTATTTTTAATATTCACCTTGTTCAAAGCTTGACTGTCAACACACATACGTAAAGCTCCATCTTGCTTTTTTTGGAACAAAACCAAAGGTTACTAGGGGGCTTTGGATGGTTGGATGTATTCTGCATCCAATAATTCGCCAAGCTTCTTTCATTGCTCCACTAACTCTAATAATGAAAATCCATAAGGGGTACAGGCATAAGGTATTGCACCTGGCACCAATTCGATTATAGGATCAAATTCATGATAAGGAGGGTGAGTTTTTAGTAACTCCTTAGGTATCACATCCTTGAATTCTCTCAATAATTTTTCCACTGTATCTAAGACTTTTACCATATGGCCTTTTGTAGTTTCTCACATGGATATAAGGTAAGTCTACATGCCTTTCTTAAGGCCCTTCTCAATCTTCGTGGCAGAAACATGAGCTATAATTATTGTTTTATCTGTAGTTCCATCGCTAGACCTACAATAACTGACGTAACATGAATTTTGATCATTCATAAACATTATACCCCCAAGACGTGGATATAACACTGCCTTTTCCATCTTGAGAAAATCGATGCCTAAAATCAAATCAAAATCTTTAAGAGGTATCACTATTATGTTATAACTCTAATGTCAACTTCTCATACTCAGAGGAACGTTGTATGCAGCTCCTACCATTACCTGTGCTTTTGATTTGGGAGTTTTCATTTTTTTAGGGGTATTACTAATCTTCAACCCCAAATTTTACACCAGTTGTTCCACAACAAAGGAATGAGTGGCACTTATGTCCATCATAGTTGTGAGTTCCTTCCTATTGACCTGTATCTTCATATACATAAGGAGCTCAATTGGACTTACTTCTATTCTAACATGATTGGGTAAGCAGATAGGATTTAGCCAAACTTCTAAATGATTGCTTGTACCATCTGTGTGCCTTATTAAAACATTCAACTTTTCCTTGATTAGTCACGGGCATAGTGAGGGCCATTGCATAAGAAAAAGCCATGATTTTTTTTGGAAGATTTCTCACCTTGTTTTGGTTGCCCAGATTGATTGGACTTCCCTTTATAATCATTCTCCCTTTTTTAACCTTGATCTTTCTTCTTCTTTCCTTTACACTTCTCTTGGTGAGTGCCTTTCAATTTTTGAGAAGACTAAGAGGCCTTGGTTTCCTTTGGCACTCTGAAATCTATGAAAGCATCTGCAGTTGCAATCACACCCATAACATCCTTGACATTTTGCCTTCGCAACTTCATTTGTCCCCAAGGTTATAATCCCAACATAAAGTTCAATAACTTGTCCTCATCTGATATATTCTTAATATCAAGCATTAAAGAACTAAATTTCTTAACATAATCCCTTGCCGAACCATCATGCTTTAACCGCTTCAAGGCGTCTCTTACAAGCCAAGCAGTATTGTTTGGAAGAAATTGATTCTTCAGTTCCATTTTCATCCTCTCCCATCAATAAGAGGACAACTAGCACTAATTTTAATAGAGGTTCGAGTTTTCCATCAAAATTTTGCATGTCTATCAAGATACATTGCTGAAATGATCACCTTTTTTGCATCGATAGCTTAATAGTTGCAAAATAATGCTCCATATCCTACAAGAAGTTTTTAAGTTCCTTAGCATTTCGATTGCCCTCGAAAATGTTTGAATCACGCACCTTTAACATGGTGCTTTCAACATATCCCACATCAATAGTTGTGATGGCACGCAGAGGGTAATCATCTTAAAATTGGCATCCCCTCCTGCTTTAATCAATTATGCCATTTGACTTCACAATTCTTGGATTTGCCCCTTAACGGCTTCAAATGTGTAAGATGGGACTTCTTATTCACCCGTAGGAATAGGACCAATAAGCACTTCCATCCTCATGATGGGCTGAATCACCAACTTGACTATTATACCAACTGTTACATAGACTTTACAAAGAACTTAAAGTTCTCATACAAAATGTGCCAAAGTCTAACTACGGTAGTTGAACTCTCGTAATTCAACTAAAACTTACCAAAGCACTCGTGTTTAAGGTGTTTCCCACATAGACAAAGTAAACCCATAAAATTCACTTAGCTAATATAATGGAATGGACAACAATAAAAAGAGAAAGATAGATAAAGCTTTACAATAAAATTGTCAACCTTTATATTACTCAGAATTAATACAAAGGATACAAAGCTTCAACTCTATCTAATGAATGAATCCTTGCTCAAATGAGCTATTTATATGCATTTGGTGATTTTTTGGGCAAGAATACAAGAAAATGGGCACAATGCCAATAAGCCACTAACTTGGTAGTTGACTTCCCCAACTACTTTAGACACTACTTTAGTGGGTAGTTTATATAACTTACCACTAACCCACTTTTAAGTAAAAGTAATATGTGTAAAATGCTTACAAAACACCTCATCCATGTTCTTTGCCATGTCATCCCACTTCTTTCATGATTCATCCCATAAAATTTTCCACATCACCCATGATCTTCATCAAAAGGTGAAGGTTAGCCAAGTTCTGAGCCAATTCATGCGTGGTCCAATCAATGCTCACCCAAGGTCTAGTTCGTTCATTCATGGTCCATCATTTGAGCATTATTTCATCTTTGGTCCCATTAAAGACATCTTAGATAAGTCCAACTTATCGTAGCCACGCAGATCAACATCCCACGGTCCATCAAAGCTAGTGGCAGCTCAAACCATTCTTAATCCTACCTGGTTAAGTTACCTTGGTTACTTTGGCATGCCTTCCTCATGCTTAATCCATATTAGATGTTGGCCAAGGCTAACAAATTGCTAGCAAAAAGGGTCTTGTGATGTTTAGGGGTTAATAAGCCACCCCCACCAAATGAACTCGACACCCTTATTGGAACAAATTAAAGGTAGTCGTTTACCAGGTCTTTGAATCGCCACAAGGATGTGTCTTTCTCCTAATTAGCTTCTAAGGCTAGTTTATTCTTCCATTGAATCAAGAACTCTATCCTTCGATTCTTTTTATGTTACCCCAATGATCCAAAAACCTATCAAACTGTTTCCTTACCACTAGTGGAGCTCTTTCCACTTGACTCCTTTTAAGATCTATTGAATCCTCATGATATCATTTAAGGAAACTCACATAAAAAGTAGGATGTACCTTTAAACGCTCTGGTAACTTGAGGCAATAAGCTACATTTCCCTCTTTTCCAAGGATCTCAAACGGCCTATCATACTTTGGCACTAACCCTCGATGCACCTATTTACTATTAATCTTCTTTCAAATTTAGGTAGTAAGTTTGAGAAGTACCTTATCCATGATGTCAAAATTAAGTAGTATTATTGATCCGCATATTTCTTCTTCCATTCAGAAGCTTTGTGAAGACTATTGATATATGTTTAATTGATTGTTCATTCATTCCATGACACTTAGTGATTAATGCTATGAAATTCTTAAGACATTCACTTTAGTTCATATTTGGTTTTAGGTACAATTTGGAGGTGAAAGAGCTAAAATGAGTAGAAAGCACTATATTTGAGCCATCTTCTTAAGATTAACACTCATTGGTCTTCATAGAACAAAAAGGAAAAGGATTAAAATAAGAGGAGACAACAAAATGCCAAAAGCAATAAAGAATTACAAACTTATGTCATGAGATATATCTCACAGCTGTCATGGGCATGAGATTTTTCTCACACTAATGATAAGTATGTTATGGGCATGACATGTAGTGGCACACCAGTCACTCCCATGACTTTCACACTTGGCACCCAAAAACCCCACTTTTTATTATAAAAAGAACTTATGAAAGGTTTGAGGAATCATTTTTGAAGTCGGCAGGTCTCAGGTTTGAAGAAGAGAAGAGGCAAAGCTCCATTTCTTTGGTGGGCTAAGCTTTCTAACATCGATTCAAAGGTGAATATCGATGCCAAAGAACTTGGTTAAGCATTCTCTCCGTTATGTTTTTTGTTCTTTATCTCTTATAAATTGATAATGTTATCTTGTGTTTATTGAATTGGGTATGTGTAAGAATGATTGAATGCTCTATTTGATTGTTTTTTTGTAAGATCATTGTTAAAATTGAATAAAATATGTAATTATTGTGTTTATGATTCATTTATGGTAACTAATGGTTTTTAATCATTAAGGATAACATAGCCTATGTTAAATAACCTGAACTTGTGTAGTTGTTACCTTGATTAATATGTTTTCCTAACTTATAATGCAATTGTCCAGTTAAATCGAAAGAGCTTGTTATAGTTTGTTTGATAATTAGGTTTAATTAATAAGCTCTTCTTAATTAAACACGATCTAAGCGAAAACTGAGATTAATAGAGCTTATTGTTAACCTATAATTAACAGTTGCTAGGAGAGGTATAAGAATAACATCTTAATGAAGTATGTTTAATTATATTTGTAGGCCAAGATTGAGCCAATGACCAGGCGCTTAATGTTTTTATCGCTTTTCATCATTTTTGAAAGTTTTCTTTAATTTGTTTTCATTAGTTTTGTTTTGTTTTATTTTCTTATTTGATAACTAACAAAACCCCCGATAACCTAAACACTAATTGATTTCATTTCAAAAACTTTATGCAAACTCTCTGTGTGATTGACCTAGATTCATCACTACTATAGTTGTAGGTCTAGTTATTTTAAGTAGTGTTATAACACGCTACATCAACTATCCCTTGCCTTATCCAACAACTCTTGTTTTCCCTTTGTAAAACAATAAGCAGTTGGACACTTTACTATCGACATCTGTTGAGTTATCTCAAGAGGGGTAAGTGGCTGTTGTCTTGGAACAATCTCAAATGGACTTCTCTCTGTCATCGAGGATTTATGTAAGTTATACGAAAACTATGTAGTATCAAGTAAACTTACCCAATTTCATTGACTTGCACTTACAGAATGCCGCAAGTAATCCTCCAACAAGCCATTAATCCTTTTCATTTGACCATCTATTTATGGGTGAATTGTAGTTGAGAATTTCAACTCACACCGCATCATAAGAAAGAGAGATGTCCAAAATTGGCTAATAAATCATGCATCTTAGTCACTTATAACATCTGTCAAAACCCCAAAGTGCTTGACCACAGTTTTTTAGAAAATTTCTATTCCAACATCTAAGGGACACAAAACTAGAGTCGGCCCAAAGATCACATACTTAGAGAACCTATCAACTACTACAATAATTGAAGTCATGTTATCCACCTTTCAGAACACAGTCACAAAGTTTATAGCTTTTCCAAAATAGGCAAGGGCTACAACAAACCTAACTCATTCTTTCTCGCAGGCTTATCCAATTGACAAACAAAGCAAGTTTTGACATATACCTGAATGTCGTTCTCCATCTTTGGAAAATAGTAAGATTGAGAGTGCTAACATCTGTTTAACTCTACGGTGACCAGCCTACTATGAATCGTGCATCTCCTTCAGTAATCGCTTCCATAAGGCACCAAAACTTTGCATATACAATTGGTTGTTCTTCATCATAAGCAATCCTTCATCATCGAGCCAAAATCGCCGCACAACGCCATAGTTTACTTGCTTTACAATTCAACCATAAGTGTTGTCAAGTAGAGTTGCTAGTTTAATTTACTTTAATTGGTCTGATTCCACTCGAGTGATAGCTTACAAGGCTACAAAGATTTCTTTCTAACTCATTGCATCTACCACATCATTGTATATCCCTGGTTTATTCTCCCACACAAAGTCATATTAAGCAAGAAACTCTTGTCACCTTGCTTTCATTGTAGATAACTTCTTTTGGGTCCTAAAAAAGATGTTAGCCATATTATCTGTTCGAACAATAAACTTAGTACCCAATAAGTAAACCCACCAACCTTTGAGGCAATTTACTACTACCAGCATCGCCTTCTTATGTGTTGAGTATCGTTGCTCGACACTATTAAACATATAACTTTCAAATGCCATTGAATGTCTTTCTTACATCATGACTTCACTAATAACTTTGTCCAAAGCATCTATGTGCACCTCGAAAGGAAGATCAAAGTCGAGTAACTTACACTGGCTCAGTTCAAATGAAAGCTTTCAACTTCTCAAAGGCTTTTTAGCATGTCTCCGACCAGTACCACTCTTATTTCTTCTTCAATAAACTGTCAAAGGTATTGCCTTCTTCGAATATCCCACAATAAATCGACAATAGTAGTTTACAGGCTAAGAAATCTCCGAAGTTCCTTCATTATCTTTGGAGCCTACCAATTAACAATTACTTGTACATTTTTAGGATTCATTCGCACTTGGCTCTTGCTTACCAAGTGTCCCAATAACTTTATCTCCAATTGCGTGAATTCACACTTCCTTAAGTGTCACATATGCTCTCTCATGTTAGTATTATAAACCACAATATCGTCTAAATGGACCACCATAAAATTGTCCAAAAATTCGTTCAACACATCATTCATCATATTTTAAAAAGTAGTAGGGGAATTAGTTAAGCTAAATGACATAATTAAAATTTTATATGAGCTATACCGAGTTAGATAGGTTATCTTTTGTTTGTCACCTTTAGCAATTCATACTTGCCAATGCCCACTCCAAAAGTCTAGTTTTGTGAAAACTGTAGTGCTTAATAATATGTCCATCAAGTCTTGAACTAAAGGAATAACATATTTGTTTTTAATAGTCACCTTGTTCAAAGCTCGATGGTCAACACACATTCGCAAGGCTCCATCATGCATCATTAGAACAAAACTGGAGCTCCTTAGGGGGCTTTGTATGGTTGGATGTAACCCGCTTCTAACAATTCACTAAGTTGCTTTCATAGTTCCACTAACTCTAATGGTGACATTTGATAAAGGTTACAAGCAGGAGCTATTACACCTGGTGCCAGTTTGATCTTATAATCAACTTTACGATAAGGAGGGAGAGCTTTTGGTAACTCATTAGGTATCACATCCTTAATTCCCTCGATACTTTTTCCACTATATTTGGGACTTTTAACAAATTGTCTTTTATAATGTCCCATATGGCTGTAAGGTAAGTCTCTATACCTTTCTTAAGGCCCTTCTCAATACTCATGGCAAAAGCATGAGCTACAATTATTGTTTTGTCTATAGTTCTATCACTAGACCTACAATAATTGATGTAACATGAATTTTGATCATCTATAAACATTATATCTCTAAGATATGGATATAGCACCACCTTTGCCATCTTGGGAAAGTTGATGCCAAAAATCAAATCAAAATCCTTGAGATGTGTCACCATCATGTTTCACTTCCCACGTCAACTTCCCATACTTAAAGGAATGTTATATGTAGCTCCTACCATTGCATGTGCTTTTATCGTGGGAGTTTTCATTTTTATAGGGGTATTGCTAATCTTCAAACCAACTTTCGCGCTAGTCGTTCCACAACAAATGAATAAGTGGCACCCATGTCTATCATAATTATGAGTTCCTTCCCATTGACCTATATCGTCACATACATAAGGTGTTCAAATGGACTTACTTATGTACTAACTCTCTACTTCTGAGTGATTGCTTTCACCATCCTCATCCATTATTAAAGCATTCAACTTCTCCTTTCTTAGGAAATCATAGGCATAGTAAGGGCCACTATATGAGAAATAACCACAGTTTTTTTTGGAAGATTTCTTACTTTGTTTTGATTACCCAGTTTGCTTAGACTTCCCCATATAATTATTCTCCCTTTTCTCACTTTGGTTTTTCCTCTTCTTTTCGTCACTCTTCTCTGGATGAGTACCTTTATATTTTTTAAAAGAGGAAGAGGCCTTCGTTTCTTTTGGCACTTTAAAATTAACCAAAGCATTTGCAGCTAGAATTGTACCCACAACATTCTTAACATTTTGCCTTCACAACTCCATTTATGCCCAATATTGTAATCCCAACATGAAGTTGAATAACTTGTCCTCACCTAACATATTCTCAATATCAAGTATTAAGGAACAAAATTTCTTAACATAATCCCTTACCGAAACATCATGTTTAAATCATTTCAAGGTATCCTTTGTAAGCCAAGTACTATTGTTTAGAAGGAATTGATCCTTAGCTCCTTTTTCATCCTCTCTATACATTAACAAGAGGATGATCAGCACTAATTTAGGCAGAGGTTCAAGTTCTCCACCACAATTTTGCATCTCCATCAATATACGTTGCCAAAAATGTTCACCTTTTCTGTATCCAGCACTTTAGCAGCTATAAAATACTGCTACATATCCCATAAAAAGTTCTCAAGTTCTTTAACATTCTAAATGCCCTAGAAAATTTTTAGCTCACGCACCTTTAACATGGTGCTTTTAACATATCCCACATCCAAAGTTGCAATTGCATGTTTGAAGAAATCATCTTAAAATTGGTATCCTCTGATGCTTTAATCAATTCAGCCACTTGATTTCGCAATGCTTGGATTTGCCCTTCCAAGGCTTCAAAATGTGATGCATAAGATAGGACTTCTTCTTCACCCGTAGGTATAGGACCAATGGGCACTTCCACCCCTGTGACACGCTTAGTTAGATTGTTACCACCCGCCATTGAATCACCGACACGACTCTGGTACCAACTATTACGTAGACTTTACAAAGTACTCAAAGTTTGAAAACAATGCCAAAGTATAAGTACAATAGTTGAACTCTCTCAATTCAACTCAACCTTACCAGATCACTCATGTTTAAAGTGTTTCTCATAGAGGCAAAGTAAACTCACAAAATTCAATTAACCAACATAATAGAATAGACATCAATAATAAGAGAAAGATGCACAAAGCTTTACAATAAAATTGTCAAACTTTATTTTACTCACGATTGATACAAAGGATAAAAAAATCCAACTCTCTCTAATGAATGAGGCCATGCTCAGCTATTTATAGGCATTTAAAGACTTATTGGGTAAGAATATAAGAAATATTGTGCCACTAAGCCACTAACTTATTCGGTGAATGAAATTTGCAATCACTTTAGGCACTAATTTAGTGGGTGGTTTACATAACTTACCACTAACTCAATTTTAAGTAAAAGCAACGTATGTAAAATGCTTACAAGACACCTCATCCATGTTCTTTGCCACTTCATCCCATTTTTTGATGATTCATCCTACTAACTTTGCCACATCACCCCTGATCTTCATCCAAAGGTGAAGCCCAGTCAAGTTCCGAGCCAATTCCTACGTCGTCCAACCAATGCATACCCATCCATTCCATTCATCCATTGCCAATAATTTAAGCACCATTTCATCCTTAGTCCAACCAAAGACATCTTAGACAAGTCCAGCTTGCCTAGCCATGCAGATCAATGCCCTACAATTCCATCAAAGCCAGTAGCAGCTTGAACCATGCTTGATCTTACTTAGTTAAGTTACCCTGGTTTCCTTAGCATGCCTTCTTCATGCCTAATCCATGCTATATTTTGGACAAGGCTCACCAATGGCTAGCAAAAAGGGTCCTGCAATGTTAAGGGGCTAACAGATGACGTCAAACATTGAGGACCAAATGAAAGCTTAATTGGCTAGTAGAATTATGGTAATATCCCAATATCAAAACACTATATGATTCGTTATTAGACTTGAGTTATGATTATTGTTGATATTTATGTCTAGTGGTTATGGGTACTTCTAGTACTACACCTTATTTCCTAGTATTATATTTAATAATTTCCTGACAATAATTGATAACTGTTATACTATCTCCAAGATTAATAGAAATTAAAGTGTTGAAAAAGAATATAGAGCAAACAAAATTGTAGCATCAATCTTGTCTTAGTAGATGCCCCCTAAATCTTAAATAGAATTTATGTACGAAAGTTAGGCCTTAGATTTCTTAACTTAGACAAGATTTTACATAGGCATAAAAGTAAAAATTTTGACTTTAAATTGGGCAAATTTCTTCGACCTTACTTTGCATTTCAATCTTTGCAGTGCCATCATGTTCAATTATGCTTTCGATCAAACAACCATTCCAAGTCCTCCTCTTTAATGCTCTATAATATTATGCATGACAAGTTAGCAAATGGCTCCAGCACACTTTAATTAATTTCATCCTTGCTTTATTTCCTTATAAATCATAAAACATAAAATCTCTACTAAAATTTCAATTACATGAAATCACTAAATACGATTGATAGAAAAGGAAAAAATAAATAAATTATTATAAAAATCAAACCAAAGAAATGATCACGTAAAAAGTAAACTATGAATAAGCTAAATTAGTTAACCACACATGAATCAGATTTATAATTACATATTGCATTCGTGATTATGACAATGAATTCATACATGAATAATCTAGTAGGTCAACCTAAATCGTTCATACATAAATTCCAAACTTTAAACATAATACAACATAATCAATTCCAAAAGATAGTTAAGAAAAACACCAATAAGATTGATCAATGCCTAAACATGTTAACCAACCTCGATATCCCCTTTGAACTAGGAAAAAAAAGATTAATTGCTTATAGCTCTTAAAAAGGAAATGAATATGCACCCCTTTTTGTCCCTCCTCTATGCATTCCTTATTGTCCTCTTAATTTCCCTTTTATACTGTAAACTTAGGGTTGTGTGGTTAAACATGATCAACTACATGTTGGATTGAAAACAAAAGCACGCAAAATTTGGTTAAACGGTAGATTTCAAAAATTTTTCGAAATCAAAACATATCGGAAATAACATAACCAAATCAATATGTTTCAGCCATACATCATACGGTATAAGGAAAATAATTTACATAAGAACAAGGTGGTAGAAATATACCGACTCCTTGCTGCAACTTTAACTCCTTGCTTTTATATCCTCTCCAATTCCTCGCTATAGCTTTAACTCTTTTCTATCCTTTCCTTTGTCAATGTATCCTCTCCTTATTGTTGTATCCCTGACCAACCTGATCTACCACATGTTCTTCTTGGACAACTTGGTTAATAAGATCGTTTGGTGGGAAAGGAGAAGAAGTATTTTGAGGAGTTTTTTCTTAGAAGAAAGAAGCCAAAAATGAGACTCTTCTCATTCAAGTTTCGGCTACGCATGCATGAGAGGAGAGAGTTAGTTAAAATAAAATGCAAGAACACTTCTTTCTCTCCTTGTCCATTTCAGTTATCATGAAAGAAAGATGTGATGTGCATCCAATGCATCACTTCATTCTTTAATCAATCATAAAGAAGCTAACAAATGAGACTCTTCTCATTTTCTTAAGATGGCTATATGAAAAGACCAATAACCTAAATGAGACCTTTTCATTTTCGGTTAGGGATGAAAGAAGGAAGAGAGAATACATCAAATGCACCTTTTCCTTTCTTTAATGAAATGAATGCTAAAAGCTTACATTACATTCCATCATTAAAAGACAACCATTAAACCATTTAATGATAAGATCATTACTCCATTTAATGATGATAAAGCATGATAAA